>JAXQQM020060232.1:0-437924 GCA_034641835.2 Pinus albicaulis
GAGTCTCTACTTTGAATTGGAGTCACCAGGTGAATGATTTTAGCCTTCTTATGTCTGATCGTTGTCCACCATCAACCATCAGATCTGAACTTGATACATGTACTGGGGCAATTGGAAGTCAAGTGTCACATTCACAAGCTAGACCGAAGATTGACTGAAGCAGCGTTTATCTACTTTCGCTAATGCAAATCAAAAGAATTTCGAAGGCTACCTGGCTAACTTCAGGCTCCGTCTGTAGCTTATAAAATAATTAACACCAAAAAGAAAACCATTTTCTTCCCCAGTATGGTCACCACTATGTTAGAGCCTAAATCTGCCTTAGGCTGAAGGAAGGCAAAACTTAGGATAACCACAAACCACGCTCATCCTCGTAGCCAGCCCTACAAGGACATGAGAGGGCTCTCTCCGGGTCTATCTCGGAAAAAAGTCTTCAAAGGGGCTGAGATGACTTATAATGGATACTAATTTTAGGCTAGTAAATATATAGGAAGGTTTGATTTTGATTTTTAGGGTTTTTGTTGGAAAAAAGGGAAAAACAATTTTGGGCTTCGGGATGAGGCCAGATCTTTGCAGAGTTCGAATTGGGGCAGGGTAGGCAGTAGTCTTGATGCTTTTGATTTATGTGTATGGATGGATCAGAATGACAAGAAGCTGAAGAGGGAAAGGCGAAACAAGGATCCTCTCCAAACTGAAGAAAACATATAAAACTAGACAAATTTAAAGGCAGAGCACTGAAATCAATGGATTCTACCTCATTTACTCATTCATTTAGTTTCAGAAGAAAAAGAAGGGAATGGCATACATTAAACATGAAATAACTTACAAAAAACTAAGAGAGAACACCATCAAGAACTGAAAGCCACAAGAATCCCAACAGGTGCTGCAAAACCTATGATCTTTCCTTAGCCAAAAATGCAGAAAATATGTACAATAGTGTGCCAAACTTTTCCCAAGAGTCCAACCCTAATAGTGTCTCAGAAAATACATCATATAAACCATCCTAACCCCTTCCAATGCCTATAGGGGTTGAGCTCATGCTTCTAGGAGTAGTTTTAACCAATTATAAACAAGGAGCTAAAATCTAGGCAGCCAAACAACTTGCCTCTATAAGCTAGGAAACTGATCCATTCACTTGATTTTCACTTTTTTTGTGAATGAATCATATAGAACAAGTAAATAAGTGCCAAAGTTACATCATGTACATAAAATTACATCAATAAAAACCAAAAATTACATCAAGAGGTGAAACTAGTCCAAACTGGCCGAATTTCTGAGCTGGAAGATGAAAAATAGGCTAATTTCCTCTATGCGCCGCGCGCCAAAGCTCTATGCGCTGCGAGACTTTAGACCTGCTTTTGGAGCACTTCCCGAAGTCAAAATCAAGCTCATGATAGCTTGTTGGAAAGCCCTGGATGTCTGCTATCCAACCAAATTATAATTTTTCCATTTGGATCTCATTTTCCCCTCCAAAACTTCATTCTCCCAAAAGTACTTCCTGCTGGTGCAAAAGGTGGCAGAAAGGTGATTTTCATGGTGTTTTTGGCCCTTTTGATCATCCAGAACTTGATGAAATTCTTCATCCATTTTTGAGCATGCATAAATTACCATGAAAAATCCAAAAATAAAATTTTTCCTCCAGAAAGTGTCCCAATCATAAGCGCGCGTCGGGACGCACTACGCGTTGGGCGGAAAAACTTGTTTTGTGACCAAAATATTTCAAAATGACAAAAACTTCTCAAAATTTGCTGAAATTCGGAGTGAAGGTTCTCCATCAAGTGTTATGCTCAGCCAATGAAGCTTCGCCCAAGATTATGTCTTTTCACACCTCCTCGATGCCTTCTTCATCTATGCTGCCTGAGGTGAAAATGAAGAGCTTGGTGTCTTAGTTCGCCAAATGTGTCAAAGTCAAATGAGGGACTGTGGGAAGAATGGGCAGTGAGAATGATGGAGTTTTTTCGAGTGAATTTAAAGTGTAATACAGTCACTTGATTGTATGGGGATTTAGGAATCTAAGAATTAGGAATATTTGCAAAGGATATGGGAGTGGGATGATGATGATGGGAGTTGTAGTTTTTAGAGATTGGGAATAAATGAAATGAAAAAATATACCTAAGTTAAGTAAGATCAAGGATATAGAGGCAGTCCTTGAATGTTTTGGAAATTAGGATTTTATCAATGATATGAAGGGAAGGAAGTGATGGAAAGAGGTAGGGTTTTGAGGATGAAAACATGGGAACAAAGGGTATATGGGATATAGTTGTTTTGGGATAGAGGGAATAGGAGAGGGAATTATGATATTCTGATAGTGAGGGGGGAAAAAGGCCACAAGTAGGAATGTAATGGGAGTGTTTTGGTACCAATGTCAAATTTTAACACCCAATTTTAAACCCTAGAAGTATTTTTTCATATGAATATAGGGTTCACCAATTAAACTCTGATATTTTCCCTCCAAATCATAGCAAACACCATTTAATGGCAATGGCGAAAGCATCACACACTTACCTGTAGCAAAGAGTTGGAGTCATTTTGATTTTTTGATGAAGAATGATGAAGTTTTGGCCTGTCAGCTCTGTGCGCCACGCGCCAAACCAATGCGCCGCGCGTCCTCCAATGCGCCGCGCCAGTGTAATTTTACACTGAAAAATTTCTCTCTACGCGCCGCGCGTCCTCCAATGCGCCGCGCGCCAGCCCAATGCGTCGCGCGCTGAATTTGATCCATAATTTGGCCTTTCAAACACTTTTTTTCCTTCCAACTGATTTCTCAATGTTTCCTCTTGGCTCCTTAATGTTTTTGGCATGCAAATGAATTGTTGAACACCAGACATATCTTGTATGGCATGAACTTCAATTTTTGATTTGGAAAACTCTCTTTCTACCTTTGCAGACTTTAACACTTTCACATTTAACTATGTTTTGGGCTCCCACTTTTATTTTTGGCTGAATAATGAATCTCATGGTTATTTTTGTAGGGATGGATGGCGTTGAATTCGGAAAATGATGATCAGGGCTGCGCCGGAAAATCTGACCACTGAAAAACTTGAAAAATATACATAACATTAATTACCAAGAACGATTTTGACAATTTTCGTCATGATAAAAGATTGTGATGATGAAATTTCGATGAAAACTTATCTTGAAACCTCCCTCATGCGTCTGCTGGTATTATTAGATGCTTTGCAAACTGAATCGACAAACCCTAGACCTAATATGACCTAGAAACCCTAAAATGACTCTTTGGCAAGTAAGAGACCAATCATGACTGTAAATGACTTGAAAATGGTTTTTATGAACTTAATTAGACCAGCAGGTACAAGGCATGAGGGGAACAAGTGAAGATACCCTTCCATCAGATTATGGCATGCCCCTAGCGGAATGCAACGAAGTGAATCGAGCGAGACACCTAAAAACGAAATGAAAAAAGAGAAATGATCTCTGACGGAGGGATGACCGGAACGACTCTAACAGGGTGTATTCATATAGCCTCAGTGATTGACCCAATGGAGAAATGGTCTCTGGAAAAAATTGTACGATTGATGGGGTCATACACATCCAATCGGGCATTGGGCCCGTAGATCGGTGTTCTGCGTTGGCTAAGGGCCGTAAACTTCTTTCTATTTTTACCATCACTGCTACGATGAGATTTTGGCATAGATCTCAAAGGTTTGTGATGGATATAATATGTTTACATATATTAGCATCATTTGTAGCATCATGTATGAGAGATCGGTGTTGTTGAGGCCTACAATAGTTGTTCCTACTTGGGGTCCTCGAGAGCCTCGCATGAGGAGGTGGGCCCACGTGATGCCTTGGGGGAGTTTAGGTGGGACGTTACTGGAATTTCAGTACAAAGGCTTGGTTTGAGGCCAATCCTTAAATGCTCCTGTCTTTACCTTATGCTGGGATGGACTTCTGTGGAGACCCAGACATGGGTATTCCTATGGGATATGTATGGGGGCTAGCAGGTATGTTTTTATATTTTATTCTACATTTACTTGAGTATAAATGATATATCTGTCGTTTATGATGACACTTACATATATTTTTTATTCTTAAAGATGTTGGTGAGGTCAAGCATCCTGTGGCTTGGATGTTGGGACACGATCCAATCCTGTAGTATCCCAAACAAGGACTGCTCAGCAAGGCATGCCTGAAAAATGCATTTTTCAGTAATGGCTACTATAGTATTTGAAACCAAGACCTAGATCCCTTAGATAAATGTATCTAAGATGGAAATCCAAGAGGAGGCTCCAAAAAAATCACTCTACGTGGGTTAAACAGATCTCCCACACCTAGTTGTCTTGGAAAAGTGCCCAATGAAGGGACTGAAGCAATCTATGAACATATAATGGAGTAACAAAATTATTTTTATGAGCCAAAATACATGAATATCTGAATATCCATAAAATTTATATTATAGAAGCAACTGTATACAAATACTTGAGGAAAGAGATACTCAATCAAGGCAATGTAGCCTCAATGGAACACGTACATAAAAATAGTTAAACACTGCTACATAGGAATCTCTGCAGGCTAAAAGGACGCAGTTTATTGGAGACACTACAAGTTAATGAATAATAATAGAAATATATGACAATATATGGGTCAAGAAATGAGGGGGAGCAAGCTCTCAACCCCATAAAACAATAATACAACAATCCTTAGAAGGATTGGCTGAAATCTACAAAATGGAAACATGTCGGAGTTGTAGTCCCAAAGTATGAATCACTGCTGCAACTCAAGAAATGGATAAATATGGTTGAATATGCTGCATATGATATATGAATCTCATCCTATGGATATTTCAGGTGAAAGTCTGATCCAATCACTAAAGATCTCACCCTCCAAGATAGTGGTGCAAACCCCCACTGCAGATACACACTGAAATAACATAGCCAAGGAGAGGGACTGCGCTGTAGTAGATGGGAGATGCTTGGCATGATACCAAGATCTGAAAATAAGCTCTAAAATATTCCTCACTGACCTCCTGGAGGAATAGAAGCTTCCTCCTCTGAAAGATGAGCTCTGGAAGTGGTGTTATGGAACCCTCCACTGCCACACCCTGCAACACAACGTTATACTTCAGCAGAAATAACACTGTAGTTGAAGGAGGTAGCTTGGCCTTGAGGCTAGATGTGGAGAAATGAAGTGCAATCCCTCAAGAGGCTTCTCAGGAAGGAGAAGTAATCCTAAACATAAATTCCTTGTGCTAAATAGCACTACAACTCTGCTAAACAACAGGAGACTGCAAATAGTCTAAACAGACCAAGAAATCAATAATCATAGACATGATCCTCTATGGCAGCCTCTTCATCCTTTTATGCAAATGAAATCCTTCATGCCTTGGACCCCACACATTAGGTTTTCCTCCACCAAGTGATCTTCCTCCCATTAAAACTGTGTTGTCTTCCCAAGTGATCGACACCCTCTATGGCAGCGCTATTGACTTGGTCAAACTTAGCCTTGTCCTCATGCATTTTCCCATTTTCACACTGGAAGGTGAAAATTATAGCTACTCTAATGATCCCTTTCACACCATGAGGGATTTTATTCCTACTCATGGGTCTCGTCACCCATTTTATTCACCTCCTAGATGATATAAGCAAAATCAATGTTCCAATTAGCTTCATGCTAATTTTTGGAACATTACAGTCCTCCCCTCTCAAAGATTGGTTGTTCTAAAGCAAGTGCATAGATAAAACTGAGTTATTTCTCCTCCTTTCCCTGTATCATCCATGTATGATGAACTCCTCCAAGTAAAAATATGCTATCTCATCAATCAAATATTCACATTGCCCCTCCTCAACATGCAAGTCATCTATCAAGCTATCGTCAGGTAAAGGTGAAATACTCAAGAGGATAACAAAGTGATCTCTATAGGTCCCTTTGAGGAATGGGATCTGAAATGTAATGGGAACTATCTCCCCCATATGGATCCTCCATCCCCAAGCTATTAGCCATGCAAAATGAGTCACCTCCCAACTAGGCAACTCATGAAATTTTTCCTCCACCTTTGGCTCATGCAAAGTAGGTGGGATGAAAATCTGAATATGGTAGACAAGGTAGCCTACCCCACGCTGTCCATTTCTCCACTTATGATAAGTGTAGAGTGTTGGATGATCTTGGGCTACAATAATTTTTCCCTCAAGTGGCAATATGAGGACTAGATCTCCAAATATCTCTCCTCCAACGCTACAAATCAAGCTAGCCCAAACCATTCCATATATGATGAGTTAGAAGTCACCATCATATGGAGTCCATTCAATCCTATGCCCCCCCCCATAAAGAGACAAATGTGTTGCTGTGGTGGCCATATCATCTACCATGCTCCCCTTAGAACATGTACTACAAAAAATATGGAGATCTTCTCTCCCAAAGGACACATCCATCCAATGTGTCTCTCTCCCAAGCATGCTCCTCATGAAGACAGAAATAATAGAAACATAGGGAGCCAAAATGAGAATGATGCTTGCTTCCATATGGAATAAGTGAGGAGGACAATGGTCCCTCAAATTTAACCAACACAACTTGACTCTCAACTACAATAAATACTGATAAAATGTGTGGCTTTTCAACCACTTTCTTGCTGCCCCAATCTCCTCATAAGTATGGAGGAAGTGAATGATGTATGGTGTAGGGTGAGCATGTCCTCCATAATACATCTCCTCCCTAAGTCTTCCTAGGGAGTGGCTATCAATCATGCTTATGGCCTCAAGTAGACCATGAAGCCAAAAAGAAAGAATGCTCCTCCTTGGAGCAACATCCTGCACATATATGGTTAAGGGATACATACATACATTATATAAATCATAATGTAAATAATCAACACCCTTACCATATGTTTTGCTCATGCAAAGGGAGTAGCTCATAGATGAGTCTCCTCTCATCTTAAAAGAGAAAAGAGGTGGTTGTGCTAACTCTTCCAAAGAGTTATGACTCTCCTCCATCTCCACATGATCCATGCATCTCCTCATATGTTGATATATTTCCTCCTCAAAGCCTTTCCAAAAATACCCCTCCATGATGGTGTGGTATGCTCTCCTATAATATGTGTGGCTGAGAAGAAAATCCTCATGTGCTGCTTGTAGCAACATCTCCTTGAGATTTGAAGCTCCAAATAAGAAGATCCTACTATGATAGTAGATGACCCCATCTCTAACTGAATACTCCTCCTCATGCAACTGGTCATCCAATACCCTACAAGAAAGAAGATCCTTGGAATACTCCACCAATAGCTGGGAGTTCCAATATGGATCTATCCTGCATAGTGACAATGGTGATGATCTATCTTGATGAATACCTGTCATATGGCTGCCCTCTTCTTTGACACCTCCCATGTCAAAGATGCGTGTTGGAAGGTTGCTATCCTTCCTTTGCTTCTTCTGCCATAGTGTAGAATCTAAAATCAGAGTGGCTATAGATAATGTTGAGAGAATACCTCTCTCCTCCTTACATCTACCCAAGACTCCCAGCGTTGTACCAAGCTCTCCCAAGGTCTCCACCTCTATGGAATCTGTTAGCCCCCTATGAATTTTTTGACAAGCAAACAAGGGGCTAATCTATTTTTTGAGCCTTCAAGGAATGAATTTCCCCTGAAAACACATCATCCTTGAAAGTCTCTTCATGCCCTCTACCATTTGATTAATTTCTACTACCGTTTCTATGTCAATAAGCCTCACTGATTGTAAAAAAGTGTGCTCAAGGTGGCCTTCATTTTCCCCTTGTATTCCTGCAGAATGTCCCATTATATCCTTTCTCCATTTTTTCAAAATCCCCCTTTTTACCCCCAAATCCCTCCTAAACCTTCTAAATCATCCCCATGCCCCCCTTAAACCATTCAAATTACCTTTGTTGTTTTGATAGCCTCCACTCTCTCTACCGTTACCCATTTCTAGCTGCAAATTGCATTTAAAAAGGCCAAAAACCCATATATTAACACATATCAAGCCTAGCCCCTTTCGGCCAGCCCCCAGAACCGTATCCCCTTGCATGACCCAGCACTAGAACCAGGTGCTAGCCCGACAATCACTTAGCACAATTGGATACCGGGAGCGCTATTAACCGTCGATTTCCCGGCATCTGACGGCCATCGCAAGCACCTTTCGTTTCACATTTTCCCCTCCGATCATATCACAACCATCGATCTGATCCACAGATCGATGGTCCATATTTCTTCTGCCCCAGTGGTCCCCACACCGGAGCACTGTGTAGAAACTGGTGGTTTGTATCGCACCACCTTTGAGAGGAGGGCGATATTTTTCATTTGGTAGTGATGCCATTCACTAACCGACATGTGGCTCTGAGCACTATTAAAAAAATGCCCTCATCGTGCGTTAAAGTTTGACTGTGGACCCGACGCGATATGCACGTACACCATCCGATCTGAAGCTGTCTATCCAACGGTGATCACGCCACAAAGATGCTCGGGAGTTAGCCCAAAGAAAACAGGAGCCCTGGCCCACCATTTATCGCCCTCCAATGCATTTTCCACTATCAATCTCCTCCTGAGATAGAATGGTTAGAATTAAATCCACACCCCGCCATTGACTGAGTCCCGCCACATCACCCATTCCACGTGTTTTCATCGAATTTTCCCATTTTCTTGGTATTCTGCCACCTATCCTCTAGGTTTTCACCACGTGTCCTCCGCCACCCTTGGTCTATAATTGGTCCATTTCTCTGTTTTTTCTGCCATTTTACATTCATACCCACTATTTCCACCATGCTGCACCACCACTCCACAGGCCATTAAAGCATCCATCCCCCTCTAGCATGGATTTCATGACGATTTTGTGTGTTTTGTAGGGTACGGGTGGTGGACGACCGCCATGGTCATGGTTACTGTTACAGTGGCACAGTGCACAGAGAAAGCTAGCTTCAGAGCTCGATATTACAGCAAGTTGCCTGGGAGAGTGTCAAAACATTTTTCTCTATTAATGGACAATGTACGACATGGTCAAGATCTCCCAGCACCATTAAAACTTGAAATTTCACAGACAGAGAACAATCAAGGAGCGGCAAAGAGTATCAACGGAGAGCCAAAGAAATTAAAGTCGGTAATCCAAGATTTTGAGCCTTAATCCAATAATTTAAAGGAAAAATATCAAACTGAATATCTCATGAATCACACAGAAGGCCTAGGGAACACAAAACAATATATATCAGTGTCACCATTAGCAGAATGTTCCTACCTATGAAAGGATGAAGTGCCCATACTGTTTTCATTCTATACCGTGTTCTTGAGGAGACTTCAGCCCCGACAACAGTCCTATGATATCAGAAGCATTTGATACACAGTATGGAAGACCTAAGTCATTGATCTGTCTTGTTCAGTTCACTAGAGTATTGTAGAGGTATTACAACAAGTACATCAAAGACATACCTGGAGTAAATTGCAGCCTGACGAAGACCACTCTTTCATCCAAAGAGTACTGAAGATAAATGCCCAGAATTTAAAATAGAATGGGGCCTTGGCCCCCGTCCTCTTCTGAAGTTTAATGCTACATTTAAGTTTTCCATCTACCTCCTCGGCCTCTCCTTCAATTATAAAATTCATGAAGAAACTCATTGTAAGGGTTGTTGATCGGATATCTGGGAATTGCAAGCTTTTTCTTTTGAGATATGTTCTCTGTGTAAAGTTGTAAGACAGGCTGAGGAAGATTTTTCAGACTGAATATCAAGATGTTGGCAATGTTGTACTTGACTGGTGTTGCTCTTTAATATGACAAGCACATTTCTTTGGATCCTGATTTAAAGCAGCGGTGATGTTTTTCTGTCTTTGCCTATGTTTTCCTTTGTAGTTTATTTCATTTCATTTCTCTTGGCATGCATCAGAATTTTGGCATAGGACTTACCCTTGCTAGGTACCCTATGTTTCTGCTCTCCCTGCCTTCAATGTTTTCTACTTTATGTGTTATCTGAGGATTGATTTCAAGCTAATTTAACCAGTGTAGTGGTCAGATATACTGCTAGCTGATGTATGAATTAATGAATCTATTCTTAGATGTTCTTGTTAGGCTTTAATTGGATGAATTGGGATACTGGGAGCTTAGAATGATGTCTCTTTGTCACTAAGATCCTTTTCAATTAATTAAACATTTCTAAGTTCCCTTAAGCTAGATGGCCGATCTCGGATGCGGGTGTCTGATGGTTGTTGTATGAGGGCGCGTGGGTTTACTTGGCTTGGCGCATGGCCTCACACCACCGCCATCCATTTCAATGCTTGGCCTTGCATTAATTCCACTAAAAACGTCTTCAATGCTGCAATAATGCAGCTCTTTATCCGAAGCCAGCCTATTAGCATTTTAACAATACCGCTCCAGTCCAGAATCATTGAGGCTGCTCCTCCATGCTTTAATTGTTCTATGGCAGCAGCTATGCCCCACTCTCCACCCTGCACTGGGAGGCGGTGTGATATGGTCTACTTCACATAACTCATGCCAGGATTTCTTTACATTCACCGTGCCTTATGCCATTCTCAGTACAATTCTCCTTCTTAGCAGGTCTTGGCCTTCCCTGTGGGAGTTTCTCGGCCTTTCTTTGTGGCTTCTGACTGCATTTCCTCTTCTGATGACCCTCACATCTCCTGGCCTGCCTGCAGCACAATGCCTCACCTCTGACATAGAATGAGGTGAAAGAGAGGCACCAGCCGTGGGACTACTGCTCGTCTGCCCTCTACCTCCACCTATGGCTCGTCTTCCCAGTCCTTTGAGTTCTTCTCCGGTCATTACCCTGCCACTAGGAGTGGCTGTGGTCGAGGGTCTGGGACATTCACTCAAGCTCGAAGCCTCCCTTGCTCTCCTCGCCCTTCAGCTCAGTCCCATTTAGCCCATGTCCGCATCCCCTGCGCCTTTTTTCATTCCACCATTATCACCAACATCACTTTTGATTTCCATGTCAATTCTGAGACTGGGGGTGGTCAGACTTCTGCAGCGCCTTTGGAGAAGACAGCCAACGAGCAGCATCCTTTTCCACCTTCTGATAGCAGGCAGAATGAGGAGCACCATCACAGCCGAAATCTAGTTACCAGCATTCCTACAGGTCCGAGTGATAATAATTGTGGCAGCTCAATTGGAACGGAAATCCCTCAAGCCATGGATGAAGACCCATATGAATATGGGTGCCAGATTGTGGAGGAAGTGCCATCCAATTCTCATGAATCCTGAACTCGACTTTAATTTCAGGTTTTCATCACATAAAAGTAGGTCAGGATCTGCTATCTGGTGTTTTTGTTTTCACAATTTTTATGTTCAGGATTATGCTTCTATTTGGAACAGCCAATCTCCCCTACGTGGGAGGCCTTATCTTATCTGTTTAGTTTGGTTCAGGGTTGTAGCCTCCATTTATGTCTTTTTGTTCGGAACAGGGTTGTGGGTTTGGCTTTTGAGTATTTTTGGAGAGAATTCTATGTTCTTGACAAACTGCAGCAATACTGCGCAAGATCTTATGAGGCAGGGACCTCTTTGTAAAAAAAAATTGTATCAATAATAGGAGTAGACTTATTAAAAAAAAAAAAATCACTGGATGGCCGAAGCATTGAGAGTTCAAAGTCTCTCTCTGATCTCAGGTTTTCAACTTTGTGCTCTAAATCTTTAATGTTTCCTTCTCTGAAGAGTTAAAATTTTAGGTCTTGGATCACAGGTTGTCCAATGGCATGTCCTATCCCTGGATCTGATTCCCGAAAGGTCACCTTAGAGGTTTCCTTGCTTTCACCTTCTTTCTTTCCTTTCCACACCACACAATCATCTTTAAGATCCAATGCTTTAGATGACTAGCCCAACTGAAAGCCTGCATACTGAATAGCAATTAAACCCTTTCCTGACTCCATTGCCCAATGGTCTTGAATGTTCACTGAATTATCTCTCCTTTGCCTAAAATCCTCTTTGCTCATCCTTGCCTTATATTGAAACCTTCATTCCTGATTCCCAACAACCAAACCAACAAACCTTGTGCCTATAACTAGCCTAATATCTCAAAACAGAGCTTCAAAGACATAAAACCTTTGCCTATATAGAGAGAGTCCTTTCTGGACCCAGGAGGGCTAGATCCTAGGGTCTGAAAGTGGTTCTGATGTTGTCTCATCTTTTGGTCTTGCCAATCTGGCCAAAACATGCGAACCCCAACATAATTGTGACTTTGCTGGGGAATTATGAGTATTTCCACCTTACTACATCACAAGAGCCTCAGAAACCTACAATATCTGGTTAGGTTGGTAGTTAAACACTCCTATTCGCAAATCAGCTTCTATACCACTTGTTGTGTTTTCTCCCACACTCTTAGACAGAGTCTGTAAAGGGCCAGGTAGCCTTCGGATCTCATCCTCTCTCAGAGGTGAGATATCTGGTAAATTCCCTCCCAGTCCATCTCTGGTTAGAGTTTGTTGTGTTTTAAGGGTTTCCTCAAAGGGGATATCACAAAGACACTATGGTGGATAGTTTACCTCTTCGGAACATCCTGAACCTTCCACCTGGCGACTCCATAGTTCCTTAAAAATCAAAGATTCCAATGGTGATCAGTAGGCCTACTGATTACCTTTGGTTCACATAAGACTCCACTGGGATACCAGCCTCCATAACAACATCAGCCACAATTAAAGTAATAAGTAGGATTAAGCTCCTTTGTTTTAAACAACATTCTGGCTTCAAGAACCATTCATACGAGAGCTTATCCCAACCCAAACCCACCTGGAATAGTTGATAACCCTGAGAGCATCCTCAAGAAATCTCCTACACCTAAAAGACCAACTATTTCCAGCCACATCCCTAGAGCTAAATCTGCACCAGAAGACTTTACAGCACTATCAGACCCACTTTTTGACCTAGGTGCTCCAAACAGTCTACCTAGAACTAGGTCATTCAATTCTCTAGACCAGCCAGACCCTGAACTTCCTGGTTCACCAACTCAAAGTGGTAAACACATTAGGGATAGAGAGACCCCTCCATCTACACCTCCTAATATTCACTTCATTCAAAACTTGGGGCTCTGCCACCCTAAATATGCTCAACAAACTTTTACTGGTCCTAGTATCCCTGTCATCCATATACCAGCTATTCAAGCCAACCCCTTACCTCCTCAAAATAACATCATGGCAGCTTGGTATGCACCTCTGGTTTTACCCCAGCCTCTAGTGCCCTTACCCAATGATTATCAATCAAAGATCCCACACTTCACTGCAAAAGAGTCTACCACAGCTCAGCGCCATGTGGAAAGGATGGAAGATTCTTTTGATTACATGGAGATAGATGATGATACATTCAAAATGAGAATCTTTGCCCAGAGCTTAGGAGGTGACGTGAAGAAATGATTTAAGGGTTTACCTCCTAATAGCATACAAGATCTGCCCTCCTTATATCATAACTTCATTAATAAATGGGAAGTTAAGGCCAACCCTCTCCAAATCTTAGCAAAATACAAGAACCTGAAAAGGAACGTAGGAGAGAGTGTCCATGACTACTCTACAAGGTTTAACAGCATCTATAATGCTCTTCCTCCACACATGAAACCTCCCCAAGGTATGGCCTTAGTGAAGTATTGCCAAGGATTTGATGCTGATATGGCCTACCAGCTTAGGGAGAGAGATTACAACACATTGGAAGACATGAAAAAAGTAGCAGTGAGTGTAGAGGCTAACCTGATTGAGAAGAAAGCAAGATTGAGAGCTGAGAAAAGGGTAACATATAGAGATGACAATGTAGCTCTCACATCTGACCCCAATTATGACCGCTTATCTAAAAACGTGAAAAGACTACAACAAATGATGGAAAAAATGGTTGTCATAGTTAGCAATCAGAACAGAAACCAGAATCATACCCCGAACCAGAACTTTAGAAAAAAAACACCACTCCCAATAGACAAAGAGAATCATATCAGCAAGTTATTCCCCCATTTCAAGAGAACTTTCTTGATGAAGATGAGGGAATCATATAAGAGTCCGAGGGAACCACAATAAACATGTTTGAAGTAGAAATCTCAATCCACAACTGTTCCACAAAAGAGGATCAGCCCTCACCCTCAGATTGGGATGAGGAAAGATTAGACTCTGAGGATTACATACTGGGATTTGAAAATGCCATCATGCAGGTCGAAGAATAGTATGAACTTAGAAGCAAAAAGAGCCTAGACACTTCCAAACCAAAAGCTTCTGAGATCACCATTAAGAAAAGGCATGAGAAAACTTCTAAAGTAACTGCTGAAAGTAACAAATTAGTAGTTGAGAGTTCTAGGAAAAACAAAGAAAAATACAACCAAATCACTGATGAAAAAATTCAGCCATCTAGTAGCACCAACACTGCAGTTAGTGCTCCTGATAAAATTGTCACAAACACTGTACATAACAAGAATCAACACACTGATTCAGCCACTAAGACAATGGCTAACAAAACAGAGTTGAACATTCCAAAGAGTCAGTCCACTTTCAATTTGGAGAGTGAAATTGAAAAAATTAAAATCTCCGTCCCACTCTCTGAGCTGGCCACTCAGGATGTATATAAAGGCCAAATTTTGAAAGCTTTGAATCTAAGGGAAAATAGTGACACTGTCAATTTGAGTGATGATCAGCCAGCCATTTTGTTTGGCCCGAAGATAGAAGGGAAGTTTCAGGAAGGGGTAGTACCACCCTTTCATATCAGTCTCAATATCCATGACAAGATCTTGCAGAACACGATGCATGACTCTGGGGCCTCACACAACCTGATGCCTAAGGTAGTTATGGAAAAGTTAGGCCTAGAAATAACCCGTCCCTATAAGGATTTATATTCATTTGAATCTAGCAGAGTAAAATTCCTGGGCCTAATCAAAGACCTCTATGTAAACCTTAACCAGATCCCTGCAAAATGTATGGTCATGGATGTTGTGGTGGCAGATGTACCACCTAAGTATGGCATGTTAGTATGAATCTTTCATCGTAAAAGATCACTTTAGCTACGCATAACAAATAGCCCTAACATAAATTATGGCTGCCAATATCTTTAAATCCACAATTAGGTGATCCAAATAATGTTGCACAAATCCAGATCTAAGCATAAAAGACATTAAGCAGTAAAAATAGAACATGGCTCCATGCATCCAATAGACAAGACAAGAACAATGTATTTGAAAGAATTTTTATATTATATTAAAAAGGGGGTACCTAAGAGGAAAACAAGAAAGGTTTTTTCTAGTTCTCTTCAATGGGATGGGTTCTTGAAAGTCCTCAGCGTTTCAGATCTAAAATTTCTCTCTCTTGTTCGTGTAGAAAACCCAAACAAACATAGAACTCAAAGGGAGCTCACAAGGCAAAAATAGAGAATGTGACCAAGTATAGATCCAGAGTGATCTAATGCAATGAAAGGTGACTAATGAATGGGGGAAACCCTTCTATTTATAACAAAATATTAGGGTGATCTAGAATGTGGTGCATGAATACAATATTATTAATCAAATTCTAGAACCACCCTTTAGGAATATTTTATTATATTTGTTGGAGGGAAAAGGATTTTTGACTTGGGTCAATTCCTTTATTTATAAAAAATAAATAAACAAATGATTTATTTATTATTTTAAGGAAATGGTGGGAATATAATTAAATAAATAATAATTTATTTAATTATTTATAAATGATTTAGTCAAATTTAATTAGGAATATTATTTAAATAATGATTTAAATAACTTATTCTTAGGAAATAATCAAATAAATAAGGATTTATTTAATTAATTTCCTTATTTTGGGTTAAATATAACCGGGAAATATAAAAAAATATAGATTAGTTTATTATTTCCTTTTGGGGTTTCCTGTTAAGACCATAAACAACTTAATAAAGGTGTTTTACTAAGTTATTTCACATAGTGAAAGAAATTTTACTTAGGGTAAAATTGGTCTTACATGGTGTACTTGGATTCATCTAATGATAATAGGTTAGATGACCAAAAAATGGTGTAACAGATTTCCCCCCAACGTACGAGTGTTAGGAGCAAATCGTATGACCAAAGTACGTTGTAAGAACTCAATCACTAGACATCAAGAAGGAAGTCAGAGAGAGAAATGTAAGGTAGTCTAATGTGCTAAAGGACTAGACCCTGAGGAGATGAGACTTACAAGTGCAACAAGTCTCTAGTTTATGAAGTGGTACCTGTGCTAAAGGCGGTGGGGGAGGCATACCTATGCCTGCCGAGACAAAGTAAAAAAGAATAGGATGTCCAGTAAACAAGGAACCAAACCATAAAGTACATGCCAGCATAAATACAAGCTAGAAAAATAGAATGATGAATCCCACATACATGTTGTGCTCGGAAAAACAGTGAGGACTTGTATAATAATATTTTAGTACATGAGATACAAATACAACCCAAATTCCCCCTACACACGGGGAAGGGCTCGCAAAATCTAACTGATACATGCAAATAGAAGAGGCACTGCAAGCGGCTGAGGTCGATATCATCAAATAGAAGGAGTTGCATCAAGGGCTGAAATGAAGAAGTCATCCGGACATGTGGGGGGCTACCTGTAGGGCCACCCCCTCATGTGGGTTGAGACATCTCACACACACCCAGAAATCACCAAAAGCGGCTGCTGCATCACTGGACCATCAAGTATACAGATCACGATCATGCTGAAAGGAGCTCGAACCAAGGTACAACGCCCTCTAGACCTGGCTTCTGGAGTAAATTAGTTGAGTTCAACAGAAGGAGGTCCGCCATAGGTGAGGGAAAAGTGGATCCCCAACTAGGGCACGAGAGAAAATAGTAGAGCGAATAACAAACAAATACTAATGATGATGATGAAATGAGGGATACTAAGTAGCGGATGGACGACTTCCCTTGTTAGAGCATTAGGGGCATGAATGGCTTGGAAGCGACTGACACAATATCAAGGGGGATAGGTGACAATGGTACTGAAGGCCATAGTGTGCAACACGAGAGAGGAACCAATCGATGAAGGATGGAGGACTATAGCGGGACTCGAGATAGACTCCATGACGGATGATGACTCAACTCAGATGCTCTAAACAAGGGTGACTCGATGGTGCTACCACACAGTAAAGGTCCAATGGGGGACCATAAAAAACATGAGTATAATAGGGTGTCTCATGAGGAAAATCAACACGAACAAAGACAAGTAACGGGGGTAAAGTGGTGCCCCAAGTACAAGTGTTGTAAGTGAATAAATCCGATTCGAAGGAGAGATGAAGAGACCCTTCATGGACAAAATGTGTCCTGGTGAAGTATCAAGACATGAAAAACTAACAGATACCCATTTGAGTGTTCGGTGAGAGCTTTCCAAAGGTGCAGATGATGTGTCAAACGAGGCTACGGTTTGGTCGCAGCGAGGGAAAGAAAAAACAGGGGTTTTTCTTCTAATAAGGCATTTTCCCTCCAAAATCATTCATTTTCTTATGTAGCTGTGGTGAATGTGGAGAGGAGAGAAGGCCCTAAATCTTGTGGCGATCGTAGCGGACAAACTGACCATTGGAATCGAGATCCGTCAGTTGCAGGTAAGAGGCCTAATCCTACTCTTTGTTTTTGATGGATTCAAAGTTCAGATTAGGGTCTTAAATCTCAGTAACAGCACCTACTTCATCATTACGACTGGGTCGCACTTTTTGGGGTAAAAACTGCGACCTAGGACACAGGTTTGGGCCTGAAAAGTGTGATGTAGCCCAGGATTTGGCCAAAAAGTGCGAACTGTTAGATGGAGGTGGTTTTAGTGCTGTTATGGGCTGAGATTCAGTTTTGGCATGATTGAATGCAGTTTTGTGTTTCTGTAGACTGACAAAGATGATGGTTTTGTGCAGATGTGGTAGATATATGGATCAAGTGGAGAGAGAGAGAACTAGGTACATTACAGACAGAAATCCAAGCAGATCAGGGTGTCCATCGTGCATTGGCCAGGTTTGGGGTTCTAAAATTTGTAGAGAACCCATTGATGAGGGTTGGGGAGCCCTTGTTTGCCCGGATTGTCAGTTATTGGCATCCATATCATGAGGTGTTTATAGTGCAGGGGCACAGGATTGAGCTGACAGTCGAGGATCTGTATTTCTTGACTGGTATCCCACCATTAGGGATGGTGGGAAATACACAGCCAGTGTCACTTTGGGGGCATAACATCATGGAGTTCGTAGAGTGACATTGTCGACCAGGTGTCTGAGTCAAAGGGACTCGAATATCGATTGGGGATCTAGAGAGGTTGGAGACCCGAGCAGTGGCGGCAGCAGTGTTGCAGATCTTGGGCAGCTAGGTGCTCCATCACATCACTGGAGGGCATATGATGATTGTAGAAAGTGTGCTGAGTGGGACCTACTATGGGTGGGCCCAGATGATGTTGGTGTCATTCAAACGATAGCTATCGCTATGTAAGTGGCAAGTGAACCATGATTGTGCGCATGGGACTGTATTGTGCTCCTTATTTTTTGAGAAGATCCTGACCTTACAACCTCATGTACAACTACCTGATGGGGGTCCGAGAGAACCCAGGATGTGTCGATGGGGTCGACTTCTGTGTAGAGGAGGGGGAGGGGTAGTCAGATGGGTGTTTCGACCAGAGTTCTTCGCCCATTGGTATCAAATGCCATTATATATAGATGACTATCCCTATAGTGGGATGAGCTATTGGGGAGATCCGGACTTTCTTCTTCCACCTAGTCGAGTATGGGGGCCTGATGGTAAGTGACAAGTAACTAATCTGTTATGTGCATGTTAAAGTTTGTGAATAGTATTTATGGTACCGATCCTTATACTTTTTGGTATGTAGATATAGCTCTGGTGAAACCGGCCGAATATATAGGATGACCTATGGTAGGCGGGACTAATGGTGCTAATGGATCGAGAACGGCCCAGAACGAGGAGATGGCCACTCTTTTGGAGGACATTTGACGTAGATGTGAGGGGCTGCTGACCAGTGTGTCTAAGAAGGGTTGGCAGGAATTAGACGACTAGTACATAGAGGTATGTATTGGGCTACCCTCGGAATGGCGAGGTATCATGTAGCGCATGGTGATGGTTGGTCAGGCTGTGCATGATCTACGAGTTGCGAGAGTAGAGCCATTGGCTCAGGATCCTCCAGAGAGTGATTAGATGTAGGGCAGGTGGTGCCCCCTAGAGTGTATGTAGGGGCAAGTGGTGCCCCCCAGTTACTTGAGTTTTATTTTTTGTAACATGCTATGGGCATGTCATATGTTTCAGAGTATATGGACACTAAAAAATATGTTATGTGATATATATTATGTATATGCATTGTGTTGATGGTTTGAAATTTTATTGTCTTGTGTGTGATAAATTCCAGTCTAGAACATGATTTGCAATTTGATCTACGTAGTGATTTTGACTTCTAGGTATATGGTTGAAAGTAATGAATCTAAATCTATGTATCAAAAGTTTCACTCGTAAATATTGTCTAAACAGGATAGGGTTATGCACATGATAGACACCATTAAGTTGTAAGACAAGAAGCAGGGAATCTAAATGAACGTGCAGATGGAGGATGTGATGGGAGAGGGCATCGGCTAAGAGACCACGTACTGCATCATATTAGGCCCGATTATTGGTGGCATTACCAATGTAGACCCCATTTTCAAGAACGAGGGCATGCAAGGGGGTTAAGATGGCCCATGTGGCCGAGGCGAGATTCTGGGAATAGTGACTTGCCCCATCGGCATAGCCAATATAATGTGTGGATGAGAGGGCCGACGGAATAGTGTCACAAGACAGGGAGTGGGAGGAAGTCGAAGAATGATGGCAGTGTGAGTATAGGGTAGACATCCAATGACAACTATGGGAGGGAGTAGTCTGGGTAGGAAGGCTAGGGCTCATATATCGGCTAGAGGGAGATGAATGAGAACCATGGGAGGAAAAGCAGGAACTCATGCTGTGAAGGACATCATAGATATGGATGGTATTATCCTAGTTATGGGAGGAAAGGGAAAGTTCGAGGAAACCACACAACGCTGCAAAGTTACCGAAATCATCAGCTGGGGAAGAAAGACGCACATACGAATCATCACGGGAGATGACATAAGAACAAGTAAAAAGATGATCAAAGCATGTAGAGTCCAAGGATGTTGCTGAAGGAGAATCAAGCAAAATAGATGGAGTGGATTCAGAGGGAATGTACTCCGAGGGTCATGCAGATGATGAAAGGTAGAGAAGGGGGGCAGTAGGTTCTGACATCTCAACATTAGGAGGAGGAATTTCAATGGTAGTAGGGGGATCCTCGAGTAATCCTGACACATATTGAGCAAGGATGGGAGAAGCGGATTGATTTTGTTCAACTTCGTATTCGCGAATGACCTCTGAAGAGGCTCGGTAATGCATGAGGTGAGGGAAATGGTGAGAATAATGGCCATGGACACCACACAGAGCACAGGTTTTGTTGGTGCGAAGAGTCTTTGGGTTCTTGGCAGTGGACGAGGAAGAAGCAGATGGTTCAGGGACCGTAGATTCAGGGAACGTGACTTTAAGCATGGGTTGGATATGGGGAAACTCAGGAGAAGTATGGGTGGCATGAACGACACCATCACACAAGACACAAGGTTTGGGGGGTGGGGGAGGGGTAGGGTTGGGTGTGGTGGCCTTGTCTTTGGATGCCCCCTTGCGAGCTTTTCTTTTCTTGCCAGTAGCGGACACAGCATGAGGATGGTCTTGTGGCAGGGCTAGGGGCATTGTAGGAGTGAAGGGAATCAGTTGAACTGGTGTCACAACAAGGTATGGTTTGGGGTGGCTAGGTGGGGTCTTGACTAGAGGAGTAAGATACCATACAGGTATTCCCAAGGTCAAATTAGGGAGGGATAGGGTGGCCATGATGGGAACTGAATAGACTCTGGGAGGGGGAGCAAGGAAAGGTATCTGACCGGTGGGGTAATGGCCAGGAGGGGCGCTTCCCATATGGTGGAGACCTGGGTGAACCGACTCAGGAGGGAAGGGAGGTTCCTGAGTACTAGGTGGGTGGGAAGGTCGAGGCGGAAGAGGTTCGGTCAGCTGAAGCGAAGGGCTAGGAGTAGGTTGCGGCGGGCGAGATTGACGTTTCTTACTAGCCGAAGCAGGTTGTGAAAGGTTATCCTGAGACGATTGCATCATGAAAACATTTGATATGCTAGGATCAGAGACAAGAGGAGGGGGAGGACCCAGGAAGGTGCCAAGCAAGGAGGAGTCTTTGTAGACGCCAGGGGAAACACTGGTCAAAGAATCAACAATTTTCTTATTGGTGACAGTAGAGATAGTGGACTCAGGGGAGGTCTGAGATTTTGTTTCATGATATGTCAACTGGTCGATAGTGACAATCTTTCCATTATGAGGGAAAAACATCTTGCAGTGGACTGCGAATGGGACGACAGACATGGCATAGGTGTAACTATGCCCTAAAATAATTTTATAGTCAAGAGGGGCATCAATAACTTCAACATTGACACAAACCGTCTTGCCCGTAAGGGTGATGGACAATTACGGAATAGGCCAATGGGTTGGGAGGCATGGCCATCCCATGCACGAAGGGTGATTGTGGAAGGGGCCATCTCATGAGATCCGAGTTGTTTCCAAACTAAAGCAGACATCACATAGGTAGATGCCCCCTCATCAATAATACACCGAGCGACGTTGGCATTTCAGATTTTGACTGGGATTTGGAAAGCAACAGAAGCCAGAAGGGGGGGATGGTCTGACTGACAGATATCGAAAACAATCAATTAGTCATTAGTAGGATCTATAGCACCCACGACAGATAGTAGAGCCTTCTTTTGAGAAGGACACGACTGAAGGAGTTTTAGTGTTGAAATGGTAGCAGGAGATTGTGCCAGATCATCTACTATGCTATATGAATGGGTAGCCCGACCAGAGGCAACATTTCAGCGTAATGGGCCCTTAGGAATCTTGGTGTGAACCTCAGCTTTGGGTGGAGGGATTTGTAAGGGACCATTGGGTGTCAACAGAGGCTCTGTAGGACCTGAAGATGGGGACTCGGTGATAGACGGAGCGGGAGGTGTGGAATACTGATGAGACTGAGTTTAAAGGTTGAGGTCGATGGTGAGAGGTTGGTCAGAGGCCATCATGAGGATCTGGTAATCTGAGGAACCACAAGGGGAAGATTGAGTGGATACCAGGGCATGAGGTAGTTGAGTAGCCACGAATCCTTGTTGAGGGAAAGGATCGATAAACACAGTGGGTTGAGAAGTATCCATATGGGGAGGGACAATAGGGGAGGAATGTTGTCCCCGCACGGTGGCTTGAGACTCCCACATCTGCCGAATTTGTGGTAATAGGGGACAATCGTGAGTGTAATGACCATAAACACTGCAACACGAACAGGGCTTATTGGTGCGAAGCGGCTTGTCTGGCTTGGGTTGAGAGCCCAGTGGCTGGTTGGCAGTCTAAGAATCAATACTTCAAGGATTGGATCCATGATTACCAGAAGTGGATTGATTGCCTTTCCTCTTTCTTTGAGAAGGAAGAGGATTATTTGCACCCTACTACACAAATACTTGCCCTGGAGGGGGTAGTAAGTGCGGTTGTGGGGGTAGAGAAGGCAAGGGAGTGGGAGGTCCAAATGCTGGAGGAGCTGGGACACTAGGCTATGGGTAAGGATAAGGGGTAGGATGGGAAACATTGAGGTAAGAAGGAGTGTGGGAAAAAGGAGGAGGCATGCCGTATCACAGATACATGCTACCTAGATGGGGAAAAGTGCCGGAGGTGCTAGCCCCTCCTGGAGGGAAACCATAGCCCAGAAGAGGTTGGGGAGGTCAGGAAGGATGGTATAAACATAACCAGATTGAGCATAGATAAGGTCATATTTCAAGGCTATTTGGAGGGCAGCTTCTTCGGTTTGGGGAAAATGGGACACGACATCTTTGCCAATGGGAGGTAAGAGAGAGCGAAGGAACTAGGCCATATAAACCTGATCTTCAAAGGGGGGAGCGCGACATAAGCTATGTCTTCTTTGCCATTCCTGGACATGAGTGGAAAGGCGGGTCAAAGAGGATTGATGAAAATAAGTCAAGAGTTCAGTACCAATGTCGTATCAGAGAGGGAGCTGGAAATAAGATAAAAAGGCTTGAGCAATGGTCGCAAAGGTGGTATGGGAAGAGGTGGCCTAGTCAACATACCATTTAGAAGCTTCGCCGGTAAGCATGCGTTGGAACAATCTAAGATGGATGGAGTCGTCAGTAATGGAATTGGATGAACACCACATGTGGGAAGATCAGATATGGTTGGAGGGATCTTCACTAGCAAGGCCTTCGAACTTGGGAATGTCGGAGGGGAGCTTGGTTGGCATAGCAGGCCAACTGACATCGTGGCAAATAGGATCATTGATTAGCTGATTGAAGTCGGGGAAACTGAGACCGGCCATATAAGGGAGTAAAGGGGTAGTCAAGGTAGGTCTCGTAGTTGTTCCACTAGAAACGGACCCAGCAGTAGAACTGGGGTTGCCGCTAGCGCTAGGCCCTAAACTAGACATGGTGAAGGCAACAGGGGGAGAACCAGGAGTAGGGGGAGAACCCGAACAATTAGAAGAAGAGTCGGAGTGCGGACTCGGGGGAGGACTAACTCAATGACGACGGGCAGGAGGAAGTCGACCAACCAGAAACTGAGGGTGAAGGCCAAGAAGTCTCCGAGATAAACACCTTCGGGGCACAATGATGACAGGAAGAAGAAAAACTGACAAGGGTAGGGCGGTGCAAAATCAAGTGAGGTCAATGTCGAAACAAGGGCAGAGAGGTGCAGTGTCAATTGATTTTAAAGTCTTTTCCAGGCAGTGTTAACTAGGCTCTTCTTTGCTTAGGGTCAGTGTGTGGCATGTGTTAATTTTAATTTTTAAACCCAAAAATTTTGAGAGTAAAAGAAAAAGTGTGCTCCGTAACTGAAAATAAATCTGCAATAAATAAGATTGTAATAAAAAAAAATTAACAGTTAAAAATGCATCAATCTAACCCAAGAAGGCGAGTCTCTCAAACTAGTCTATAAGAGGGAAAATATCTAATCAAAACACGCTAAAAAGAGGCCAATAGATCTAAGGTTGGGAGGGACAGGGATCTAAAGGAGAAATCTGTTGAAAAGAGGTGCAGAAAACAACAAAGAGGCAAAGGCAAGGTTGTTGTTACAAAAGAGGGAATCAGCTAAATATAGGAGGGACAAAGAGGTGAACCTAGAGATAAACCCAAACAAAACTATATGAGGTGATTTGAAAGGGAGAAGAGCTGATCTGTAAGGATTTGAAAATGAGCTATCAGATCTGAAAGAAATAAGGTTGAAACTCTGGAAATTCAAATGTTTGAAACAGCGAAAACTCTCCCACAAAAATTGGAGGGTACTAGAGCCCTAAGGGGCAATATTCCCACTTAGTTGAGTGAAACAGATCAGAAACAGGTCTAAACAGGCGGAGACAGAGGCTAGAAAACCCTGACAGAACCTTCAGACAAACCCAGAAAAAGCGCTGGAAAATTGCAGAAAAAAGTGCAGGTCGCAGGTTTTGACTTGTTTTCAGTCCAGTCCGCAGTTTTGGGGCAGAAAAGTGCACCCTCAAGTCCAGGTCACAGTCTTTGGGTTGATAAGTGCGACCTGTAGATTCGGGTCTCTCGGCGGCAGATTTCAGAAAAATTTGTCGTCTTAGCTGCGGCTGATGTTTGTCACCTATGCAATAGGGCCAGAAACACACAGAAGTTAAAAGTTTTAATGTTTGAGGGTTTTACAGGTGAAAAGCACCATAAAAATATGAAAAAAAGAAAACTGAAGAGAAACCCTAGGGTTTGAAATAGCTGGATATGCAGGAATATATAAAACGATAGCGGTCGCAAAAGAAAACCCATGTGGAGTCGCAAATTGTTAGTATGAATCTTTCTTCATAAAAGATCACTTTAGATATGCATATCAAATAGCCCTAACATCAATTATGGCTACCAATATCTTTAAATCCACAATTAGGTGATCCAAATAATGCTACACAAATCCAGATCTAAGCATAAAATACATTAAGCAATAAAAATAGAACATGGCTCCATGCATCCAATAGACAAGACAAGAACAATGTATTTGAAAGAATTTTTATATTATATTAAAAATGGGCACCTGAGAGGAAAACAAGAAAGGTGTTTTCCAGTTCTCCTCAATGGGATGGGTTCTTGAAAGTCCTCAGCGTTTTAGATCTAAAATTTCTCTCTCTTGTTGGTGTAGAAAACCCAGACAAACATAGAACTCAAAGGGAGCTCACAAGGCAAAAATGGAGAATGTGACCAAGTATAGATCCAGAGTGATCTAATGCAATGAAAGGTGACTAATGAATGAGGAAAACCCTTCTATTTATAACAAAATATTAGAGTGATCTAGAACTTGGTGCATGAATAAAATATTATTAATCAAATTCTAGAACCACCCTTTACGAATATTTTATTATATTTGTTGGAGGGAAAAGGATTTTTGACTTGGGTCAATTCCTTTATTTATGAACAATAAATAAATTAATGATTTATTTATTATTTTAAGGAAATGGTGGGAATATAATTAAACAAATAATTATTTATTTAATTATTTATAAATGATTTAGTCAAATTTAACTAGGAATATTATTTAAATAATTATTTAAATAACTTATTCTTAGGAAATAATCAAATAAATAAGGATTTATTTAATTAATTTCCTTATTTTGGATTAAATATGACCGGGAAATATAAACAAATATAGATTTGTTTATTATTTCCTTTTGGGTTTTCCTGTTTAGACCATAAACAACTTAATAAAGGTGTTTTACTAAGTTATTTCACATAGTGAAAGCAATTTTACTTAGGGTAAAATTGGTCTTACATGGTGTACTTGGGTTCATCTAATGATAATAGGTTAGATGACCAAAAAATGGTGTAACATGGCATGTTATTGTCAAGGTCATGGGGAGCCAAGTTGCAAGGAACAATGCAGATGGATGGGGCATGTGCCACAATCCCTGTCTTTAGCCAACTTAGGAGACTGTATAGAGAGGCACAAATGAAATTCCTGGTCAGCAGCCCTAAAAAGCCTGAAAATTCTCCTCTGTATTTTGTGCACATAGATCTGGACTCCTTTATATTTTGCAACGATGAATCCTTGGGAGAGCTAGAATCAGAAAACAAAGATATAAACAAAGGGATTGAGACCATAGATTTTAACATAATGGCCACTCTGGACATAGAGGAAAACGAAGAAGAAAACTTTGGACAGTGCACTGAAACAGAAGTTCAGAACAAGCAAGAAATAGAATGCAATTGGCTAACTAGTCACCTCTCTGAATTCCATACACATTAGGGAGAGAAAAACCATCAACAGACCAGTGAAACCCACATTAGGGAGGAAAACGATGATAAACATGAACACGACCCCTTGTGGGAAATGAATTTCGATGGCTCATGTACTAGGAAGACTACAGGAGCAGGGGTGTGGTTACATAACACAGAGAATGACTATGCAGAGAGCCATGCCTTTAATCTGAACTTCAAATGTACAAATAATATCACTGAATATGAGGCTCTTAGCCTGGGCCTGAATCTGTTGAAAAAACTAGGAGCCCATAGGATAACTGTGCATGGAGACTCTGAGTTGATCATAAAACAAGTGAATGGTGAATATATAGTGAAACACCCTAGGTTGAGAGCATACAAGAATGATGCCATGGATTTATTGAAAACCTTTATAGAAGATGAATTAGTGTTTGTCCCTAGGAGTCGGAATGCAATTGAAAATGGGTTAGCTTGTATAGCTAGTTCATATCAGAAGCCTCCCAGTGATCAAAAAATCATCATTCAGACCAAATTCAGGCCTGCAGTACCAGATAACGAAAAATATTGGCAGGTCCTTGAGGGGGATAAGCAGATTGAGGATTTCCTGATAGGCAGGAACAAGTTTGAATTTTCCGATTCAGACTCTAAGTCCAATGATAACTACCTAAATCAAGAACCCTCAGAGTCTTCAGACGAGGAAGAACCACCCTGTAACATAGAAATAAACACTTTAACTGAACAGCTTGGAAATCCAAAAAAAAATTATGAAAACACAGATAGTGAGGAAATAGAGGTGCTACAGGCAAAGGATAAGAACATACCCAGGGGACTGGCACCTTTAGAAGACCTTTTTGACTTCGATGATGTAGTGAAAAAGCCCACTATAGAACACGCAGACTCTAATGTTGAGGAGTGCAACATAGGCACTGAATATAAGCCTAAGATGATTAAATTGGCTTAGTCCTTGCGTGCAAACATCAAAAAGAAATACACTACCCTATTCAAAGAATTCATGGATGTGTTTGCCTGGAGCTATGAAGACTTAAAGGCCTATGACACTAATGTCATACAACACAAAATACCATTGAAGGATAACCAGAAACCCTTCAGACAAAAACTTCGCAGAATAAACCCAAAACAATTTCCTGTAGTGGAAAAGGAAATAAAGAAAATGTACGAGGCAGGAATAATAGTTCCTGTGAGGTTCTTTGATTGGGTCTCGAACCTAGTAGTTGTAAGAAAGAAAACAGGTGAGATCAAACTGTGCATAGATTTCAGAAACCTTAACAGAGCCTCACTCAAATATAATTACCCTTTGCCAAGAATGGAACACATTCTTCAGAAAGTAGTAGGCTCAAAAGGGATCTCCCTGTTAGATGGTTTTTCAGGCTACAACCAAGTTTTAGTACTCCCAGAAGACCAACTCAAGACCGCTTTCACCACTCCATGGGGCATTTTTATGTATGTAAAAATTCCCTTTGGACTGATGAACGCCGGTGCAACCTTCCAAAGAGCAATGGACATAGATTTTTTGGATGAGATAGGGAAATTCATTGTCATCTACCTAGATGACATAACAATCTATTCCAAGACTGATGAAGAACACCTAAAACATCTGAGGAGAGTGTTTGAAAAATGTAGAAAGTTTGGTCTGTCATTGAATCCTAAGAAGACTATGTTTGGGCTGGAATAAGGAAAACTTATCAGTTATATCATATCTGAGGAGGGAATTAAGATAGACCCACAAAGAGTTGAGGGAATACTACAGATCACGCACCCGAGAAACATCAAAGAGTTACAATCCTTTATTGGGAAAATCAACTTCCTAAGGAGGTTTATTCCAAACCTAGCTGAACACCTTAGGAATATGACAAACATGTTGAAGAAAGGTGTAGGAGTTAAATGGATTGTTGAGGCTAAAAAATCTTTTGAATCAGTTATACTTGCACTCACCCAGGCTCCTGTCCTAATCAACCCTAGATTCTCAAAATATTTCCTGATCTTTTCATTTTCCTCCGAGCATACAGTGGCTGCAGTTCTGCTGCAGAAAAATCCAAAGGGAATGGAACAACCTATTTCTTTCTTCAGCAAGGCTCTGAGGGATGCACCCCTGAAATACAACATAATGGAAAAACAGGCCTATGCCCTGGTTAAGGCCTTGAAATACTTTAGGGTGTACATACTACATTCTCACACCATAGCCTACGTGCCAAAAATAGTGGTCAAAGACATCTTGTCCCAAGATCTGGATGGAAAGAGAGGCAAGTGGATTGTTGTAATCTTAGAATATGACCTTGAGATAAAACCCACAAAACTGATCAAAGGTCAGGGCCTAGCTCAATTAATGGCTGAATCGAATTTACAGGCCCTTGACATAAACATGGTAGATGCCTTGGATGAGCAAGAAGGATTGCCTGATCCCACAGTTGAGGAGAAGTTTCAGAACTCTCCTTTGTATTCTAACATTTTGTATGTGCTCACAAATCTCAATGCCCCTCCTAAACTGTCAAAGACTAAGGCCAGATTCCTAAAGCTAAAAGCAAGAAACTATTGCATACTGAATGAATTTTTATACTGGAAAAATAAAATGGCCTATTGCTTAAATGTTTGCCTGAAACTGAGGTAGAGAGGGTTAAACAGGAATTTCATGCAGGAGAGTGTGGAGGCCACCTGAACTAGAAAGCCACTGCTAACAAAATAATTAGAGCTATCTATTATTGGCCTACACTTTTCAATGACATCCATAAGATGATAATTTCCTTCCATAAATGCCAGATCTTTGAAGGCAAAAGAAAGCTCCTACCTCTACCTTTACAACCCATCACTGTGGAGGGTCCCTTTTTGCAATGGGGCCTATATTTCATAGGAGAAATACACCCTGCTTCTTCTGCATAACACAAGTGGATCCTTACAGCCACAGACTACTTCACTAAGTGGATAGAGGCCATACCTTCTAGGAATGCCACAGATTCTGTCATCATTAGGTTCCTAGAAGACCACATCCTCTCTCGGTTTGGCTGCCCAAGAAAAATAATCATTGATAATACTGTTACATTTGGATCCAATAAAATGGTTGATTTTTGTCACAGGTATTGAATAGAACTTGGTCATTCAACTACTTATTATCCACAAGGTAATTGGTTAGCTGAATCATTAAACAAGAGCTTGATGACCATCATCAAAAAACAGCTTGAAGAGAATAAGAAATCATGGCATAACAAGTTAGTGCATGCCCTGTGGGCCGACAGGCTTACAACAAAGAAATCCATTGGCATGTCACCATATCAGCTTGTCTATGGGACAGAAGCAGTGTTTCCTACCAGCCTTGGGGTACCAGTGATTAAACTTGTCCAAGAGATACAAACAGAGGAAGACAACATGGTGAGGAGGATAAACCAAAAAATTCATCTCTAGTAAACAAGAGAAGAGGTCTATAACAGAGCTATCAAAGTTCAGGAAAATATAAAGAAGTTGTTTGACAAAATAACAAAAGAATGTGACTTCAAAATTGGAGATAAAGTTCTGAAATGGGACTCCAGGAGAGAGGACAAAGGAAAGCATGGAAAATTTGACAGTTTGTGGCAGGGTCCATATATCATCCAAGCCACTGTGGGTCCGAATGCCTTTTTTCTGCAAGAGCTAGATGGTATAGAGCTGTTTGGGGATCCTGTCAATGGTAGGATGCTCAAACACTACTACTGCTGATTTCCAATTTCCAGTTTCCATTTCCATTGTAAATACCATTATGGTGTTATGTTTTCAAGAAAAAGAGGAAAATGTTTCAAAAAATAGAGAGAAAGGAGAGGTTTAGACATGCTCAAAACATGAGCCTCTAAAGTGAAAATATTGGCTCTAACACCATCAAAACCTGAGCCAGCCAAGAAGAAAAGGATCAGCTCTAACATGCCCAAAACCAGAGCTGAAATGAAGAAGAGAAGTGGCTCTAACAAGCTCAAAACTTGAGTCACAAAGAAAGAAAGGATGCTTCAAAACTTCATATTTCAAGCCTTCAAGATTTTGTTTTCAGTTTTCTGCAAATTTATATCCATGTGCAACTGTCTTTATGCCTTGGATCCACAGCAAACTAGACTGTTTAATCCTAGTTTTACTGTTTTTAAATTTTTGTTGTAAAATATAGAGAAGAAATCTGCTGGACAATCTAATCCTAGAAGACATTAGATTAGGTGGAGAAACATGTGAGGCCAACAGTTTAATCTGGTCTCATGGATTAATAAGGGTAGAGATAGAATAGTTTATTTTCCTGTTTGTAAAAATAAATGATGTAAAGGGTCTACTAGTCCAAATGCACCCTGGAAGAAAAAATGTTGGGATTGTAGGATGGGTAGGTAGATTGTTTGGGAGAATTTTTCTGCTGATTTGATGTCTTCACAATTTGTCGCAGCCGATCCAAGAAATAAAATGGATGGGTCAAGTACAAGGCATCTGGCCTACTCCAAAGATCATGTTCTGAATTCTTGACTCCTTCAAGAATAAGCCATCCCCATGTGGAGCCACTGTTAGCCCCCTATGAATTTTTTGATAAGCAAACAGGGGGCTAATTTTTTTGCTGAGCCTTGAAGGAATGCATTTCCCCTAAAAACACATCATCCTTGAAAGCCTCTTCATGCCCTCTGGCCTTTGATTAATTTCTACTGTTGTTTCTACGTCGATAAGCCTCACTGATTGTAAAAAAGTGTGCTCAAGGTGGCCTTCATTTTCCCCTTGTATTCCTCTAGAATGTCCCATTATAGCATTTTTCCCTTTTTTCAAACTCCCCCTTTTTACCCCCAAATCCCTCCTAAACCTTCTAAATCATCCCCATGCCCCCCTTAAACCATTCAGATTACCATTGTTGGTTTGATAGCCTCCACTCTCTCTACCGTTACCCATTTCTGGCTGCAAATTGCATTTAAAAAGGCTGAAAACCCATATATTAACACATATCAGGCCTAGCCCCTTTCGGCCAGCCCCCAGAACCGTCTCCCCCGGCATGACCCAGCACTAGAACCAGGCACTAGTCCGAAAAGCGCTTAGCATGATTAGATACCGGGAGCGTTATTAACCATCGATTTCTCGACATCTGACGGCCATCGCAAGCACCTTTCGTTTCACGTTCACCCCTCCGATCATATCACAACCATCGATCTGATCCATAGATCAACAGTCCATATTTTGTTCGCCCCGGTGGTCCCCACGCCAGAGCACTCTGCAGAAGCCGGCGGTTTCTATCGCACCGCCTTTGAGAGGAGGGTGGTATTTTTCGTTTGGCAGCGATGCCATTCATCGACCGACACGTGGCTCCGAGCACTATTAAACAACTGCCCTCATCGTGCATTAAATTTCAGCTATGGAACCGGTGCAATATGCACGTACATCGTCTGATCTGAAGCTATCCATCCAACGGTGATCATGCCACGAAGATGCTCAAGAGTTAGCCCAAAGCAAACAGGACCCCTGGCCCACCATCTGTCGCCCTATGATGCGTTTTCCACCGTCGATCTCCTCCTGAGATCAGATGGTTAGAATTAAATCCATGCCCCACCATTGACTGAGTCCCACCATGTCACCCATTCCATGTGTTTTCATCGCATTTTCCCATTTTCTTGGTATTGCACCACCTATCCTCCAGGTTTTCACCACGTGTCCTTCGCCACCCTTGGTCTATAATTGGTCCATTTCTTTGTTTTTTCCACCATTTTACATTCATATCCACTATTTCCACCATGCTGCACCACCACTCCACAGTCCATCGAAGCGTCCATCCCCCTTCAACATGGATTTCTTGACGATTTTTTGTGTTTTGCAGCGTACGGGCGGTGGACGACCGCCATGGTCACAGTCACTATTATAGTGGCACAGTGCACAGAGAAAGCTAGTTTCAGAGCTCGATATTATAGCAAGTTTCCTGGGAGAGTGTCAAAACATTTTTCTCTATTAATGGACAGTGTACGACATGGTCAAGATCTCCCAGCACCATTAAAACTCGAAATTTCACAGACAAAGAACAATCAAGGAGCGGCAAAGTGTATCAGCGAAGAGCCAGAGAAATTAAAGCTGGAAATTGAAGATTTTGAGCCTTAATCTAATAATTTAAAGGAAAAATATCAGACTGAAGATCTCATGAATCACACAGAAGGCCTAGGGCACACAAAACGATATATATCAGTGTCACCATCAGCAGAATGTTCCTACCCGTTAAAGGAAGAAGTGCCCATACTGTTTTCATTCTATACCGTGTTCTTGAGGAGACTTCAGCCTTAACAACAGTCCTATGATATCAGAAGCATTTTTTACACAGTATGGTAGACCTAATTCATTGATCTGTCTTGTTCAGTTCACCAGAGTATTGTAGAGGTATTACAGCAGGTACATCAAAGACATACCTGGAGTAAATTGCAGCCTGACGAAGACCACTCTTTCATCCAAAGAGTACTGAAGATAAATGCCCAAAATTTAAAACAGAATGGGGCCTCGGCCCCCCTCCTCTTCTGAAGTTTAATGCTACATTTAAGTTTTCCATCTACCTCCTCGACCTCTCCTTCAACTATACAATTCATGAAGAAACTCATTGTAAGGGTTGTTGATCAGATATCTAGGAACTGCAAGCTTTTTCTTTTGAGACATGTTCTCTATGTAAAGTTGTAAGATAGGCTGAGGAAGATTTTTTAGACTGAATATCAAGTTGTTAGCAATGTTGTACTTGAATGGTGTTGCTCTTTAATATGACAAGAACATTTCTTTGGATCTTGATTTAAAGCAGCGGTGATGTTTTTCTATCTTTGCCTATGTTTTCCTTTATAGTTTATTTCATTTCATTTCTCCTGGCATGCATCAGAAATCTGGCATAGGATTTACCCTTGTTAGGTACCCTATGTTTCTGCTCTCCCTGCCTTCAATTTTTTCTGCTTCATGTGTTATCTGAGGATTGATTTCAAGCTAATTTAACCAGTGTAGTGGTCAGATACACTGCTAGCTGATGTATGAATTAATGAATCTATTCTTAGATGTTCTTGTTAGGCTTTAATTGTATGAATTGGGATATTTAGAGCTTAGAACGTTGTCTCTCTCTCACTAAGATCCTTTTCAATTAATCAAACCTTTCTAAGTTCCCTTAAGCTGGATGGCCGAAGCATTAAGAGTTCAAAGTCTCTCTCCGATCTCAGGTTTTCAACTTTGTGCTCTAAATCTTTAATGTTTCCTTGTCTAAAGAGTTAACCTTTTAGGTCTTGGATCACAGGTTGTCTAATGGCATGTCATGTCCCTGGATCTGATTCCTGAAAGGTCACCTCAGAGGTTTCCTTGCTTTCACCTTCTTTCTTTCCTTTCCACACCACACAATCATCTTTAAGATCTAATGCTTTAGATGACTAGCCCAACTGAAAGCTTGCATACTGAATAGAAAGTAAACCCTTTCTTGACTCCATTTCCCAATGGTCTTGAATGTTCACTGAATTATCTCTCCTTTTCCTAAAATCCTCTTTTCTCATCCTTGCCTTATATTGAAACCTTCCTTCTTGATTACCAACAAAACCTGTGCCTATAACTAGCCTAATATCTCAAAACATAGCTTCAAAGACATAAAACATTTACCTATATAGAGAGATCCATCTCTATACCCAGTAGGGCTAGATCCTAGGGTCTGAAAGTGGTTCTGATGTTGTCTCATCTTTTGGTCTTGCCAATCTGGCCAAAACATGGGAACCCCAACGAAATTAATGAGTGGTGCCTCCAAATGTGAAGCATCCATCCTCCTTTGTTGATCTAGTGGTCTCCCCGGTGCAATGCCTCCATGCAATGACACCTCATCATCAAGAGTAGACTGTATGTACGAATTGACAGATTTGTCCATGCTCTCACTGCGCAATCCAGTCTCCCTCCTAGGTGCATCAACCTCTTAAAATGGATAGGGGTGTGTACTCCTCATCTCATGATGTTGGTTCTCCTCCCTATATCCTCCTTGTGTCTCCATGATTTCACACCTCATCAAAAATGGCACATGTAGATCATGAGTTGTGCCTTGACCTCCACACATGAGATCCTGGGGACTTCCTTGCAAGGAAGCAAGAATCCCTCTAGTTGGAGCAAGAGCTCCTCCTTCCTTTGTGTGAGGTGCTAGATCAACTCTAGATATGTCAGTGCTATTGCCCTAAACCTCCTCATCATGAGTGGGAAACCTCCCAATGATTGGATCCTCTTTTGGAAAAGAGATCTCCATGATTTCTAGCCCCAAGATGTGAGATGAAATTCTTTCTTTCAGCAAGGTATGGTGCAAGTTTTCAGCCTCCTCCATGGTTTTCTGAAGTGGTTTTGAGTTTTCTATTTGAGTTTTATTATTTTCCTCCATAACATATTTATCATGAATCATCCTATCAAATATTTTCACTAATGCTTTAGTGAAACTTGCATAAGATGAAGAATTTTCATTTTTTAAGAAAAGGGACTCAAATTTCCACTAGGCATAGGCCTTACCTCTCAAATGCAGCACTGCAATTTTGATGGCTTCATCTTCAAGAATTTGGTGCTGCTGCAAGAAGGTGTCTATCTCATCCACCCAAGCTTTGGTTGAACATGCAAGTGAACCATAAAAAATTGATAGAAGAAATCTGTCATGTTGTTTTCTTCCGTTCACCTTGATCTTGAAAAACTCTGAAAAACTGAGATGATCTCTGAATTTTTGAGTTTGAGTCTCATACATTTTCAAGGAATCATGAAGATTTTCCATCCTAGCAACCTCTTCATCTTCTTCCATCTTTCTCATGGTAAATCTAGGCATGTGACTGCGTTGTACATCATGGTGTGTGACTGCATGCTTACATTCTTCATATGAAAATATAGAGTTTGTTTCAGAATCAAACTCTCTTGGATATTATCCATACATATACCCCATTATATTCTTGAAATCTTCATGAATGTTTTGTATAGATTTAGGAAGAAGCTTTGTAAGACTATCCCCTTTTTCTCCTCCAAAGGATGGAGTCTTTTTCCTGCTCATTTCTTTGTCTCCTTTTTTATGAGAATAGGAAGTGTAGGGTTCTTCCTCTTCTATTTTATTATTTTCCTTGGGGAGTTTCTTCATGGATCTAAAATATTATGAGATAAGACCCATCCTCTTCAATCTTCTGATCTCTTTGGCTGAGACTCACAGGTTGAGCCAAGATTGATGCTCTGATACCACTGTGGTATCCCAAACAGGGACTCCTCAGCAAGCCATGCCTGAAAAACACATTTTTCAGGAATGGCTACTATAGGATTTGAAACCAAGACCTAGATCCCTTATATAAATGTATCTAAGACCGAAATCCAAGAGGAGGCTCAAAACAAATCACTCTAGGTGGGTTAAACAGATCTCCCACACCTAGTTGTCTTCGAAAAGTGCCCAATGAAGGGACTGCAGCAATGTATGAAAATATAATGGAGTAACAGTGTTATTTTTATGAGATAGAATACATGAAGATATGAATAGCCATCAAATGTATATTATAGTAGAAATTTTATACAAATACTTGAGGAAAGAGATACTCAAGCAAGGCAATGCAGCCTCAATGGAACATGTATATAAAAATAGTTAAACACTGCTACACAGGAATCTCTGCAAGCTAAAAGGACACAGTTTATTGGAGACACTTGTTGAGTCTCAAATCTGCATCTTTTCCATACACTTTTCTATACCTTTTTCACTCACCTGAACCTCCCAAGTTGTCAATATCTGTATATTAATTGCAAAAGAGCATCTAATATGGTTTTTAATTATATTTTTGTGTCTGCTGTTTGATTTAGATTTTGTTCATCTAGCTGCGGAATCTTGCCACTTTCCGCAGCTGCTGCAACTTTCCGCAGCCATTTTGTGAAACTCTATGTTACAGGTGTCTACAGGAAAAACGAGCCACATGGGCAAGTCACAAATGATGTGGACATGGTTCGTGTCCTATTGGCTCGAGCAAACTCATCTAAAGAAGCTGCGGTCAAAGGCGTCCAAATGGAAGTCAACCGTAGAGTCCCACGGTGACAGGACTCTGTTTCGTGTCACGTGAAGGTTCATATGGCCGTTTCTGAATTGTGGAGGACAAATTAACATCTGTAAATGGCTCCATAGCCGAATTCAAACATCCACTCCTCATAGATTTACTTTTCAATACGGCCATGATCCTAGATCCGTGGACGTAATGGTCTACGTGTTCTCCACCAGCATAAAATTTAGGAATTAGTTATGTTTCTTTTGTTATAAATAATGCGTTTGCATGCTGCAGATTAGTCTATGTTAGTCTACGGTAGTTTTTATTAGTACTTTCACTGTGTAATTACGCTGCCTTTGTGCCGTAATACTACCTTACTGTTATGACTGCATTTTAATATAAGAAGACTCTGTTTTCCAACGTAATTCGTACTTGAATATTGTTGCCAAGGCTGGTGTAGAGGGCCCCTGCACTTGCCAAGGTTCTGTGCATTATTGTATAGTTCTTATTTTATTTCTTTAAAGCTCATTGTGCCATAATCCATTCACATGTTTATACATTGCATCTTTCATGGTATATATGCTTCATTTATGTTTATAAACTTTCATTCTTTCCATTTTACTTCTGTCTTTCATGTTTTATGTTATTAATCACTGATCAGTGTTCTTGTTTCAGGTTATAGATAGGCAGCCCGGGAATTTGCATAACTTTTTGACTAATGACATGGAATTAACATTGTTCTGCTGCTAATTTGTTTTTCTTAGTTTCTGTTTAATTTCAGTACTGCTTTGTTTAATTCAGTTTTGCTCATTTGCTTCAGTAGTTAAATTTAGATATATTAAACTACTCATAACATCTTCAGTTGCCTCCGAAAGCCATAGCTGGACTGATGGTGAGGGATTGTATTATGAAATGTGTAGTTTGGTATTAGTTTCCTTTCTGCAAATTTAGATATATTAAACTGCTCATAACATCTTCAGTTGCCTCCGAAAGCCACAGCTGGACTGATGGTGAGGGATTGTATTATGAAATGTGTAGTTTTGTATTAGTTTCCTTTCTGCAAATTTAGATATATTAAATTGTGCATGACATCTTCAGTTACCTCCGAAAGCCACAGCTGGACTGATGGTGAGGGATTGAATTATGAATGTATGGTTTGATATTAGTTTACTTTCTGCAAGTTAGATATCAGTTACTCAAGTTGTTTATGGTTACTTCCGAAAATCATAGTTGGACTAATGATGAGGGATCAGAAGACAAGTTGATGTAATTTGATTTAGATTTACTTTATTGCAACTTTTGGATTTCTTTCAGCATAGTTTCTTTTGTGTTTAGACAACAGCAAGAATAGTTTGGTTTCATGTTCACTAGTTCACTGTTTTGATTTATTAGACTAGCAGCACCTTTTCATTTCAGCAGCATATTTTCATTTCCTTTCAAGTTTTGTCATTGTAATTTTCAAATTCCTTTTTAAGTTTCAAGTTGGTAAATCATTATAGAGGATATCATTTCCTTGAACAAACATAACCATACTTGTTTTTATTTTAGAATTTCCATCTCACCTTAGAAAACCAAAAACAACAAAAAGTTAAGAAATAGGTTATCTTGCACATATAGTGTGCCGCACTTCATCAGGTTACGAATCCCGGATTGACAAATTAAATGCAGAAATTTAGGACACACTAAATTGACCAAACATTTTGATGCCGTTGCTGGGGAAGTGTAACTAGGTAGCTAATTTCTTAAAAAAAAAAAAATCATAAAAGAAGGGAAAACTTGATAACTTCTTGAAGTATGCTCTTCTCTTGCACCTAGTGTGATCTGGAGGATCAGAAAAGAGAGTTATTGGTTTAGTAATTTCTTAAGTATGCTCTCTTCTTGCACCTAGTGTGACCTGCAAGATCAGAAAGAGAATTATTAGCCCAACTTTTCAAAAAATAAAAAAAAATAAAAAATGACATGCATAGAGCAAGAGATTCTAGGGGAAGGTTTATAGCTAAAGCCAAGAGTTTGATTTTCACAACTCCATCTTCTTCAAGGCATAGACCTGATTCACCACCATCTACTCCTAGCCTTAAGATTTTTGGAATTCAGGGAGCAGTTGAATTAGAGGATTCTCCTATACCACCTACTAAATCCCATTTAGAAAACAAAGAGACTCTCTCTCATCCTCCCTTGGTAGAAGAACTAGAGGAATTTAAGTACTCTAAAGAAACTATCATGGCAGAGGAAGTAATAGATGGAGGTAGAGGTAGAGGTAGAAGAGGAGGAAACAATGGAGACAACAATGGTGAAGAAAATAATGGTAGAAATAGGGAAGGAGACAACTTGTTTGGATTCCCTATAGTTGATGAGGAAACTCATACAAAAATGAAAAATATCTCACCATCTATCCTCCCTAAATTTTATGGATTGCGAATTGAGGATCCTGAAACATTTTTGTTTGAGTTTGAAGTTGTGTGCCGAACCTATGACTATATGGAAGACTCTCAAAAACTCAAATTGTTTCCTTCAACTTTGAAGGGATCTGCTTTGAAATGGTTCATGGGATTAGCCACTCAATCTATTAGGACTTGGAATGATATGAAACAAACATTTTTGGATAGATACTTGGACTATTGTATGCCCACCAATCACAAGGATGAGGTATTCAAAATGATGCACAAAGAAGATGAAAATTTGGAAGACTTACTTGAAATATTTCAATACAACTTGAAAAGAGCAAAGATGAGCAACTTAGATGATGAAACCTTGAAAGCCCTCATATTAAAATCCATTAGAGATGAATGGATAGATATTTTAAACATGATGGGGAAAGGAGACATTTCTCAAATCCCACTTCGTGATATAAAAGAACTATGTGTCCATATCTCAAGAGGAAAATCTAAAACAGGAAAAGGGCCTAGGGATCTTTCTCTTATTAGGGCTAACAAATCTGCAACTGGATCAGTAAGTAGGGTAGAGATTGGTAACATGCTTGATGAATTCAAAACTGATATCTTAGGGAGCCTTAGTGAACAACTAGACACCCACATAAAAATCCAAACAAACAAAAAGCGAAAACGGATACTAGCCATCTTTTGTCCAAAGAATGTAGGAAGAAACATGCTTTTAAGGAATCGCAGGATGCAAAAAGTTGTAGAAACATGTATGATTTTCTCGAATCCATGAAGATGCCAAGGATTGTCCTTCAATTCACGGACTCAAAGTTGTCTTTCAGGCCAAATTAGGTATAATCTCTACATTTTGTGCCAAAGGAACCTTGGCGAGGACAATAAACTCAAAGGGTTTAACAACCCTATGAATTTTCAAACCCACCAAATTAAGAGTCCTTGGCAACAACCTTAGCTTGACATTAGAATCCATATCAACCATGGGTACAGGGATGCAAAATCCTTATGGAGAGATTTGCTCGATTTCATCAATATCCTCCATCTTTTCAAAATCCAACAAACTCCACAACTTCCAAACCCAAATCCATGACTTTCATTTGCCATTTCCCAACTTCTCAACAAAATCCAAATCCTCAGCTCATGCTCCCATACCAACCAAAAGATAAAATCAACCATTTCATTGCACAACAAATCCTAACAAAGCAAGAATCCTCGAATACTTACATGGTAGAAGGACAACAATTTCTACTATATGATTGTTTACTCTCAATGATGTACAACTCGGATACGGTAGAGGTTTTGAAAAACCTTCTATAGATATTCCAAAGGCAAGACCATATACGAGGAGGACTCTCATGAATTCAATAAAGTTACGAGGAAAAATCTCTTCAAAATTCAAACATTCAAAAGAAAAGAAAATTCAACACCACAACTCCTATATTTAGGCAACTACATCTTCATCTACACCTCTTCCCTTTACGAAAGACACAGATGACAAGGGGTGGAAAAAAGCAAATCTTGTTGCCTAACTATGACTTTCTAGATGAATTTAAGAATGTTTGTATCAAGATTCATTTGCTACAGCCATTCGAGAGATTCTATTCTAGCAAAAACCATAAAGGAGTTGAGTTTCAAAAGACCGAGAAGGAAACTAAAAGACACAAGGAGAATCCTGGTAGGAAAAGATTGCGGATATTATGATGGGAAAAATTACCATGCGAAATTATGCTAGATCAGAAGTCAATTGTCCAGACACATATAAATGGGGATAGAAATTCCAAACACATTGATTGACGTAGGGAAGTTTTGCTATCAACATTATGAGTAAGACGGTTATGGACCTGACTAAAACTTCCTAACCTTCTTTTTACACCTGCCCCTACTGCTGCATAGATGAATCAGTTATTAAACGGATAATTTAATATTCCAGTATATTTACAATCTCCTTAGATTCTTAGGAGTATCCGGTAGATTTTTATGATTTTGACTCCCAAAAGTAATCTAGGAGGCACCCACTTATCTTCGGGAAGACCTTGGCCTTAAAAATTTGATGCTTTTATGAGTTGAATCTGAGAGGTTATATACATTTTCTAATAGTAATTAAATGAAGAAATTCAGTTGTATCCTCTAGCAAAAAGAAATCACGGTAAGAACAATGAATGGGTTGATGATGAGGACACTATACAACTGTCTTTTACCATTTGTGAAATGGGTGAGGATAGTCAAATTACGAACCACATTATGAAAATTTTAGGGCATCTTGAGAATATGACCTTTAATTTAGGTTGGAATCGGCATAGAATATTTATCATCGAAGACAAATGTCTCTTTACTCTATAAGAAAAGTTTAGCGTTTCTACTATTGAGATTTTTCTAAGGCACTCAATTGAATATCAACAAACGTTTGGAAAAGTCACAACAAGACAACCAAATCTTGCCAAAAAACATTCTACGTTGCATAGGAGTATCTTGGAAAACATGAAGAGTATTGATCCCTAAGACTTGCATCCATCATATCTCTATGATGAGGAAAACGGTAGACCAATCGAGACAACCTCAAAGAAGGATGAATCAGAAGTCTTAGGAGATAGTGAAAAGAGAGTTCCAAAAACTTCTCAATGTAAACTTCATTTATCCAATTTCGGATAACCGATGGGTTTCTCCTTTGGTTATATTTCTAAAAATAATGGTAAATGGAGGTATGCATTGATTACGGGGAATTGAACAAAGCAACTTTTGAAGGATCACTTTCCTTTGCCTTTTATTGATCAGTATTAGATACATTGGCGGGTAAAAAATTACTTTTCATTTTTGGATGGTTTTAGTGGCTATAATAAAATTCGAGATGCTTTTTGAAGATCAAGATAAGACCATTTAATTGTCCATGGAAGTACATACGAGTACTTCCTTTTGGATTATGTAATGCAACATTCGAAGCTGATGCTAGGAATTTATTCTGATCTAATCCATGATTGTGTAGAGGTTTATATGGATGATTTTATAGTTTCTTGTGTTAATTCATTTTAAAGATCGTGGTGGAAAAAGTATTATAAGATGTAAACAAAACCTTTCATTAAAAGCCATGAAAAATGCTTTGTAATGGTATTTCTTGAAGAGTTGTTTTAGGACATGTATTTCGAGGAATGGGATTAAGGTTGATATATCAAAAGTTGAAGTCATCTCCCAGAGATTGCCTATTCCAAATTATCAAGAGAATGTTAAAATTTTTCTGAAGTTCTTTATGATTTCTTATAGGGTTATGAAAACTTCACTAAGTGGCCTACACTCTTTGAAAAATTGTTTACAAAGAGTACAGCGGAATTCGTGGGATGCGATTGTCAATCGGCTTTTGAAACTTTGAAAACAAGAATATAAAACACCTATCTTGAGAGGACCAGGTGGAAGCTCAGCACCATATTTCTACGGATGATTCGGATACGGCTCTAGGAGCTGTGTTGGGTCAAAAAGATTTGGTTCATATGCCATTGTTATGCAGGTAAATTGGCTCCCACGGTTGAATTATCTTGTGGTAAGAAAAAGAGTTTTATTTGTTGTTCATGCAATTAATAAGTTTAGGCCCATGAGCTGTAGCTTTTATTCACATCATGAAAATGCAATCACAGTTAAGATATTTAGTAGGCGAGCATTTACTATTGTGAGTAGCCAAAGATGGCTCTTACTTTTGCAAAGAATTCAATAATACGTATTGGATAGACAGGAAACATCTGATAAGTGATTTCTTGTCTTGGTTAGAATACTAAAGAAGATTCTCTTGTGAGATAAATTTCTTTGATGAATATGGCTGGTATGTTAAAGACTCCTTGGCATTAGATATTGCTATTATTTGGTTACATAGGCTTCACCTTCACATTGTTCAAGTGGCAATAGAAAAATTATTAGGAGAGTTCAAATATTCATGGATTTCTAACAAATTGTTTAAAAACGAGAGACTGATCTTATAGGTAAGAAGATGTGTGGAGAAGATGAAATGCCAAATATTTCTTGAGAAGTCTCATGATAGACATAGGCCAGACACTTTAGAACAAGAAGATGGCTATAAAATCCTCTTTAGGACTGTGTGTATATTAAAGACACAACATGCAAAAAGTGTGGCCATTTTCGAAAATGAAAGCCTGCAGCATAAATGATACGCTAATACAGCTCTGAGGACTCATTGAACCCTTTGAAAAATGAACTGAATTTCATTGGACCTATTCATCCACCATCCAAAAACAAAAAGTATATGTGGGTTTACATCAGGTTATGTTACTAATGGAAGGGTGAAGGCAAAACATTATTCTTATCTGAAAAATTGGGTGTTAAACAATAACTTTATGAGGATATTTTTACTTTAACCACAGAGTGCAAGAAGGGAGAGTATGACAGGATAAGGAGGCAAATTCACATCAAACAGGTGGAAAATTGTTGGAAGAATAAAGTCAAAGCAAAAAGAAGAATCTGTCCTTATCCATGAAAATAGTCCAGTGGAGTCCTAAATAAAGTTCTTGAAAATATCATCACCAAAGCATTAAACTACACATAGAAAAGAGATTGGTGAAGGGCTTCTGAAGCCTTGGGGCCTCTAGAAACCACTTGAGCTGTGGGAGGACATTCTCCCTATGAACTTGTTTGTTGGAAAGAAGTCTTGCTCTTATTAGAGGTTAAAGTCAGACCTTCAGAATGGCAATTAGTTGAGATGAACATGAAAACAAAAGCATAGAATGGAAGATGAATACATTTAAGAATAAAGATGGGGCAGAAGAAATTTTACAGTCTAGTTCAATATCAAAAACTAAATAAGCATAGCAGTACATCAGAAAGAGATTTCAAGAGAAAATTGACATGGTATTTTGATTCCAGAGTTTAATATTTTCAAGAAAAATTTAGACCTCATTGAGCACCACGAGTTGACAAAATCTTCTTTCAATGGACAGTGATGAGATAGCTGAGTGAGTTTCAAGCTATATGTTGTGGACAATACTTAGTTGAAAGTTTATATTAAGACACTCTGAGAGGATTTTGTCAAAATGTTTTGAGATTCTTAATCGGTGATACTGGAAAATTCTTCTTCTCCACCATTACTTTATATTCAACACCAGTTATATTATTTTAAACTTTGAAAACTAATCACTCATTTACTTGGGTCTTATACGGAAAGTAAAAGTTGATAGAACATAGCATCTATATTTTATCATTTCTGACTTTGTTATATTCCATTCCACTTGTTCATTTCATTTATTGTTTCTATTGTTCCATTTCATTGTCATTTCATTCCATTTCATCAATAAAATTCATTTTTTTCATAACCATTTCATCTAGTCATTTGTGTCACTGTGTCCTGTTCCTAATCCAATAATACATTGTCGGTTTTACGCGTGAGCTCTAGGACTCATGACAGGCAGATTAAGGCAACTACAACTATAGGCATAAGTCTGTGGCCAGGATGTTATTTCATAATCATGGAAATAAAATACGAGGTGAGAGGATAAATGAGACCATGGGCATTCAGGCAACTTATAATAAAAACCTTCGTTGAGAACCAAGGAAAAAGCCAAAGATTCAAAAGGTATGGTAAATTTATTTCAATAGCATTAAACACAATTTTATATAGTTGCTGGATATGAAATATCATGTGTGATGATTATATTCAGTAATTTTGTAACCCTTTCATCATCTCTATCATACTCTCGCATTCATTCTCAGCAGTTCATATTCATTAGGATGCCACTCATGTTCCTATGTTAGGTAACAATGGTGTAATTAGGTTTGTTCTGGGACTCTTCGGCCGCATAATCCACATAGTCTAGGTATACATTTAACAATGCTATAATGACTTGTTAATAAAAATACAAATTAAAAAACTACTTTATGGATGTATTTATATTGTCTTAATCTCAAGGCACGTGTCTGTCATCATAAAGACACTACGTACATCATTCCATTTCGTTCTCACTAACTATAGTCTGCTTCCCCTCTCTCTGACCATTTACCCCACGGTCCATTATTACAGCTCTCTAATTAATTCAGTAGTTCTTTCCATTGAACCCTCGCAAGCAAATTTGTGAAGAACGGAAAAGAAAAATGGGTGCCCGTTGCTAAGAAAGCAGACCCGGAAGGACTAAGTTCATGGAAGAGATGTCATTAAGGATATTGAGAAAAGCAAAGTGGTGGTTTATCAGGAGATTCTTGAGTTATCATGGCTCATTAAAGACGTTAACGAGATAGTTTAATAGCTTGGAAAGTAGAGATGGAGACATGAGTTTGAGTCCAATTAGGCTTGTCTATGCTCTTGTCCATGGAACTTCATCAAGAGGGTGAGTGTTGGTTTGAATAAAAACATGGTGGTGAGGCTTAGAGAAAAATCTTCGAGCAGGTATGGGCCATAATTTTAAAAAGAAGATTCTGTTCCTTCGTGAAGAATGAGCTACTTTTTCAACGCTAGTTGTTCAAAAATTCATTACATGTGTGAGCGTTTGGGTCCTGTATATGTACATACCCGGATGTGATGAATTTTCTAAGATAATCCGGCTCTCAATCTCCCATATTTTATTAAGTAAACAGAAAAATGTACGCGTGTTTAGAAACATTTAGGAGATGTGAATACATCTGTCTGGGTCTTGTAAAAATTTTGATTGAAAAAAGTTAAAGGAGAAAAGACACATGGGAACAATTACAGTTAAAAATTTCAACACAGAACACAAATTCTGAAGGTAGTAAGAGAGTGAAAGGAAAGAAATAAATAGTCAAACTCATTGCTCCTACTCAAGAAATTCTGAAGGCCAACGATGAAGAAGTAGGAGAAAAAAGAACAATTGATGATTAAATACTCTCTTTTACAGTGAAAGAAATGATAGGGAGAAAGTTGTCCAAGAGGAAGAAAGAAAATCAGACTGGCTTCAATAACACTAGAGAAAAACTATTGGGGCTATGCAAAAACCCTTACAGAAGAAGTCATCAAGTGTTATCGAAAGATTAGTTTGTCTTTCAACGAATAAATACGGCGAGAAAATGAGAGAAAAACAAAAACAAAGATGAGTATACCAGAGTGTGTGAAGAAACGGTGAGACTTAAGAGTGAGAACGCAAATGAAGGTCCTCATTTCTTGAGTTTCGTGGAGGAAACATACCCAGAACGGTCCCCAATGACCATGGTCATCTCGGGTGATTCCGTGGTGGTTCATTTCATTCCGTTATGGACATTGAACATAGTCATCCCATTCAATGAAAGATGTTGATCGCAGGCATGACAAATAGGTTTGAAGATAACTCTCCCCTTCACGGCATTTGGGGATAACCCATCTGAAAGGTATTTTGATATAGACCCCCAAACGGCCAGGAAGTATGCCAAACATATAGAATCTTTAAGAAAATAGGCTACCAATTCGATGCTTAAAATCATTCATATATGGGTATAGAATCAGTTTGGTCCAATCACTAAACATTAGAGTCTTTGAGCACAAAACATTTAAATGGAACGTAAAAAATGAAAAATGAGGACATTTGAAGGAACAAAACCATTGGAACTAAAATCATTCATGATGACACAGCACATACTGAGGAATATGCTGGCGAGAAGAAGAACAAAGAAATTGAAGAAAATGCAGTGCAGCAGGTACTTAAGACCCAATATCAATTAAATGCTTCAATAAAACAGAATGTTGGCGGCTGGAGAGGAGGGACGGATGTGTGTTTGCAGCTAGTGTCAAGGCATATGAACTAAGGAAAAGGTGTAATAAAGTACAGTTTGTGAGGACATACAACACACTGGGGCAGGGGTATGTTCGGGTCTCAGGCTCACATCTTTCCACTTTTGCTATGTAACACACCACTCACAGGCATACGGGATGACAAATATCATTGTATATTAATTGTAAAGAGGCTTATCTAACAACGGTTTTTAATTATGTATTTTTATTAATACTGTTGTTTGGTTTAAATTTTGTTCATCTGGTAAAGATGTGCCACTTTCTGTGATGTGTGGTACCATGACCATTTTTTGTGAGCTCTATATACAGTGTCTATGAAGCAGAACATGAGCAAGTTAGAAATGATGGACATGGTTATGGTGTCTATGACTCGAAAACTCATCTAAAAAGAAAGAGCTGGATCAGCGTCCAAATAAGAATCAGCAGCGGAGTCCACGGTGGCCGTGGGCTTCGTGTCCGTGAAGAGTTCTGTGGCCGTTTCCCCCGAGGTGGAGGACAATGCCCATCATACATGGCCCCATAGTCGAATTAAACGTCCACTCCTTATAGTTACTTGCTAGTAAATAGTCTAGATCCGTGGAAGTAATATTCAGTATTCTCTGACATAAACTTTAATTAGTTATGTTTCTTTTGTTATAAATAACGCACATTTGCATACATATAAGTTAGTCTATGTTAGTCATTAGTTTTGTTGGTGTGCTATGTAATGTAATTACGCACCTTTCCTTTGTCTTTGTCCCCAGTGTATTCATTTTAATATGAAGACTGCGCTGCAACGTAAGTCGTACTTGAAGATTGTTGCAGGAAGCTGGATGAAGACACATAGGGTGCATTACGTGTATAATTTGTTGTTTATTTAAAGCTCATTGTGCCATAATCCCTTTCACATGTTTATGTGCTGCATCCTTACATAGTATAGTAACTGTTTACGTTTATACGCTTTCATGCTTTCCATTTGCTTGTCTTTCTGTGGTAACATATGTTATTAATCTTCTGATCGATCATTCTTGTTTCGAGGTTGAATGAGCATTGGGAATTTTTCTTTTTGACTAATGACATGGAATGATAACATTATTCTGTTGCTAATTTTTTTTCTTAGTTGCTGGTTTGTTGATGCTGCTTTGTTTAATTAGAGTTTTTTCTCATTTTGTTGATGGTTAGGGTGAATATATTAAACTTCTCCATATCTTGATTGCCTCCCAAAAATACTTAGTACAGGTAGGTAGTGAGGGATTGTGATATGAAATACGGCAATGACTTATTATTAGTTCCTTTCTACTAATTGTGATATATTACTGCACCCAACCATGTGCTCTTCGATTTGCCTCCAGCCATAGTGCATTTTGATAGTGAAATTGTATTGAAATGTATGGTTGTTGGTATTCATTCCTTTATGATTAGATATATTAAATTGTACGCAGCATCTGGGTGATTACATAAACCACAATTTTAGGAATGATCGTTGAGGATTGAATTATGAATGTATGGTTTGATATTAGTTTATTTCTGGGATTAAGATATCGATTACTCAAGTTGTTTATGGTTGCTTAATCTTGAAACGGACTAATGATGAAGTTAGGAGCAGTTGATGTAATGATTTAATTTACTTTATTACGCTTTGGTTCTTTATTTAATTTATTTTGTTTCAAGCGATGACAAGAATAGTTTGGGCTGTATTCACTAGTTCTTTGTTTTTGATTGTTAGACTAGCAGTACCTTTTATTCAATGACATTTCAGCTGCTGGTTTGTCATTGCAATTTTCAATTCTTTTGATTTCAAGTTGGTAAATCATTATAAAAGGATATCATTTTATTGAACAAAAATAACCATACTTGTTTTTATTTAAATTTCATCTACATAGAAAATGGCATTAAAAAAGTTAAAAGAAATAGATTGTCTTGCATTTAGGTATTTGTATACGCGCTTCATGTTGACTTAGATCTGGTTAAAAATTAATGTAGCAATTTAGGACACACTAAATTGTGCTTTCTAACATGCTGAATAATAATAATGTCTTAATATATGGCTAAAGAAATTAGGGAAGCGAAGATTTATTACATGACAATAATACAACAATCCTTAGAAGGATTGTTTTGAAATCTACAAAATGGAAAAATGTAGATTCGAATTAAAGTGAATCTTCTTTTTATTCGAAAATGAATGAATATGGTTTAATATATGATATGAATCTGTCAATAGATCTTTTGAGGAAAAGACTAATCCAATCGCAAGATCTCCCTCCAAGATGATGGTTCAAACCCCCATGCTGGAATACCTAAAATACTTTGGTGAGAAGGGCTATTGTTGCAGTGGGAGATTCATGGCATGGTGCCGAATGAAAAATCAACAAAATGTTGCTTGTGGGCTACAGGGAATACGCTCCCTCCTACGAAAAGATGGGCCTGCGGAAGTGATTATTGTAGGACACACTCCATTGCAACAACTTTGCCTTCTGTTATACCTGACAGAAATAATGTTTAGCAGCTGAAGGAAAATTGGCTTGGACTTAAAACCTGAAATATGGAAAATTAAGTACAGTCTCCAGGGAACTTGTGAGAAGGATAAGGATACAACAACAAATTCTTGTGCTAAATAATAACACAACCCCACTAGCGACGGGAAACCATAAATAGCGGTCTAATGGTGGACAAAAATCAATAATCACTGAACATGATCCTCTATGGCCCTCTTCTGTTGTCTGGGTAGAAAGCCTTTATGTGGACTTACACATTGGGGTTTCCTCCATAATGAATATTCACTCATTTTAAAAATGGTGTCTTCAGTGATCACACCTCTATGAAGCGGCTGTTGACTTGGTCAACTCTGACCTTGTCTGTGCATTGCCCTTTTCACGGAAGGTGAAAAATATAGCTACTAACAATAGTCCTTTCATACTGTGAGTGTTCATTCCTATGTGGTTATATCATCTACATTTTATTCATATAAAGTAGTATAATTTAGTCAATAGTCTCGATTGGCTTCATGCTAATTTTGGGGAACATTATGGTCGGGAGGCTTCGAGGTGCTTGACGCATGTCCGGGACGGGAGGTCGCGGTGTGGCCGAGTGGAGAATACGACAAGAAGGTGGCCGCCAGGGAGGGGCCGTGGCTACTGCTGTGGCCGGGTGTCTTCAAGTGATCGCTCACAGACGAAGGGCTACTGTCGCGAGGTGACGGAGGCAGATGGCTGTCTGGGGGTTGGGGCCCATGTTAGGAGGATGCATGGGGTTGAGTAAGTGTGATACCCAGGATGCCTACTGACACAGGTTTTGGATGACCTAGATGATGTATGGTTGAAGACATTGGCGGCCTAGAGGGGGCTATCAAACTGACTGTACTAGATAGTGGGTCTCTTAGTTTTGACAATAAACTCTGGTTGTTGAAAATGGCTCCAACAGCTCAAGATTTTAACACAGAGGATGATATGTGAAAGCTTTTTACCTTTCTGAGAAAAGCACTGCTTTATAGGATACTTCCTTATTTTTTGTTTTTCTTTCTGTATTTTTAAAGTTTAGTGACAGAGTTAGAGACATGAGTATATTTTTTTGTGTACTTAATTTTGTATTTTTTGTATATATGTATATATATGAGGCCTATTTTCTCTGACTCTGTAGTGTGTCCCTCTTGATATTTGTTTATGGATTTTTGTGTTGGTATTTGATGGATATCTATATTTTTTATGTTTTTTCTTTTATGTGTGATATTATTGTCAAAATGCATTCTAGTTTAGGATATAGTTGCTTCTGTGATTGTTATTTGGTTTCATTTCTTGGCACATGTTCATCATGAATGTAATGTGATCAAATTGATGGCTTGATCTTTTTGCACACAAATATTTTACAAACAGATACCAAATCCATTGCATAAATTCTTATTTCGTAGCGACACCACTAACCGAGGAATCTGGGTAGATATACGACGGCGGAATGCTGCAGCAGTTGGAGAGCGTCCTCACGATCTAGCCAGCGATTGTATTCTACCTGATTTTTTGTCCTTACGCCAATGCATACACCGTTGGTGATTGATGACCTAGGCGTACTACTGTAAACCTTCGAGACCATCGTGATACTCCAGGCGGTGAATCAGAGTGTCGCTGGGGATGAAAAATCCATTGTGACACTAGAGCACTTTTTGTAAACCATGTTTGCAGTAAAAAATTAAAGTTTTTGGGTACGTGTACTTTCACTCTAGGGTTGAGCCCTAGCCAGCCCTTATGGGTAAAATTTCTTGAGGTAAGAAATTGATGGTAAGTTAATAACAGAGCATGTCTTTTCATTAGCTCTGTCAGATGTATGCACTGGAGATGAATTTTTAATGATGTACGAGTCCTTTCGACAAGGTTTCTAACTTTCCTGAGCACAGGAGCTTGTTTTGCGACATCGTAGCGGAGGAACCGCTCTCCTTCGGTAAATAAATATGAAATTTGATGTTAGATTGAATGATGTGTTTGTTTCTTCCCCTAGACCTCGTTGTGTTGCGACAGCCATCGTTGAATTTCATCGATGAACTCTAGTTGTAGAAATTGCTCTAGAGGTGGGTGTCATAGAGGATTTCGATGGCGGTGTGTAAATTCAAGATTTCGCATTCTGTGTGAATCAGTTTGACCCTTTTCAAAGTGGCCCGGAGTGTCAGACCTGGTGGGATTTTTCTGCACTACATGGTATGCCCCGCAGGCCAGCTTATGTAAGTGCAGAGTTCATTTTGTGGTTATTCACCATACGTTGTAACATCGTTTTGAGGAATTTGTTCATAAATTCTACCTGCCCATTAGATTGGGGGTAATATGGTGATGCGGAATTCATGTGTGAATCCGAGATGGTGAGATAGCTCTGAAAAAACCAGCCACGGTGTTTCCCATAGTTGGAGACTAAATCTTTGAGTACACTAAAAACTGGGAAATGACATGGTTTAACATAAATCATGTGATGGTTTCCTTGGAGGTGTTGTCATATGTGAGCATAGCCTCTGCCCGCGGGTAGAAATAATAGACAACTACAATAATGTATTTGTGATTGCCTAATATTATTTAAGGTTGCAAGTCATGAATTCCAACTTGGAATTCCTGAAGGACTTGATGGTATGATAGAATGAGAACGGGAGGGGCCTTACCTTATAGCAAAGAGGTGGTTGACAACAGGACAGCACCTCTGATTTGAATGTGGTCATGAAATGTGGTAAAAATTCATGCTGTAGGTTTTGGTAATGGATGTTGCGGAGGGTATTACCTTGACTCCCGTTGTGGTAGACATTAAGGGCTTTCTACTTGGTTGTGGGTGAGGCATCGATGTGAGTAAAAATTTGGCGATGCCCCATTGTATAAAACATCTCCCATATAGAACTATCGAGGCTTGATGTGATGCACGTGGTCATATATGACATTTGAGGTCTATAAAAATTGGTAATATCTTTGTACCGATGGTCATGTTGGTTACTCTGAGAAGAGTGTTCGTCGAGTAGTAAATCGTTGGCCAGGGACCCTTTGATATCATGGGGAGTCCCATAATAGACTTTGCTAAGATTAGCACCATTTTCCTCTTGGAGAGAAATTGTAAGTTGTATTCCTATGAATGACTAATTCAACAGTCATATTTGGTTCATTAAACGACGTGTGAGAAAAATATTGATGGGATTAATGTCTTTGCGATGACTATTGTTGTCTTTAAGATGATGTCTTGGTGAAGTTTTGTGGACTACATGAATTAGCACTAGGAAGTATTTTCTTCGGGTTCATATATTAATGTAGGGCCTCCTAAGTTTTTGCTAATGTAATAGATTATGGCTTCTTTCCCGCATAAGGCCCTCTGAATCGATACTAAGCCAAGCGGTGCGGATGCTAATAGATACGGGATGTAGTCATCGTAGTACGAGGACTAATCTAATGATGTTGGAAGTGACAAAGTGTCTTTAAGTATCAGAGTGTGTATTGGAATTGGTTGTCCCATTTGAATGGATTGTCCTAGAGAAGGAGGTGTGGGAATCGCCGAGCCTGGTGGCACGATATGGGACAAAACGTACGAAAAGAATGATGGCCTTTCCTATGACTTTGCCAGTTGCTGAGGTTCGAGGTGGAGGTACCTCTTTGATAGCTTGGACAACGATCCACTCTAATTTTGTCTTTGGAACACAATAAAACTGCGGTGTTCAAATATGATCTTGAAAAGATGTGCACAGGGGGTTCGACGAAGGTTTTATTCTTGACATCATTGGAATACTGATCGCGGATCCTCGAGGTGGTCGATGGCTTCTTGGATGCGAATGGTGAGTTCATCCAAGTAGGTGAAGATAGGATTGTGCCAAGTCATGAAATGTATAATGCAGCAGCCCCCATTTGGAAGGTGGCTATAACGGAATTTCTTTAAGGGTGAATGGCATTGCAGCAGCAGCAATATTGAATGTGCCCGGTTGATGAACGCGTTTTGTACAAGTCGGTGTGATGTATTTGATTTGATTGTGCCTATGGAAACTACCATCCATAAAGGAGGGGGCTTCATGTCCTGATATAAATGAATTAATTAATGAATACCGATGCAGGTTGGATTTTTTCGCCCCGGACAATATTTGTTCAAATCTGGTCGGTACAAATTCGTATGGTTCCCTATTTTTTCATGATTGAAACAGTTGGAAAACAAGATGTATAGCGATGGGAGTAAGTGAACGGCACAGCGAACCTTGTTGTTCTCATTCTTCTTCCTTCGATGAGTGGAGTTGACGCTATTTCGACGTATTTGTGATGCATCGGACGGTGTCAATATGTCCCTGATAGTGGGACTAAGCCTAGGCATTTGCGAAGGTAGTCCCATGCGAAGATGTCTCGATACTATTGCAACAGTGGGTGTAGGTGTCTCTTCGTCGAACATCTTTAGTGAAGGATTCTTCAAACTTTACGGGGGTTCATAGGAATATTCACCTTGATGGGTGATATTCGACGTATTCCCTTCTTGAAAAAATCGGACACCAAAATAGGATAACCAGATAGTAACTTTTGATGGAAGGAAATATTTTGATTCAATCGCAAAAATATCCTGGTTTCTTATTTTGTCGGGGATGAATGTTCTTTTAGGAGAAAAAAACGAGCGACATTTGACATCCATAGATAGTGGGTTCCATCATGGCGATGGAAGAGAATATTTTGATTCAATCGTAAAAATCTCTTGGTTTCTTATTTTTAGGGATGGGCATTCTCTTTTAGGGAGAAAAAAATGAGTGGTGATGCATTGCATCCATGATAATCGGGTTCCGTCATGGCCTCTAGGATATCCTTGTACGAATGAAATAAGGATCCTAAGGAGATTAATATGTATGTAGGGCCATGAGAGAGGTTAAATCCTAATTGAGGAAATTTGGTTGACGGAGCAAAAATGAGATTCCATCGATAGTGTGGTGGAACTAGACGTGGATGATAAAGTACGGACGGATTGGATTTGCACGGTCATTGTATGACTACTCTCATGGTTGGCATCGGTGACTGTTCCCCTGACCGATGAAGACAACTCGAGTCATGGTTACATTCGCAGTGATGAATCATGTGATGTATCATGTGGTGATGTTTGGTAGAGAGAATCTACATCGTGGCAGCTTGTGCGAGCAGAGCTGAGTTCCTCCTCAAGGTTGGAAGCACTTTCTAAAATTTGGAAGTTGTGCACATTTGCCAGGGTGCCTGAATGTTTCCATTAACGGTAATACTATTTTTGTGGTTATGGCTGGTGCAAATGGTGCACGGTACCTTGTGCCGGTGAGTATATTGTGTGGGAACCAATGCTACTCTTAAGTCACTGAAGTGGATGCTGAAAGGGATCGACATTGGGGAAGATGGTCCTCTTTTGTTTCCATTTTTCGAGGTTTGTCTTGGGTAACTCTCTTGAGGTGCGGTTGCCTACTCTTCCATCTGGGGTGGGGAGATGATGCACATTTATTGTATGGAATAAAGAACGAACAAATCCGATAATAACGTGTGCGATCTACTTCCTCTTGGTTGAAAGAGATATTTTGTAGGAGGAAGAGACATACGAAAAATGTTTGCAAGGTGATTCGATTCTTGCAAGGTTGATCTGGTGGTACCTTCGCACTGTAGACCACATGTTTCCCTAGACTTAACATGGAAGTACGTGCTAGGTGGACGCGTCTTCTTAACTGCTTGATATTGCTAGAATGGTTATGGAGAATGCTAAAATTTCTGCATGAAGCGATCACTTCCATTAGGGCTTTTGGGATTTGGATTGATGGAATCCCAACATTTTGTCTCTAACATATGTATCATGTGAATTAGAGGGCACACTTGTGGGATGCATTGTTTAAATTCTTAGCAATATGCGGAAGTACCTAAAGGGCCAAGAGCAGTCACATTAAAGTTGTATATCAGTGTGTGATGTTCGTGGTAAGTGAAAAGAGAAAAGGTGGTGGAAAGCGCACATATGTTAAAACCAATGAATGATAGCACTATAGAAAGTGATGAAAGAGCGGGAACAATAGTGAACATCTGTCCTGAAAGGTAATGGAGACGTCGCGTTACATGCAACTCATCTATATTGGAAAAGGCCTCGGATTATGCATGACGACATACGTAGTAAGGGTCCAGGGGAGTCAACCGTGAGGAAGGGACGAGGCCCTCACCCAGCGGACTTAGGGCACGTGGCATGGTAAGACTTCACGAGCGGAGAGAGATAGAATGACAAGGATAGGCCGCGGGACGGCGTGCCGTGGCGGAGTTAAGGTGGGCCCGCGAGGAGTGGGGAAGATGAAAGTGTAGGTCGTGAAGGGAAGTCTACATGATAAAAATTTGGATAAGCGCTGTGGAATAACGGTAAGGTAAGTCTGTGGGACGGTGGTACTAAGGCCGTGCCGGCTTTTAACCGCGACACGAGGCGCTCACCTGCACACGGTTACCCAATCCCCACCGCCGTGTCTCGGTGTCGGTGTCATACAAGCACTTACCCTCGGTTCTCTTACATTTTCACCTTTTAGCCTACGCAGTCCTCCGAAAGATAAGTACCAAAAACTCCCCCGTCCTTCTCTACGATGGCTCCCATTCGAGGTAGTTCTCTACGGCGTACAGTAGGGAAGAACGGCGGGTTTGTCCAAGTCTTTATCACAGTTCCCCTCGTCGCTTTCCCAACGTTGCTCCCCCTCATCGGGTAATCCATTTTAAGTTTTTTTTTCATTGTTTTTCCCTTTTCTCTCTTTTCCGATTGTTGAATAACTTCCATGGGGAGAGAACGCCCAAGAGCAGACACAAACTCCCCGACTCCACCGAGTCTAGGAACCTCCCCGGTTTTATTCCAACACACAGGCTTACGGGCGAGTATCGCGATGAGAGAAGCCCTTCCCGACAAAATGTCAAGCCCTGTTGTTTGGCGATCAACGTAAAAGTAGGTAGTTTTCGAGCCCGTCGCGCGTCCGCGACTTTTATCACCATGCTGATTCACTCTTGTGTCGATTTCATTGTACGCTTGAGAACTCCTACGATTCACATCGGGGATGCTCATTTCCCCTCGGGGTAACATATTAATTTTCTCCCTTTTCTCCCGATATTATAAAGCGGGCTCCTCATTTCCCTTCCGTGATGCCTACTTCGGTTTTCAAAGATGAGACCTTGCTCGCACGGTTTAATAAAGCGCTCGAGAGAAGCTTGTCATACCTTCACCATTTGCCATAACCGTTGATCGGGCGGCGGCCCTACCTCCGTTGGAGCCTTTCCCATTGAGTACCCCATTTAATGAAGAAAAGAGAAGTCCGACGCAGTTTGTCCCTCATTGCGGCCTCGGGAGTAGGGACCCTGAAGACATTTCTTCGGTATGCGTTCGATTTTTGTGACATGATACGAATGGAATTTTGCTTGGATATTCCGGAGTTTCTGTCTTTTACCATCCGGACCCAATTTCGGGAGCTAGCCAAAGGTCGAAAGTTTCGTTTTTGTTCGTTAGTGTTCTACCTCTTCATTCCGGCATGCGGGCAAGTTTAATCATTTGGGGGCAGCGGGATGTGTCCCAAAAGATTCCGGCCAGACGGGTTTCGGCTGAATTGCTCTATTCGTCGACTCCCCGGGGAGAAGGTTATGTCAATTTCGTGAATACCTTCATTTCCATTACCTATACCATCGTTACGACGTGCCTTCCCGCAGGTTTTCCCGGAGATGAGCGCTAGTTACGGAAATTTGGGGGGGGGGGTGTCTCGGCGATTGGTTCCTATCGAGAAGAGGTATGCGAAATCCGTGTCTATGGAGCGGTGGCCCCTGCCGACCCGGCTCACCGTAAGGCAAGTCTGCGCCCTTGAGTACATCCAAAACCAAGCCCTCGAGGCTGACCGAAGCTTCATTTCGTCCCCGCTGTGAAAGGCTACATCCTGAAGCTTCTGACAAATGTGGCCCTTGTTGTTGTAAATTCTGAATGCCCTCCCGATTGTTGAAAAAAAATGTTCTTGAGCTTGGACACAAGTGGGGAGAGTTGGGCTTATGACCCCGGAAGTGTCTCCAAATAGAAAACGGTCTCGCCCTACGTTCCGCAGATGCGGTGTTCACAGGTGGAGGGCTAATCTTGAAGGTACGCTGTGTTTTTGTAGAATGGAGACGGACTCGTCGCTACGGGGGAGAAGAAAAGTGAACAAGGGGGCAATGAGCGAGAAGTGAGTACTTGGGAGCACCACCACCCAGAAGAGCAAAAAGGTGGCCACTAAGCGAAGGCGGGGTCATTCGGGAAGGATAATTACGGAGCCCTTCTGAGGGGTCGGAGAGTTTGATGAAGGCAAGGGCGAGGATAGTGGTTCTAGAGATGGCGTCGCCTCCTCGACACGCGAGTCACTCGGGCCATCATCAGAGCCTCCTCCTTCCAAGACAAAAGGGCTGACGATAAGAACGTCGAGACAAATACGAGCCGAACTAGGAGGTTTAGGCAGAGAAATATCACACAGAATCTCTTGCCTCGGTTAATGCGATTCACAAAGACAGTACTTTCTATAGGCAAGAGCTATCTGGACAGGACCAGACGTTCCTAGCTGCAAGGTGCTTGAATTGGTTGTCGACATGAAGAAGGTTCGGTACACGGGACTGGACGGCACAATTACAGACAATCTGTGACATGATGAATAGCTTTCGCAGGATCACCCGCACTAGGAAGACGGAGCGAGAAATACGACAACCTAAGCAGCCTCTTATTAACGAACTGATGCTTATCGTGCCAACACATCAGTGCGCAACGTCATGGAAGCGATTAAAAATTCGGACGAAGGAGAGGAATCTGAAAATTTGCATTAATAGCGAGTTGGAGAAGGACATTGAAGAGCTAAGAAACGGGGCAGCATGCCGGCTTCACATCCGTCTGAACGGATGGGCGGTACGAGGGTGGAGAAAAACGGGCGGTGCCGGGCTTTCGAGAGAGGGGAAAGAAAAAAATGGTCAAAATTAGGCGGAAGACGAGCTGGGGCTTCAACTGAGATCGCGGTTGTCATCGTGAAAAACATCAAGTGGGACGGTTCAGCAGCACAACTATCACATTGTAAAATTTTGAGATAGAAGTGTTGAGGCAGAACAACAACGATAAGCAAGGTGGTAGAGTTGGAGAGCGCCTTTGGCTGAAAGGTCGGAGAAATTGATGGAGCTACAAGAAGAAGTGGAAGGGAAAAGGAAAAAACACCTCAGGCGAAGCGACGGATTATTGCCGAATTGAAGAGTAAAGCGAGGAAACCTCCTACTGTGAAATAAGGGCTTGATCGAGTCGAGATATAATCATGTGGAGTGGTAAACGGTGGGGGAGTTTTGACAGCGGCGGTGAGCTCAAATTATTCACCCTTCCATATCTTAATAGAAGGTTAGGGAGGGCGAGATAATACGAAATTAGGCTACGACATCTTAGGAATTATATATCTTTTTCTCTATACAACGAGAGCAAATAGCGTGGTAAAACATGGCATTCCCGGCCGGTTTGTGGAAATCAATGAATGTCGGAAGAATTGTAGAGAAGGAGGCTCGAGGTGGCAGCTTTGAGCTCTCCAACGGTGCCGCGGTGTGGGCCGGTTCAACAACGAGTGTGGAACGCGAAATCATCCTTTGATGGCCTCCTTCATGTTCTGGGAAACAAACGCTCTGCTGGTACTCATGCACCGAAATCAATACCACACGACGCTACCAGAAGGCGAAGGGATCGGTCGGATCTTGAGATGGGCAAAGGAACTCGACTTAAGGCTACTACCATCATCACGGGTCCTCCGGAGAAGGAGTTTAGTCTCCTCCATATGATCGGAGTATCGGCTCCCACCATATGGAACATCCACACCTTCGGCCCGAGGCATTGCCGAGGTAGAGAGACTCTCGAGATGTCGAAACCCGAATCCGGAAAGCCAGCGGAGGTTGACCCGGTTCGACTCGGCCATGCCGATCCCTCACGCCGATGTCCTCCTCAGCCGTCTCTGACCTCGACGCGGCATTGCGGCACCCTCATGTTTTATTCATGGCTTATGGCCTAAGCAGCCTTTACTTTCATTGATTATGTTTTGTTTAAATTTCGATGGGTGGTTTTTTCCTCCCACTCTTGCATTCTTACATTGAACAGCAGTCTACATGTTGGTTTTACGGTGTGCTTGGGGCCTATTATGCCTTGATGGACGGGGGCATTTATTTCCCCCATCATGGTGAGTCTTTTGATAATGTGTTTGTTATAATTTTTGATCACGCGAGGAAGATATTTTCGGAAAATATCTTCTCGTGAAAAGAAACGAGGATGGAATACTATATAATACGGAAAAAGAAACAAGTTCACTTCTTAGAAAAGTGATTATTGTAAATTTCCTGTGTGTATGCTTTGTGAAAATTCCAAAATGCGCTTTCCGGAAGAGCCAAATGGGAGTCTCAATAATGAAACTTCACAATGACAAGGATTAAGACATGAATTTGTATATTCTAGTGTGTGTTTCTCTGATGCATTCACTTGTCATACTCATGTCTCTTGTATTACATCCACAAGGAGATAAGTGTCTTTCGTCTTTTGATATCGTTATCAGTATTTGATACTTATATCGGTAGCGGCTTGATACTTTAAATGGCTGAGAGAGATAGTATATTGTTGCTGCATTTCACTCGTATTTCACCATTTGGTATGTTGGTTGTATTGAAATGTTGTTGTGAGTTCTTAGTATGTATGGATTCTTAGATATTTAATGTTCTTTGTACATGAAGTTCTTCTTAGTAACATCTATTTAATAGTGATATCTCCTTCTTGCTATATATCTCCCGCAATCGTTTATATATACATACATATATATCGTGAATGCGGCCACAGATTGTGGTGACTTTGTCTTAAAATTAATAAATCTGATAGTATGCGAATATTAGCATTTCATTTATTCGATGTTATTCCAAATACTTCATGTCAGAGATTGGTTCATTTAGTCTATTCCTGTTTGAAGGAAGTAGTGTAAGAGCTGCAATGTGTTAAGGGATGGCTTATTGTCTTAAATATCCTGCTCTTTACACCTCATAAGATGTCTACAGGCAGTCTATAACAACTCTAGACTATCTCTAGGAGTTACAACGGGATCTATATAAATGTTCTGTGCCAGTGGTTTCTGACACAACGGAAAAAAATCCTTACATGGGAGTTCCCATCCTGTTCGTTTGGCGACGTGACTGGGTACTAGCGACGTAGCGCTTCTAGGTCAGGGAAAATAGCGACCAAATGGTTGTGTTGATTACACAAAGCACCTGTTGGTATTCTCGGTGGGGGGCATATCTAGGTAACTAAGGGTTCCCCGACTGGTCGCTTGTCAGTTGACAGGAAGAGAATGGACCTACTTGTCACATCCTCTTGCATTGTCGAGTTGTTCATTAGGGGAATTTTGAGGTCTAAAATGGACTTCCTAAGAAAAATGTGCAAAAAAAATGAAATTGATAAGAACCAATAGGATTCAATATGATGATGTCAACCATGGGGGATGATTCACCATTTTTGGAGTAAAAAGTAAAAATAATAAAAAATAATAAAATAATAAAACTATTTTTCAACTCATATTTTTAACTTATCTCTCCAAGAGTTTACTCAAATTTCAAGCAGAAGTACTCGTTGGATGAGAAATTTGATTCCGTATCCAAGGAGTAACCCATGTTACATACTTTTGATGGACCCTACTACACGAAAAATGAGAAATACATGAAAAACAAGATTGCAATTATGTTTTTCATGTATTTCTTATTTTTCGTGTAGCAGGGTCCGTTGAAAGTATGAAACATGGGTACTCCTTGGATGACGAATCAAATTCTATGTCCAAAAAGTGTTTCTGCTTGAAATTTGAGTAAATTGATAGGGATATAAGTTTAAAATACCATTTGAAAAAAATAGTTTTTTCTTTTTTACTTATAAAATTTGATGATGTAATCAAATCTTATTTTATTGTTTCCACTATTATTTTATAATTTCCTTAGGAGGCCCATTTTAGACCTCAAAATTCCCGTAGTCGATGGAATATGTGTCAGAGCCATCTTTGAGGGAGAGGCAAAAGATGGCAGTGCGCAGAATAGTTAACGTTAAGCGAAACAGTGGGATGTAGTGGAAATGGTGCAATGGGTGGTTTCGCCCACATACTTGACACAAATGCTGGATGGCTAGAGGGTCAGTGTGGCATACCACATTAACTGGGTAACACCACCGAAAAAATTCTAGGGCTGCGCATTAGGCAATGAAGTGATCTCATGCATTGCAGAGCATGCAACGTTCGATAGGGGGAGGGATGAACATGGGACGTTCTGGTGACTACCATGATTCATGTATATATAATATCATGCAATGTTCTTCTCCATGTGATTGCGTGGAGGGATCCTCTTGATATGATTGCTCGATGGCATGTAGGGTGTCCCTGTATCATGGTATTTCTGAGAAATGATGTGTGTAATGACCATAATTGCCACAGATAGCACATGTGTGATTGGTATGTAGTGCTTTGCCTTGGGTTTTGATGGTTAGGTCCTTTTTACAAGAATTTTTTTCCGCGATATTTGCTTCGGAGCTAAGTAGTGGTTTTTATTCATCCAACTCCAGGCAGATATGTGTAGAGTGGCCTACTATGTCGCATAGGTCACAAGGCTATAATTCCCATTGTATGATGGGATTTTATACCTTCTTCCCCTTTTTATCAATTTTCCTGATTGTGACAATTGGTTTTGCGACGGGAGTTTCCTTAGGTGGTCTTGTGGCGACAACCATTTTGATAGATGGGGTTTCCTTAGGTGTGAGGGGGATTAAACCTATAGAGGTAATTCCTGTGGCTCTGGTCGAGGTAGGTGGGAACAAGTACCAAACTGGTATTGCGAAGGATACATTGGGTAAAACTATTATTGCCAAGACCTATTGCGACAAAAAACCAGGTGGGGTGTATATGAAAGGAGTTTGGGAGACTGCGTAAGAAAGAGATGTTGCTGTGGTAGATCCCTTAGTGTCATTACTACTCATATCTATTTCTTGGTAGGTGTCGATGCTTGATGTAGATATCATGCACATCAAAGCCTCTATGAAATAGACGGGTGATTTTGGTATGACAAGGGGATCCCTTAGGAATGAGCCTAGGACATATGACGGTTTGAAATAGCTGGGGCCATATTATTTGTATCTTGTAAGCATCTCAGCGGATGTGTCTACATAGGGTAGAACACCATCGACATTTGTGAGGGGTCACTTGTCATGATATTTCAATTAGTCGACAGTAATGATGCGGTCCTCATGGAGGAACATCATGGTTCAGAAAATGGAGGATGTTATGGCCGTCATGGCATACATGTAATTCCTTCCAAGGAGTATGTTGTAATCCAGCTGGGCATCCAAGACTTCTATGTCTATAAGGACCATTTTTCTGGCCAGGGAGACTGAGACATTTTGGTAGAGGCAAACAGGAGCATATGGGCGTCCGTCATATGATCTAAGTGTGATGTCTGATGGCTTCAGTTTGGGAGACCCTAACTTCTTCCATACGTTCTTTGACATGAAACATCTAGATGCACCCTCGTCAATGATACAATGGTGAATGGTGATGTTTAGGACTGACACTGGTATCTGAAAGGAAACCATTGAAGGAATCCTAGGAGTGGTTTTATATAAATCGAAAGCCATTAGGTATGAATCAACAAGGTCAATGGTGCCTAACGCAAAAAGTAAGGATTTTAGTTTCTTTGGGAATGATTTCAAAACTTCCAAGGCTGACATGGCAGCAGGAGATTGAGATAAATCATCCATAATACTATAATTATGGGCTGCCTTTGGGTGGTTTCCTACTTGCCTATTTGGCCCCTTAACCATTTTTGGCAAGGTTTCAATAGGTATCTTTGACATGGTCAATGGTGTTGTTGGTGCACTCGTGCTAGACCTGACAAATTGGTGTTTGTTGGGGTATCATAGTTTCAGTTTCATGTATAAAAAAACGTTTCTTCGCTAGTCATGTAGATTTCATAGTTGTTTTTTCTGGAATATTTGTGATTTTTTTGCTGATGTTGGGTGCTAACTGTCCCTTGGTGGGGGAAGGTCTTCTTCATGACAACGGTCTGCTATGAGGATCCCCCTTGTCCTCGGTTACCCTTCAGCTTCTTCATCTCAGGCAGATCGGGACAGTGGTGATTGTAATGGCCATATTCACCATAGATTTCCCAATACTAGTTCGTCCGAAGATTCACTCTCTTATTCTGCCCTTGGGAGTTGTTTGGCTCCTAGTTTTGATTTCGGTTGGAATTGCTTCCAGCTTGAGATCGCGAAGGGAATTGCTGATTTTTTCCACCCTGTCCAGGATTTCCCTTTTGTTTGTTTTTTTAGTTTTTCCTAGTCACGTTCAAAGGACAACTGGGATTCTCCTAATTATATGATTGGCGCAGTTGTGCCTGGGAAGGGTTTCACAAAGTTCACCTGTGCATTATTTTGAATTGGTGGGTTTTGTGCTAGGGACTGGGAATATTGTGGTCCTTGTCCCTAGTTTATGAATTATTGCTTGGGGGGAGCTCTTCTGTCAGTATTTCTAGTTGCATACTGGGTCCCCTGTGTAGGAGGGATTGGTCTTGCCTGCTAATGATGGTACGATTGTGCCCTATTGGTCATATTATGAAAATGTGCATGATGACTTTGATATCCAGGTTGTAGGATGTTCTGGTTAGAATCATATGCGTAACTAGGGTACTAGACACTTTTTCTTAGGTGATTTTGGGTTGGTGACCCAATAAATCCATCTGCGGTGTTTGATGCGCCTAGAAATTCTTTGTAATTTTGCAGGCGCGGGGCGTTAGGTAGGATATTATAAATATATCCTGATTTCATGTAAATTAGCTTGAGTTTTTGGGCCTTGTTGATGGCATCATCTTCAGATCTAGTTTTTTGGGTTGCCACATCCTTTGAAATCTCTGCAGTGAGAGTTTTCAGGAATAGGTCCAACAAAACTTGATCATCGAGTTTGGCTTTGCACATACTATGACATCGACGCCATTCATGGAGATGGTCCGAGATATGGACGACTTAAAATGGGTCAGTAATTCCATCCAGGAATCATGGTGGATGGGTAAGTGAAAATAGGTGAGGAACAAAGTAGCAAGGGCACTAATAGTCCCATGTGTAGCAGATGATTTCTCCACATACCATTTCTCAGCGGGTCCGGTTAAGGTGTGTTGGAAAATTCTTAGCTGAAAAGTATCATCGATGATGTTGCTCGACGAACACCATAAGTGGAAAGTCATGAAATGATTTCTAGGGTCTTCTACTTGCTTCCCTTCAAATTTTGGAATTTCTGAAGGGAGCTTCATGAGCATGGGGGTCCATGCTAGGTTTTGTGAAATAGGGTCATTCATTAACTTGGTAAGATTAGGTAAGTTCAACGATCCTAAGAACGGTGACTGTGGGTTGATAGCCATTGCAGACTCTGAAGACACAATGTTCTGGTTAGGTATAGTTCTTGTCTGTGACATACCTAGCTGTGTGTTCACTTGGCTCCTTGAATGGGTAGCCTTCCCCTGCCCCCTAGAGGTTGTGGGAGGAGTGGTATGTGGTGACCTTGGGGGGGTTTATATTGGTGTGGCGTTGGGTAACCCTCATGGGCTTCCAACTAAAGACTTCCCGATAAAGGATGAACCAATAAGGGTGGCGGTGTTTCATCTTTGATGCCTAAATGGCAAAAGACCTGGAACCCCTCCTGGTAATGAGGGGAGGTCAAAAAGATGTCTAGATTGACAAGGTCCCGTTGGGTCCGTTATGGTGTTGAGTAGGTATGGTTTTGGAAAAAAACTTCAATCCTATGAGAGGTGAAGTATCAAAGAAAAAATGGTGACCACATACATAAATCAAAGCGAAAACAAAATTTTATTTTCCTAAAAATTATTTCTATGTGATCAATCAATAAAAAAATGGTTTTGGTTGTTTTTTGCTCGTGATACTAAAAATCCTAGAGACCTAAACATTGTCACAATCTCAATTGTAACTAGGTCTTGCGATGATATCTTCTGGTGGGTACTGGGGCTAATGTCTCGAAGGAACTGGCGACACCTTCCAGCAGTTGAAGAATCAGCCAAGGTAATGGGTAAATGATCTAGTGTTGCCTGTACCATCACCTATAGGGAAGGATGCCCTAGATTTGGCCACTAAGTGCTACCATCCCACGTGAGTGTTTGAGCCTTGAGATTCTTGGAAAATGAGCTACCAGTACCGAGTATTACATGGGTCAGGTAGCCCAAAATAATACCTCACTCACTCAGCCTAAGCTTAACCCCCTCTAAATTGGGTCTATTTGGTGCTCAGGTTTTATTTTCCATGGGAAGATAGATGGATTTTAAAGTTCGCTAAAAAGTCAACTTATTTGTTTCAATATGTAAACTGACAAAGGTGGCTTATTGGATGCCTACCCCCTTGGTCCTAACCTAAAGTATAATTTCTCTTGTGGCCCCTGTAGGGAGATTTAATGAGTTTGTTTAGGTTAGTTTTAAGGTGGCTTGACTTCACTTATTATGTGGAAGTGGGTGAGAAAAAAAGTGAAAAATCACATAGTTTTAAGATGTGGATATGATGTGATCCTTTACACATCCCCTATTAATCTATTTTTTATTGTTCCCTGCTATAAGAAAATCATGTGCAGATAGTGGGCCACTTACAACTTTGCCTAATTAATCTAAGTGATTAACTAAAGGGAGATGGAAAATTATTAGAAGAGAGCTCTCATATGGTTGCCTAGGGTCACCAAAAAGGTGCACAGGTAGAAGATATTACTTTCGTCTCTTAAGATAATTGATTCTTGGTCCCAACTCCTAGTGCAAAAATTTAAACTAAAATTAATGATCTAAATAGGAAAAATGAAAACTAGATAAGCATATGAAGATTAAGGGAACTTACTCCAGCTAATTATATGTGTTTCTGGTGTCTATTTTCATAAAAATGAGTTATTTCAAATTGCAAATAAATTTCCCCCTACTTAAACTTGTGGTTTTTTGTGAAGATAAACTTTCAAAATTTAAAACAAGCAACTTGCAATACTAAAACGTAGCCAAAAGAAAGTTCTATACAGTTGTGAGACACCACACACAGGGTTGACAATTTTTCTCTGGGCTGCCAGCCATTTTACAATTGGGAAAATGAAGAAAATGGTAGAGAATTTTTGTCTCTATTTTCCTCGCACAAATGTCTCACACATACACAAAATTTTGCGTGCAGTTCAGGGCTGAACGTGCACAATAGGGTGCGTATGTCTGAGTGAAATGTGCACAAATTTCCTGCAAAAAAAAAGTTCCAGAGCTTCTGAACTTCAAACTTTCACTGTAGGTGAATGAGCAGAGAAGAAAATAAGGGGAGCTATCCAAGAAACACTCTAGAGTAGAGAAAAGGTCCCTGCAACAAGCGTAACCATGTAACTAAAAAATTAAAGCCAATGGAGTCACCAATCCTATGGTTGTGGTTTTGGTGCACAAGTGTACACTTCCACACTTGCTTAGGAGGAGTGGTCGCTACCTACAAGCTTATGGTCACAGGCAGAAAAACAAAAGAGTTAGTAGGTTAGTGAACATGCTATAAACATTGAACACACTAAATCATGCTATAGTATGCATATGTAGATAGAAAATAAAACTAAACTAAACATAAACACAAAATCTCATAAAGGGTCAAACAAAGCAATAATACCGACGATAGAATCAAAGTCCCCTCTTATTGCTTGCTATTAGGAAGAAAGATACTACGTTTACACATTTGACAAAGGGCCCTTATAACTATGGAGTTCTAAGGCCCAGTGCAAGGATGTTTTACACCTTTAGCTACTAGTGCAAGGTCTCTCTCTCTCTACTCCAAAGGATTTAATTTTTTGGGTGGCCAAAAACTGAATCCCCTCTCTACCTACTCTGGATTGCACATTGCTAGTTTTCTCAAGGTAAATTTGGCTAGCATAATAGTGTGTTCTCCATGTGATCATTTCTTGGTGGCCATTTATAGATGAATTAAAATTCTCCTTCCCACTCTTGGTACATTGGTGGATGGTGACCCAGGAGAGAGGGTTGATTATTTTGTATGCCACTTGATTCCTTTTTATGCTCCCTTGAGGTCCCAAGGTGGCTTAGGCGACTATCCTTGGGTGGCCTCAAGTGTGGGATCATTTCCTAGAGTGTGCCAAGTGGTCTTGGAAAGTGACTTCCGCCACTCCCAAGACCACGTGGCTTTTCAAGGGAAAGCCGCAAAAAGGCGTGCTTATCGAAGAAAAATGTGTGCAAAGGTGCATTTTTCCAGCGTTCTGAGTGTGCAATATTATTTTTCCTTGGGACCTTAGATATTTTTAAAAATTTTTAGGTTCTCTAATGTGCCTTAGCCCTGTAAATCCTTCTTCCTAACATTTAATAATGTCATATTTTCTTGTTCGATTTTCGAGTGATAACAATTACCATTATGGTTATATGTTGTTTATAAGCATGGTCTCATAATAGGTCCTAGCTATGACTCTTGATATGTTTGATTTGTTGATGAATGGTTAATGAATGCATGAGCTAAAAAATGTTATTGTAGATATTATCGGAGGACATTAGACCTTCTTGATGATTCTCATATAAGTATCAGAACCCTATGTTTAGATATGCATTCATGACCTGTATATTACATGTTTTCAATATGTTTGATGAAATGATTGTCATGGTTAGGCATGGCTAGGTCAATATTGTAACTCAATATTGAATGTTTATCCTTTTGGTTATGAGATTTATGCATCTGAGAATTCATAGGAAGTTTTGGGTAGTGGTTTGGAGGTTGGCCTGGAATTTAGGCTCAAAATCCTCAACTGCATGCTCCTAACTAGAAATTTTAGGTTGCAATTGCATGGTTGCAATATTGTCTGGTTGGAGGCTTCCAACTCCATAGAGGCCTTGTTGTGGGTGCAGTTGAGGGCCCACGACAGAGAAGGAGGGGTCTATCTCATGGTTAGGCCTCCTGGGATGGTTTCTCAATGTTTGTGGGTCTTGTACCACCTGTAAAATGTTGTGTGTTGTACCTTAAGAGACAATCCTTTAGCTATGATAAGGAATCAATGATTAAGACATTTATATGATTGTGTCACTAAAATATCTGTCTCTGTTTTAATCACCTTCAAATATTTACAATTAAACCCTTAGATATCAAACAAAATGTATGTCTCACAATGCTATTATCTGTTGATGTTGAATGAAATGACCAGAAGAAAATAAAAGAAGAAAGTCCAAACTGATATGCTATCATACATAATATATCATCTCAAACTTCTAAGGAATTTATGAATGAAGTAGTCAAAACAAAGGAGCGCCAATTAAGGATTTTAACTCTTGATTACATACGTAAAAAGAGACCTGCTTCTCATCACTTTGTCTTATTCAAAGAAAGAAAACACAGAATGTGAACTAAGATACATATCAACATAAAAAGATGCCAGAAACTTGTTTACTCATTCATTAATCATTGAAATATCTGAGTACAAAAAAGTAATCTGAAGGTCTAAAACTCGGAACCTTCCTTCCTCTTGAAAATTACATTAAATATAATAAAACAAATAGTTTGGAACTATTGTAATCAATTCCAACTACCACAACTACTCAGGACTTCAGAGGCTATCTATTATGTGCCTTGAAAATGTCTTATTACAATTACATTATCTTTGGGAAAGCAATAAATGTAAAAATATACATCCTAATCTATAGGAATTGCTGATGATGTTGCTCCATGCCCTTGGTCATCTGATTTGTTTTTCTTTGATGCTGAAAACCCTCTTGGAATGTCTATTTTTCAAGCTCTGCACTTTTTCCACATCTCTATCTTTATCCTGGGAAAACGTGTTAGATTATGATACTCCAATCTGAATGCAGTAATTCGATTTTAACATGGTCCTTCTGTGAAAAGAGTTTTTACCAACCACAATAGCTGGAAATGTTTCTGCAGAAAATTGACCATTGTTTCTCCTTTAAGCACCTCAATTTTTTCATGCCTATTATCAACATTTCTTTTTTCCATAACTAGATAATTCTCATAAGAATCCCATGGAAAAGGATTTCCTTCATCTCCCCAACATGATGGCAGACCTATTCTTGTTAATTTTTCAAATAACTTATCAAATTGACTTACTTCCTCTTTAATTTCCATCAGTTTCTTTTCTGTAGCTTTCATGTGATCATTTCTGACAATCATATTATTGATATCCACTGCATATAAGGTGTTGTCTTTAATATCATTCTCTTCTAATTCCTAATATGTTTTAGAATTAATAAATTCAATGAACCTTTTAGCCCAGATGGCTCTGTTAATTTCCTTTTTCTTATCTGTCATGATTGGTTCTTCACATTCCCTGATAATACTTTTTTCCTCTGCAACTATCTTCAAACAGCTCCAAATTGATTTCATTTCAGAAATGATATCGTTTCAAATGATATCTTTGGCTTGTATCAGTGAAATTTTTCCTTTCATTCTTTCTTTGAGATTTTTAATCTCAGCATTAGCATTTTGAATATCTGTTTTATATTTATCAGCTTCATTCTCTATGATATGAATAAGCTTTATTGTAGTCTCCAGTTTTGCTTGAGCCTCTTTATTATCTCTTTCAGCCTTCTGCAACTCAATATTCAATTGAACAATCTGTGCTTGAGGATCTTCATTACTTGTAGGAAAAACAAAAGTACAACTATGGTTATCAATATGATTTTGCAATGATATTGCAGTTTTCTCTATTTTGGCAATTTCTTCATATTTTTGCAGTAGTTGCTGTAAAAGCTTTTCCTTCTCATTATCTAGCTCTGCAACTTCTGCAGCCATAGAATGTTCTTCTGTAGGCAATTTTAGCTTCTTCCTCAATGTGAATATTTCTATTTCAACACTCTCCATAAATTTATGTACAACTGTCTTGTCACTAGGGTCCACTCCAATATTTACAATGATTTTCTTGAACTCATCATTCTGAACTGTTAAAGCTCTTGCATTAGCTTTATATAACTTCAATTTCTTAAGTACCTTTCCCAACATATTTTTTGCCTTCATTTCCAATGCACCGGTCTTGGTCAAGTCATTTACAATTAACTGACCAGTTTGCATATGCAAATTCATTTTATCCATCAGGGGAATCTTCTTCACATCCATAGTCACATTTATAGTATTGAAATTTTTAGAAGAACCTATTGACATGTCTATGGGATGAGATAGGGTAATTCTTAATTGATCCTTTTCAATTTCCATGACAGGTAAGAGTCTTGTTTGATCCGGAGTGACCTGATACTCATCTTTGCTTCCATGCTGGCCTTCATATTTTGATTCCTTTCGTCAATCTGTGTAAACATCTGTTTGATCAGAGGTACTTTCTCATGAGATATTTCATGACTCTTAGGTGAAGTAGGAACATTTTGTTCTTATCCTAAATGTAAAGAAAAACTAGGTGGGTTAAATGTAAATCCTTCAGTAAATTTTTTCTCTTTTCAGCCCCCTGCTCCTCATCATCTAAGTCAATCATTATTTCTTTGCTTCTTTTGTTTGATTTTTTTGATATGATAAGGGTATGAATTTTTGAACCCGCTAAACTTGTCACACCTCTACTTACTAACTTCTCCAAATCTGGTTTGTTTTCATGAATGAAAGTTGAATACCCATTCTCAATTCTTTTATTTGAAATTACACTGTGAGGGTCATAAGCCCAACTTTCCCCTAAGAGCATATGCATCTCATCTAAAATTTTAGTAACCTCCTCAAATGCCTGTCTCATATTGTCTATGAAAGGGCCTACAGTCATGGGTAATTTGTACATATGCCCCTTTTTCATGGGCACAAAGTGAACCTGATCAACATTTAGACTATCTCAAATAAATTCCAAGGCAACAAAGCAATCTCCCAATTTGCAAGTTACTCCTAGATGTAAATACTCTTGAGATTTAGGTAAAAAACAAGGTGGAGGAACTCCATTCAAGATTTTGTATGCAACTGACATGAAATAAATAGCGAAATCAAACAACCCTACTTCATTTTGCTCTCTTCTTACTACATCTGTCCAAAACAATACTGATTACCTTTTCTTGTTTACATCCATAATATTTAGACCTAAATGCATGAAATCTTCCACATTTTGATATAGGAACAAGTAGACAATTAATGAAGGAAATTCAAAAGAACCTGTTAATGAAAGGCTCATCAACTGTGAATTAACTGCCTCCAACCAATATGATGGAATATCCAGTACTGTTCTTGATTTCATCATCATGGAAAACATTCCCAAGACTGATTTATCCACTACATTGTCATCTTCTTTGCCCAGAATTTTCGCAATGCTGCTTAATACTAATCGAATTTATACATCAAAATCTCCATAGAAAATTTGTTGCTGTCTGGTTGAAATTGCTTCATGTTTGGTTTCAAGAAGTATATGAACTGATTAAGCTCTTCTCTCGCAAGATTATTATAATAGGTTACCAGGGAATCTTCAGAGAACTAAACAGATGAATCTGACTCGGGATAGCAAAGGGCTTGATGGATTAGCTGGGTAGACACTTGCAAAACATTCTCTCCCTGAAAATTCGTAACAAAGAATTTCCTAGGGTAGATGACTGAAACCAACCAATAGATAAATTTACGAAAAAGGTGGGTTTTTGGAATACATGCACAAAGTATTCCAGACTTGACCATGGCAGTGAAAATAGTGGAGGCTTTGTCATTTAGGATGACTTGCTGATAAAATGGAAGATGAATTATAGAACAGAGAGTATCTTGAATACCCCCCTCAGTTTCCATGAGAGGGATATGACTAGTTGAACCCAACAAGGATGAATGCTTAGCCATGACTTAAAATTAACGTAAATAATAACTCACAGGGTGGTCACTTCTACTAGGTTGACATGAAACTTAAAACAAGACTCAGAGCAAACTAATCAGAAAATATTTTTAAAAAACAATGATTTTTTTTTTAAATAGGTGGCACGGCTTTGAAATTTAATGCTGACATGACACGCCAAAAAGCCATTGATCTGATGTGGAAGACAGCTGTGAAAAACTCAGTGTCCTACGTCACTGCGGGGGCTCTGGAGGTACAAGGGAAAATTTTGGTTGGTGCCCCCGTAATGAATCTTCACCATTCATCTATGATGTACCCACAGTCAACTTATTCAATTGCGGAGGCACTCATTTAATTAACTTGTGCGCTGATTGTGCCCACAGGTTGGGCCTTTTGTTGAAAATTGAAACTATCGACGCTTTCCACCCAACAAAATGATCGATGCTTAAACATAAATGCGGAAACCACTTTCATAAATTTTAAAGTGTTTAAACTTTTTACTTTAATACATCAACATAAATGTTTTTTTTTATGTTAAGGTATAAAAATTTCAATACTTGAACATTTTTACAACAATTTAATTTTTTATATATTTTTCAAAAATTGAAAATAAAAAGGATATGCAGATGATACACAAAATATGGCTCCACCTGGAGTGTTTTTACCACGAAACACTAAGAACTTGCAGATCATTACCTTCACCTCGGGCATGGAGTCAAAAATTTCTTGCTGAGAAATACACAATGAGGGAAAATCGAATATATACAATGATTAACTTGTTGCTTCAGTGTTGGAAATAGCATTTCAAATACTGCCCATTCACAGGCAGCTCTACTACTTTCCCATCAAGATTTTCCAACATAAAAGTGTTATTTGGTCTAGCTTCAATGATTTTGTAAGTTCCATGCCATAAAGGATCAAAATTTCCATGTTTCCCTTTCTCTTCTCTTCTAGTATCCCATCTTAATACCAGATCTCCAGTTTGAAACATGATCTCCTTTACCTTCCTGTCAAAAATAAACTTCATTTTTTCCTGATATGTGACCAAATTGTCTCTGAATTTATTTCTGCTTTCACTCAATTCTATTACCTTATGCAACCTTCTTATCAATGCATTAGGTTCTTCCTGAGCTTCTTGAAGAAAATAAATAACTGGTCTTGCTAATTGAGTGGGAAACAAAGCTTGAGTGCCATATACTGATTCATATGGTGACTTACCAGTGGATATTCTAGTAGTCATTCTCACTACCTAGAGAAGAAAAATCAGTTTTGAGTCCCAATTTTTCTGGTTTTCATTAATTGTTTTCTTCAATATCTTTACCAATGTTTTGTTAGATGATTATGCTAATCCATTTGCTTGTGGGTGATATGCTGTGAAATGAGACAATATCACATTATAAGTTTGACACAAATTTATGAATCTGACTGAGTTGAATACCTGCTCATTTTCTGTTATAATCTTCATTGGACATCCAAACCTGCTGAAAATATTCTCTTCTAAAAACTTCATTACTACCAAATCATTTTCCTTTCTGGTAGGAATTGCCTCTACTGATTTTGTAAAATAATATATGGCAGTTAGAATCCACTTAAGCTTCTCACTTGATGGTGGATTAATTTCCCAAATGAAATCTAATCCCCATTGTCTGAATGTTCTTCAATGAAAACAGGAAGAAGAGGTAAAGGAGCTAACCTTTTCTTTTCTGCAAACAATTGGAATTTCTGACAACTGCTAACAACTCTGTATACATAAGAAAATAAATAAGGCCAACAGAAACCTAATTTAAGAATATTATGAGTAGTTACTCTCCATCTATAATGACCTCCACACAAGCATTCATGGTAATCTGTGATAACTTCCATTATTTCTTCTTCTATAAAACATAACAGCCGGACACCAGTAGGATCTTTCTAATACATTTTTGCATCAATTATAACATAAGGTTGAGCTTTAAGTTTTAGATCTCTGTACTTAGCTCTATTTATTGAGGGAGGACAAGAAAGGAAACACAAATAGTGAATAATGTCTTTATATGAGTTTGAGCAAAGAAATTTGTATTTGATTGCTGACTTTGACTTAACCTGATCATTTTCCTCAGTCACTTCATTTAGAGGTGAAAGAAATTTAATCCCCAAATCTTGAAAATTAGATTCTGTCAACAATTTAGCTAGTCCCTATCCTTTGACTAACTTAGTAGGTTTAATGTCCAAATCATATACTTGGATTTTAGCAATCCATTTACCTCTTTTCCCCTCCACATCACTCTGTACTAGTACATCTTTCACTGCAGAATTAGGTACATATGCTACTATTTGAGAATAAAGTACATAAGTCCTGAAAGCTTTTAATGATTTAACTAAAGCATATACCTGCTTTTCCAGAATATTATACTTAAGCTCTGCATATCTGAGGACTTTACTGAAAAAAGCTACAGGTTTCTCACTTCCTTCTTCATTTTTCTGCAATAACACAGTAGCAATAGCAGATGATGATGCAAATGAGAATATTTGGAAAGGCTTCAAGTAATATGGATTGATCAAAACTGAAGCTTCTTGGAGAGATTCTTTAATTCTGCCAAAGGATTGTCTTGCATCTTTGTCCCATTTCACTTCAACATTCTTTTTCAACATATCTGTTATTTTCTTGACAATCTCTGCATAATTTGGAACAAATCTTCTTAGAAAATTAATTTTCCCTAAAAACCTTTGGAAATATTTTTTACCTCTAGGCAGTGGAATTGTTTGTATAGCCTCAACTCTTGCTGGATCAATTTTCACGCCTTGATTTGAAACTATATGACCTGGAAAATTTCCTTCCTCTAGAGCAAACAAGGATTTCTTAGGATTCAATGATAACCCAAATTTTTTGCACTTCAAGAAAGCTTTCTACAAGCTCTCTAAGTGTTCATCATCAAAACCTAAAAAAATAGTAACATCATCAAGATAAATGACTACAAACTTGTCACCCACAAAAGAAATATCCATTTCCCTTTGGAAATTAGCTCCTGCATTCATGAGGCTGAATGGCATCCTAGCATACATTAAAGTTCCCCAAGGTGTGGTGAAAGAAATTTTCTTTTGATCTTCCTTCTCCACACCTACTTGATTATATCCAGAAAAACCATCAACCATGGACAACCTGTAAGCTCCAGTCACTTTCTGCAAAACAAAATCCATCTTTGGCAAAGGATAATAATCTTTTAGAGAAGCTCTTTTTAAATTTCTGAAATCTACACATACTATTATCTCTCCATTTTTCTTCCTGACTGGTACCAAATTGGTAACCCAATTTGAATATCTGAGTGGGACTACGATTTTTTCTTGCAAAAGTTTCTTTACTTCTTTTTAAATTGGGGCAAGTAATAATGGGTTAATTTGTCTGAGCTTCTGTCTGTGTGGATTGACTCCCTCTTTAAGTGGTATTTTTTGCTGAATAATATCTATATCATAAGTCTTTAAATCTTCATATGACCATGCAAACACATCCATGATTTTTTTGAAAAGATCTACATACCTTTCGTTATATTCCTGAGGAACTCCTTTAAACAACTTGACTATTTTAGGCTCATGCTGAGTTCCTAAATTACATTCCTCCATTTCTCCATTTTGAGATACCTTTTTCTGATTCTCTGCCACATCATTAGCATCAACAAATATCTCAACAAGCACCAAAAATCTGGGAAAAATATTATCTTTCAATTGAATTATCTTCTGATCCCTAATTGTTTGCTTCAAGTTTCTAGACATATCACTTTGATCACTTTTGTCAACTTCTAAATCAATTTGACTATCTTCAAAATTTCCAATCATTGTTAAAAATTGATTAATCTGGTCATCATCCTCAAAAATCTGCCAATGCTTTACATTATCATGGATTGAAGGCATGTGTCTCAACTCAATTTTATATCTTAACCTTGGATTAATTGGTGGTTTAAATGTACTAGTTGCAACTGCCAATGAATCTCCCATTCTATTTTCTTCTCTTAGAATAAATTGAATATTAAAGGCTTAAAAATAATTTTCAACTAGATCCCACACCTCATTTCTATAGGACCTCAATCTAGGATGCTTAGTTTGACACCAATTCTTAATATGTCTGATTATTAATTCAGAATCACCAAAAATAGAAATAGACTGAATTCCCATTTGTTTGGCTATTTGCAGGCTTAAAATCAATGCTTCGTACCCAGCCACATTATTAGTAGATTCAAATTCTAGTTTAAAAGAGAAAGGTGAAAGGTTACCTTCAGGAGATATAAATATGAATCCAGCTGTAGCACCCTCTTTAGAAAAGGAACCATCGAAATAACACTTCCAAATTTTATTTGAATGCAGCTCCTTGTGTATATTGGCTGAAGAAGGCTACTCTTTTTAATCTTTAGCAAATTCTGCATCTTCGTGTAGCATGAAACGAGAAATATCTTCTTTCTCTTGGCCATAAATGGGGGAATTACCTGCATCTTTCTTGGTTGTAGTTTTCAGAAATCTAGTTTCTCTGTATAACCTCCTTTCCTCCCCATTACAACAGGAATGATGGCATATGTAAAATCCAATTTCAAGACACCCCCAAGCTTTTCTCCCCAGGATCTAGACAACAACATATCAAATCTGGCCGGAATATCTGCTACTACAACATCCATCATAATACTCTTGGCTGGAATTTGAGCTAAGGAAACAACCATGTCTTTGATAAGACCTACACACTTCACCCTTTTTGAATCAAAGGAGTAAAGGTCTCTATATGGCTTAGTGATTTGTAACTTTAGCTCATTCATCACGGAATATGGCATAAGATTATGCGATGCACCAGAATCTAGCATACAATTATGTAAAATGAAATCATGCAATAGAACTGATATATAAAAAGGTGGAACAGAGGAATCTACCTCTTCTACATGAGGCCCAAAAGTAACCACTAGCTTTTCTTCTTGCAAATTCACGATATCACCCACCTCATTAGACTGAGATAAATTAATAAATTCTACAATTTATTTCTTATAACCCGGTGTTTTAGCCAACTCAAGAAGAGGTACTTGTATTTTAACTTTTTCTAACTATTTCAACAAATTGAAAGTTTGATTTTTTTTTGTCAACTTTTCAGGTTCTTCTTGAATTTTGTTTAGATTTACATTTTTCTCAGGAATAGTAAAAATATTCTACAAAATATTAGAGTCATTAGATTTGACTTGGGAAGCCTTAGTCTGCTGCTTCTCCTTTTGTCCTACCGGATTCATGGGCTGCTTTCCCTTGTCTAATTGTTTTATTGAATTTTTCTGTTGTGGAGTCGCCATTGGAGAAGGAACTGACTCTGATTCTGTTTCTTCATCATCCTGAATTCTCAACCTCTTTTTAGATCTCAATTCATACTTTTTATGTAATTCAACTTGCATAAAATATCTAAATTGTTTACAATAGTCATCCATCTCTTCCCGATCAAATGAAATATCAGATTCCTTGCATTCTTCTTCACATTATTTTTCGCATTCTCCTTCTATACTATATTCCATGTATATGGCAGAAATTTGCTCTTCATATCCTTTCTGATTATCTTCAGCAGACTGGTAAGGAGCTTCTTATATATATAAGGGTGCTTGAACTTGATCTTGATCTCTTCTTTCCCTCTGCGGAATCTGCAGGGGTTGCTTTCTAAATTGGGGATTGAAAACTCCTATGTTTTGTTGTGTAGGTTTCTTGTTATCCAATTCCAACTTTACTAATTTGTTTGATATATTTTTAATGACCTTGGTCATGTCATCAATCCTTTGATCTTGTATTGACTCTTATTTAGCTTTTCCTTTATCTTGAACTCACTGTTTTTCTTGGGCCTTCCCAATGGCAGTGATATTTGCTTCAATTTATAAGGCATCGGTTTGGGTCCGTTCAAGAGTAGGGGACCTTATTTCCCTTAAAGTAAAACTAAAATTTGATACAAATTCCCTAGCAAAAACAAATCTTGCTCCAATAGGAGGAGGTTTCATTTCGGCAGGCAAACTATTGTACAACTTATTGAATCTTTTAATGAAATCACTCATATTTTCATCTAGTTTTTTCTTAAGAGCATTAAACTATGTTAAAGAATAACCATGGTCTCTCTTTTCACCCCATCTTTGGATGAATTTTCTTTCTAACTCATCCTAATCATTAATTGAGCCATTTGGTAATCCTTAAACCATTTTCTTGCCTCTCCATTTACAGACTGCACAAAAAGTCACATTACCACATCGAGGTGTTCTACATTGAAATTTTTAGCGAAGGTGAAAAACAAAGGCAAGTGTTGTTCTGCAGTTATTTCATCTTCACCAGTAAATCTAGGAAGCAACTTAAGATATTCTTGAGGCATTGCATTCATTGGTTGAGGAAGATTTAGTGGTGCATATTTGTTCATCAAGAAAGCAGGGCTTCCATGTTTATGCCCTAATTGATTACTCCTTCAGTAGTGTGAATCTATATACTAGTTGTAGGTATGGACAAATGGGGTGAAAAAACTGATAAAGGAGGGGGTTGATAAACTAAAGTAGAAGAAATGACAACTGTATTAGGTTTAGTTTATGTAAATGAAAAAGATACAGATTCTAAAGACTGCTCTTTTAACCTTGGTTCCTGGAAATGAATGGATGAAGACAAGGATTTTTGTTCTGAGAAAGCGAGTTTCTAGGAAACATCCTTGGATGAAAGACTATATGAACTGCTGGCAGGTGCAGGCAGTGTGGTATTAGGTGTAGAAAGGGTTTTTGGTTTCTTGCTATTTTTAGAAACCAAATTTTCTAGATTTGAAAGGGTAGGAACCTTCTACTGAGAGGTATCAGACCTCATATGTGGCTTCTTATAAGCCAGAATTAGAAAATAAAACACAGCTCTTTAATATTTCCTCCTCTCTGAACGACCAAAGGAAATATAAATAAAACCCAGGGAATTTACAATAATGGCGCCAATTAATGTTGTATCTTAAGAGATAATCCCTTAGCTGTGATAAGGAATTAGTTCTTAAGACATTTATATGATTATGTCACTAAAATATCTATCTCTGTTTTAATGACATTCAAATATTTACAATTAAACCTGTATATATCAAACATAATGTATGTCTCACAATGCTATTTTTTGCTGATGTTGAATGAAATGACCAGAAGAAAATGAAAGAAGAAAGTCCAAATGGATATGTTTTCATACAAAATATATCATCTCAAACTTCTGAGGAATTTATGAAAGAAGTAGTTAAAAGAAAGGAGCATAAATTAAGTATTTTAACTCTTGATTACATAGGTAAAAAGAGACCTGCTGCTCATCACTTTGTCTTATTCAAAGAAAGAAAACATAGAATGTGAACTAAGATACATATCAACATAAACAGATGCTAGAAACTTGTTTACTCATTCATTAATCATTGAAATCTTTGAGTACAAAAAAGTAATATGAAGGTCCAAAACTTGGAACCTTCCTTCCTCTTGAAAATTACATTAAATACAATAAAACAGACAGTTTGGAATTGTTGTAACCAAGTCCGACTACCACAACTACTCAGGACTTCAGAGGTTGTCTATTACATGCCTTGAAAATGTCTTATTACAATTACATTGTCTTTGGAAAATTAATAAAATGTAAAAATATACATCCTAATCCATAGGAATTGTTGATAATGTTGTTGCATGCCCTTGGTCATCTGATTTGTCTTTCTTTGATGCTGGAAACCCTTTTGGAAAGTCTATTGTCCAAGCTTTGCACTTTTTCCATATCTCTATATTTTTCATGGGCGAATGTGTTAGATTATGATACTCCAATCTGAATGCAGTAATTCGATTATAAGATGGTCCTTCTGTGAAAAGAGTTTTTACCAACCAAAGTAGCTGGAAATGTTTTTGCAAAAAGTTGACCATTGTTTCTCCTTTAAGCACCTGAGTTTTTTCATGACTATTATTAAATTTTCTTTTTTTCCATAAATAGATAATTCTCATAAGAATCCCATTTCAAAATATTTCTTTCATCTCCCCAACATGATGATAGACCTATTCTTATTTTTCAAATAACTTATCAAATTGACTTACTACCTCTTTAATTTCCATCAGTTTATTTTCTATAGCTTTCCTATGATCATTTCTGACAATCATATTATTGATCTCCACTGCATATAAGGTCCTATCTTTAATATCATTCTCTGCTAATTCCTGATCTATTTTAGAATTAACAAATTCAATGAATCTTTTATCCAAGATGGCTCTGTTAATTGCCTTCTACTTATCTGTCATGATTGGTTCTTCACATTCTCTGATAAGACTTTTTTCCTCTCCAACTATCTTCAAACAACTCCAAATTAATTTCATTTCAGAAATGATATCATTCCAAATGATATCTTTGGCTTGTATTATTGAAATGTTTCTTTTCAGTCTTTCTTTGGTATTTATAATCTCAGTATTAAAATTTTGAATATCTGTTTTATATTTATCAGCTTCATTCTCTATGATATGAATAAGCTTTTTTGCAGTATCTAGATCTGCTTGAGCCTTTTTCTGATCTCTTTCGACCATCTGCAAATCAGTATTCAATTGAACAATTTGTGCTTTAGGATCTTCATTACCTGTAGGAAAAACAAAAAGTAAAACTATGGTTATCAATATGATTTTGCAATGATATTGCAGTTTACTTTATCTTGGCAATTTATTCATCTTTTTGCATTAGTTGTTGTAAAATATTTTCCTTCTCATTCTCCACCTTTGCAACTTCTGCAGCCATAGAATGTTCTCCTATAGGAAGTTTTAGCTTCTTCCTCAATGTGAATATTTCTATTTCAGCACTCTCCATGAATTTATGTACAACCGTCTTGTCACTAGGGTCCACTCCAATATTTACAATGATTTTCTTTAACTCATCATTCTGAACTGTTAAAGGTCTTGCATTAGCTTTATGTAACTTCAATTGCTTAAGTTACTTTCCCAACATATTTTCTTCCTTCATTGCCATTTCATTGTTCTTGGTCAAGTCATTTACAATTAACTGACCAGTTTGCATATGCAAATTCATTTTATCCATTAGGGGAATCTTCTTCACATCCACAATCACATTTACAGTATTGAAATTTTTATAATAACCTATTGACATGTCTGTGGGATGAGACATGGAAATTCTGAATTGATCTTTTTCAGTATCCATGACAATCAAGAGTCTTGTTTGATCTGGAGTGACCTGATACTCAGCTTGGGCTTCCATGCTGGCCTTCATCTTTTGATTCCTTTATTCAATTTGTGTAGACATCTATTTGATCAGAGGTACTTTCTCATGAGATATTTCATGAATCCTAGGTGAAGCAATAACATTTTGTTCTTCTCATCAATGTAAAGAAAAACCGGGTGGGTTAAATGTAAATTCTTTTATAAACTTTGATCTCTTTTCAGCCCCCTGCTCCTCATCATCTAAGTTGATCATTTTTTCTTTACTTCTTTTGTTTGATTTTTCTGATATGATAGGGGTCTGAATGTTTGAACTTGCTAAACTTATCACACCTCTACTTGCTAACTTCTCCAAATCTGGCCTACTTTCATGAATGAAAGTTGAATACCCATTCTCAATTCTTGTATTTGAAATTACACTATGAGGAACTCCGTTCAATATTTTGTATGCAACTAACATGAAATAATTGGCGAAATCAAACAAACCTGCTTCATTTTTCTCTCTTCTTACTACATCTGTCCAGAACACTACTGATTTCCTTTTCTTGTTTACATCTATAATATTCAAATCTAAATGCATGAACTCTTCCACATTTTGATATAAGAACAAGTAGACAATTAATGAAGGAAATTCAAAAGAACCTATTAATGAAAGGCTCATCAGCTGTGAATTAATTACCTCTTGCCAGTATGATGGAATATCCAGTATTGTTCCTGATTTCATCATCATGGAAAACATTCCCAAGACCGATTTATCCACTGCATTGTCATCTTCTTTGCCCAAAATTTTCGCAATGTTGCTTAATACTGGTCGAATTTCTGCATCAAAAATCTCCATAGAAAATTCTTTACTGTCTGGTTGAAATTGTTTCATGTTTAGCTTCAAGAAGTATATGAACTAATTAAACTCTTCACCGACAAGATTAGCATAATAGGTTACTAGGGAATTGTCAGAGAACTGAACAGATGACTCTGAATCGAGATAGAAAAGGGCTTGACGGATTAGCTGGGTAGACACTTATAAAACATTCTCTCCCTGAAAATTCATAAAAAATAATTTCCCAGGGTACATGAATGACACCAACCAATATATAAATTCAGGAAAAAGGTGGGTTTTTGGGATACATTCAGAAAGTATTCCAAACTTGACCATGGCAGTGAAAACAGGGGAGGCTTTGTCATTTAGGATGACTTGCTGATAAAATGGAAGATGAATTATAGAAAAAAGAGTATCTTGAATACCCCCCTCAGTGTCCATGAGAGGGATATGACTAGTTGAACCCGACAAGGATGAACACTTAGCCATGACTAAAAATTAACATAAAGAATAACTCACAAGGTGGTCACTTCTACTAGGTTGACAGGAAACTTAAAACAGGACTTAGAGCAAACTAATCAGAAAATATTTTGAAAAAACAATGCTAATTTTGTTTAAATAGGTGGCACGAATTCAAAATTTAATGCTGACATGATGCGCCAACAAGCCATTGATCCGATGTGGAAGACAGTTGTGAACAACTCAGCGTCCTACATCACTGCGGGGGCTCTCGAGATATGGGGGGAAATTTTGGTTGGTGCCCCTACAATGAATCTTCATCATTCATCTATGATGTCCTCGCAGCAACCGAGTCAACTACGGAGGCACTCATTTAATTAACTTGTGCACTAATTGTGCCCGCGGGTTGGGACTTTTGTTGAAAATTGAAACTATCAACGCTTTCCGCCCAACAAAATGATCGATGTTTAAACATAAATTCAGAACCCACTTTCATAAATTTTAAAGTGTTTAAACTTTTTACTTTAATACATCAACAAAAATGTCTTTTTTTTATGTTAAAGTATAAAAATTTCAATACGTTAACATTTTTACAACAATTTAATTTTTTATATATTTTCAAAAATTGAAAATAAAAAGGATATGCAGATGATCCACAACATTGTGAAAGTTTATTTTGTCATCATTAGCTGGCCCCACTTATTTAATGGGACCTATGAGGTCGAGTCATGTGATAGTATCTCTTCGCTCATGTTTACTTCGGCATGTCGTTGAAAGTGGGTAAATGTGGGAGGGGGTGTTACACGAACATACATAGATACACCATGCTTTATTGATTAATCCATGTTAATAACCTGGTCAGTAATATATTAGCTATTTTCCCAAGGTGAAATCCCCAATGAGAAAGAATATGGTGAAGTATATGAGAATTTAAAGAGATTTTGGTTGCATAGGTAGTGTTATCCTCTTGTATTCTATAGATTTCACTAGGTGACTATGGATGTTCTGCAAGTAGCTAAATATAGCATTATTTTCCTATCAAATATCTTTAGAAATCTAACTACCTTCATTATCCTAAAAAGTATTTTTCACTATATTCCATCTCTGCCCATTTCAAAAAACACCTCGCTGCTCTTAAAGGAATTCATTTTGGGCTTGTTTATCTCACTTTCACTCTCCCTCCTAACCCAAACTCTCATTCACTCATTCCCTCCTCTAAAAACCCATTTTTTCCCCTTTCAAAACCCTTCAAAAAACCCTCCCTTCGTCTTTTTCCCCTTATATACATTAAAACAATGTAAAAACGCCTTTTTACATTTTTTTAAGTCTAACATTAACCTGTCGAGATCCCACATTTATAAATATAACTCTATTTTTTATTTATAAACCTGAATTTTTGTTTTAGACCTAACCTTTTAAGGTTTTAAGCCCCCTCATGTTAAACCCTCACTCCCTCGTGCTCACATGACCCTAACCCCGCCTATTTGTATAAAACCCACTTGAACATTTTTAAGCCCCCTCCGCACCTTATCCAAAAACCCTTCATAAACCTTTCCTTTACCCATAAAAAGGTGCATTATTTTGATTTATTAAAACCCCGGGCCCCAATTTTCATCAAAACCCATGCCCACTCATACTTCGCCACCTGTCCATGGGCTCCACCTTTGCATTTTCCCACCACTCCTGAAGCTTGTGACCACCGTCGATCTCCCTTCCCGAGATCTGATGGCCTTGATCGCATATCGCAAATCAAATGGCGTAGGAGTTAATGCTTTTCATATTTTCAATATGGGAAGTTTCCTCTTACCACACGATAGTCGTTGAATGGTATCACATGCCCACCTCAAAATTTGTTACCACTTCTCCAACCGTGCAAAAACCATCTCTTGGTTTTAGAAAAATGCTTCTTTGTTTCGCGCCTGAATTCAAAACGCCTCCTCCGTTTGAACTCCCTACACATTCCACCTAGAGAACCAAAGCCCTAGAACACCATTCTCCACCCTCTGAAAACCCAAAAACCTCAGAAAAACACAGTGAAACCCTCCCCGCAGGTTTTAAAGCTAAATTGTTTATTTTAATGTGTAGGTTTAATGGCGAAATGCAAAAAAATGCATCCCGAGGGTCCAAAAACGATTAAATGAAGATCTGGGTGACGATCTAGAAGCTTCATTTCATTTATAAAAGAACCAGGGGCTCTATATCACGTTTAATCATCAATAAAACATGATTATCGATGGTTATTTAATCCTCCAAACCATAGAAGAATACATCCCTGCGCAGAAACACACACAAAAAAAAGGCACAGTGAGAGGAAAAACAGTCCCAGGACTATGATAAAACAATAAAGATTAAATGGCTAATCCTATGTCAAAGAAAATTCTTCAGGATTAGCACAAAAGTAGAGATTGAAGAAAGTAAATACAGACAGAGGAAAAGAATAAAGAATTAAAGGTTAATCAAAAGGATTAAGTCCTAAAAAGAGATAAAGGCAGGATAAAGAAAAAGATAGTGAAATGGAAAATTAAAGGTAAATCAAGTTCAAATGGCCTGAAAATAGAGTTTAATGATAAACTGAGGTAGATTAAACCTATAAATCAGATTCGAATGACCTAAATCACAACAATTACTTCTTGAAAGGATATGTTTCCACATACGGCATGCTTTCTTTCAATAAGACATCAAACTGTTATCACACACAGTCAGAGATATTTTTCATCCACCAGAAGTTATTGTAAAGTTATTGAAAAAGCCTTAAAGTCAGACATTTCACAAAAATTAACTTAGAAGTTAAGTTAGGAGTTATTATTTCAGAGAAGCACCTTCAAATATTTATGCCTTGGGCCTTGCATGGTCTCAAAGGTCAAAAACAAATTAACTCTATAATAAATAAACATCTAAACCCTAGCTTAGCATCACCTCCTCATTTGCAGATAAATACTACATTTGAGCTCATTTTTGTGTTGGTTTCTTAGTTAAGTTTGAGGATCAATGAGTTATTGAGCTAGTTTGAGGACTGTTAGGCTATATTTGAGAAAGCTCTGAGTTGCAGAGAGGTATTGTACATGGAGTATGTAACTGGTTTGAACATCAATAATACAAGAATGTTCATAGGATTCTTGAGCTATGTTAATGGTGAAGTTTTCCTTATTTGTCATTTTTTTCCTTCTGTTTTCCATTCTGTCCATATTATCTGATAAAAGAACAAAAATTTTAGAGTACGATATGTTGTTTTAGCACCCTATTTCTATCTGCATTCTTTATCTTAATGTTTTATTCTGCAAGGTCTGATTTAAGAATTCTTAATTTCTCTCCAGTTTCACTTAGCTTGTTGTCTTGAAATTAATTCAATAAATTCAAGCCAAATAAGTCTATGGTAAGTCCTATCCTTTGGTGTAGCTTGAGATATTGGTTTTAGGACTTTTCTTTGAAGTATACTTAGTAGAGTCTAAACCAGGGAATTCTATGGTATGCCCTGTCCTCTGGTCTGCCTCAAAATGTTGCTTTGAAGGTCTTTTGAGTGTTGAGTTAAAGAATATATGCTTCATTTTTCTCTTTAGCTACTCTCACTGTTATTTTGTATGTTTTCTTTGTCTGAAAGTAATTCTTGAATTTTCGGATTGTTGTCTTAAAACTTTTCTTATTAAAAGTCTGGCCAAAGAAGTCTATGGTATGCCATGTTTTAGCACTCAGAATGAACCTCACAGCTGAGAAGAGGCAACTCTGAGGTAACCATAGACCATGCTCACCCTTGCAGCTAGCCCTATGAGGTCAAGAGAGGGCTCTCTCTGGAAAAAATATTCAATGAAGTATAAGGGTTAACTGATTTTAGGCTAGGTATAATAATGGGAAAATGTTTAAATGAATGAATGAATTTTTTAGGGATGTGTGGAACAAATATGACAGTTTGAATTGGGGAATTAAATCATGGATACATGTTATCTCATGGGGCAAGGTAGGCAGGAAATCTCAATAATTAAGTTTAAATAATGATGGAATGGAAAGACTGGTGAGAAGCTGAAAAGGGCATAGGAGATGGATCCTTTTCAAACAAAATAAAACACTGAATATTGAATGATTTCCCAAGGCAGAGCATAAAAAATGGATTCTACCTTTCTATCTTGAAAGCATTCAAACAAAGATGTTTATGAATTAATGGTACACATAACAATTTACATATGAACACAAAGGAGAGAACAAATGCTAAAATCCATACCGCAGGGATCCCACAAATCAGAGTTGCATCACTTTTTAATTCCCTGTCAAACTGTACAATGGAGTGCAAAATTTTCTTTCCACACTATTCCCCTACTGCTGAGTTACATACTGCTTTACAAATGATTTACGATTACAATTAATAAGCTGAAATGTGGGAACATAGATCCACGAAAAGAGGGAGTTGTTTAACAACTCAGAACTAAAATCTGAATATGGCAAAGAGAACCAACGTTTTGCCTCTGAAAACAAGGAACAACAATACATTTTGACCCTTTGAAAATTTGTTGTTATACTGAATGAAGGAAAAATAGGCAATCCAGAAAAATATTTCCTACTTTGCTGCTGCTATAACAATTTCTATTTTAAATAAGCATTCTCGGCCTTTGAATGTTTCTTTCCATATTCCGTTTGAAGAAAACTAAATTTAATAAAATGTTTTGAAATAATTCAAAATGAATTTATGCCTTTGTGAAGGGAAAAATTAATTTTTGAATGGGAAAAAGGGAAGGGAAGGAGGCGGGGTCCACGTTATAATCGCAATCGGGATCAGATGGGAGGCAATATGTAATAAAACATGGTCATATGCTTTGTGCGATAGTGCCATCACCAATTGGCGATCGAGGAATGGGGAGGATGTTATTTGAAATGAAAAAACAAAACTTCTAATGTGATTTGGCAAGGTCCGATGGGTAATGTGAAAGGGAGTAGAGAAATCCCTTTGAAAATGTTGTAGACAATTTTCTCACCCCTAGAGATAGTCTAGAGTTGCCATAGACCAGTGCCTAGGACATCTTATCATAGCAAGAGAACATGAAATATAGCTTGAGTGTCAATCCAAAAGCTCTCTTACTATCTCTTGTAAAACAAGGAAATTAGTTTAAATGGAACCAAACTCTCTCAGAAGCTGATACAAAGATAAGAATAATGTAGGAACAACATGAAAAACTCCAATACAAAAGCATCAGATAGTTAAGAGACAGCTTACTGCAAAGAGGGCCAGTTCAAATAATATGCCACATAAATCAAATATCAGAAAGTGGATGCAGTGAAGAAACATGAAGAAGATACTAGTTAGCATGAGGCTGATACCCAGATACACAACAAAACCACATATGGGCTTATCCAACTAAGAATCCATACATGATAATGGCGTTTTAAAAGCACCCTCCTCAAGTAACTAATATAGCAGAAAATATGGATGAAATGAACATGGAACAGTATATCATGACTAGGCCTATTTAAAGCGCTTGACTAATCCAAGTATGGGCACCAACTAGGATGAATCCTTACTTAAGACCAGTGAGCCACTCACATTCTAGAACATGATACAAGAAGATAAATAGCATGGAATTAGATTTTATATTAACACATAAGAGAAAATTACATACTGTGAGATACCAAAGACCAGAATCCTCATTACAGTTATAACTCCTCCTCACTGAGACCCTACGGGCTCTGAGCTTCTACACAAAAGCTTTACAAGATGTATACAAGAACTTCTTGCTGCACAGTTTGCTGATAGAAATCTGGAACCCTTACAATGTCTTTCTTTCTGGTTTTTATAGAGGAAATAGAAAGCTCTCGAGAATGAGGTAGGTGATATACATTTAATGATCTAATTTAAAACAAACTTGAAAGAAAAACCCACCTATGTTGTTTGACGGTGCTGAACTAGTGCAAGTACTCTGCTGTAGTTTTATGAAATAAATGTTGAGGATAAAAATCTCCTCATGAACAAGACATAAAGAATAAAATATACAAATGTTCTGTACTTGACTGAAAGAGAAAAATTTGCTGCAATAAAACCTCGAGGTTGCTTGTATTTGTGCATGGTACTCTCGGCCCTCTAACTTCGAATTTAAACCCCAGATCTTTAATGCAGGGCTCTGTGTTTCTTGATCTTTTGCTAATATTTCATGCTGCCCCATTAATACTCTCGCCTGCCCAAATCTGTCTCTTGATTTTATCTGGAGGGTTCTATAGATTCATATCCTCGCTTTCTTTAATGGTGGTCACATCGTAGCAGCTCATGGATCTTTTCCCACCAATTTTGCTCCTGAAACATGGTCTTGTCGTGCATTCTCGGCCTCTGTAATGGAAATGACGAGTCATGATAATTTTAGCCATGGTGATCCTGCAAAAAAAAAAAAACCGTTAAATAAAACCAATCACAGGGATGGCGGACATGGAGATGGTGGAGAGGGTTTACAAAGAGGTAAAATAGTGCAGGGTGGCGGAGGAATTACAGTAGGGTGAAGAAAAAGTAATAGAATAGTGAAGAATGAACTGGCAGAGGTTTGTAATGTAAAAATGTTAAAATACGATGAATGAATTGGATATATGAAAGGTGGAGGTATGACGCAGTGAACACGTGAAACAGATGACGAGGATGTACGGAGGACAGGTGGTAGGATGAGACAGTGAGTACGTGTAACGCTGTCGTGGTGGGAGGCTCGGTCAGCAAGTGGTCAAGCGGATGATATGGGTCACACGATCTCTGAATGAGATCGACGGTTAAAATGAGTTAGAGGGCAATCAAAGGTGGGCCAGGGACGCAATAGACGTGAATTAAAGCGCGTGCAGCTTCGAGGCACGATGGCCATCGGATGGAGGCCTCGAGATCCAATGGTCACCATTTATTCTGCTACACGGCTTTCATCCGGAGGATACTGCGCGAAATGGGCGGTTTTCGGGCCTGTACAAAAGACACACGGCGCACATTCAATGGAATCGCTGGGTTTTGCGAAAAACCACCGTCACGGAAAAAGTGGTGCAGAATGAAACCACCGGTTTCAAAAGCGCAAGGACCACCACAGTAAACCAACTCTGCTCCGTCGGTTGGATTTTATCGGACGGCCACGAATGCCCCCGAAACTTTGAATGATTAGCCCTTTCCCCTCAAGCATATTGTTTTGCACCCGAGTCACATGGAATACAAAATAACAGTGGCTAAGGCTAAAGGGCTAGGCCCGATATGTTTTTGAACGCGGGTTTTTAACCTTTGAAGAGTGTATTTTTCGGGCGGAAAGGGGGACGATGTGTACGATATGGGGGTTTTTGGCCACGATACAAAGTTTTAAAGATCATGGGGGATCATTAAGCCAAAAATTTAGGTCGAAGGGCTGATATGCACAACATCGGCTCCATCTAGGGACGACATGTTCATCCATGGACATGTCGAGAACACGCAGACCTCAGATCATCCTGTATGTGAACTCTGTGCTTCAATTCCTTTGCATTTCTTTTGATAATTTGTCAGTACATATTCCCTGTCAAAACAAAAACTGAAACAAGACTTATATACAATATGGTACAACAAGCAATCTAAGCCTGCATCAAAACTAAAAATAGGGCTTGAGAAATTGGCCATTCACAGGGGCATCCAGTAAATCACCCTATAAATTCTCCAATGTAAACGTGTTATTACCTCCCTGTCCCATAATTTTAAATGGACCAAACCAGAGGGGGTCAAATTTAGCATGTTTTCCCTTTTCATCCCTCCGGATATCCCATCTGAGAACCAGATCACCAATTTGAAATTTCCTGTCTTTTGCATGATGATCAAATACATTTTTCATTTTCTCCTGATATTCTGTTAATCTTTGATTCACTTGGTTCCATGTTTCCTCTAATTCGACCAATTGATTAATTCTTCTGACCATGTCATCTGGTTCTTCCTCACTTTCCTACATGAAACGTGCTACTGGCAACACCAATTGCACAGGAAACACAGCTGCTCGCCCATATACTAGTTCATAAGGAGATTTCCCAGTTGCTCTCTTGCTGGTTATTCTATTCGCCCACAGAGAAAATTTCAATTGGGCATCCCAATCCTTTTGATTCTCATTGATTGTTTTCTTCAAGGCCCTCACTAGAGTTTTATTAGATGATTCTGCCAAGCCATTCCCCTGTGGATAGTAAGCTGTGGAGTGTTTTAATGCAATATTATATTGTTGGCAGGAATTTACAAATTTATTAGACTTAAAGGCCTGTGCATTATCAGTTACAATTCTAGCTGGACAGCCAAACCTGGATATGATGTTTTCTTCCATGAATTTGATGATTACAGCATCTGTAGCATTTCTCGTAGGTATGGCTTCCATCCACTTTGTAAAATAATCTGTTGCAGTCAATATCCATTTATGTTGGCCACTCGAAGGGGGATGTATTTCTCCAATAAAATCTAATCCCCATAGCTGAAATGGTTCATCTATATGAACTGGAATTAGGGGCAAAGCAGGCATCTTTTGTCTCTCAACAAATTTTTGACACTTATCACATGCTCTAACCCAATTAAAAACATCTCCAAATAATTTAGGCCAATAAAAACAAGCCTTCAGGATTTTATGGGTTGTAGCCCTCCAACTATAATGTCCTCCGTAGATTCCTTCATGAAATTTTGTCATTATATTCTCCACTTCATTTTCTGTAAGGCATAATAGTAATATACCTGAAGGATCTCTCCAATATAGCTGTCCATTAGCAACTATGCATTTATGGGATTTCATTCTTACAGCTCTGTACTTTACCTTATCACAACCCAGAGGACAGATGAGTGTTAAGAGATATTCAACTATTTCTTTATACCAAGGACTAGTGAGATATTTTGTGTGTATCTTTTGAGTGGCTAGCTCTAGTCCACACTGCCCTTCTCCTTCTTCTGACTCCTCATTTGCTATCATAGACAAATTTATGCCTAGAGCCTGATGATTTGATTCTGACAAAATTTTGGCTAGCCCTTGTCCTTTAACCAGCTTGGTGGGTTTTATGTCCAGATCGTACTCCTGTATTTTTGAAATCCATCTTCCTCTTTTGCCTTCACTATCTCCTTGGATGAGGATGTCTTTGACAACTGCTATGGGAACATATGCAGTGATGTGAGATTGCAAAGCATATGTCCTAAAGGCTTTGAGAGATTTCACCAGGGCATATGCCTGCTTTTCTAGTATGTTATATTTCAATTCTGCATCATGCAACACCTGACTGAAAAAGGCTATCGGTTGCTCAAATCCATCTTCAATTTTATGCAACAAGACTCCAGCTACTGTATGAGGTGAAGCAAATGAAAAGATCATAAATGGCTTTGTATAATCAGGCCCAACTAGCACAGGAGCCTCTGCAAATGCCTGTTTTATCCTTGTGAATGCATCTCTATATCCTTGGGACCATTTTACTTCATTATTCTTTTTCAACATATCAGTTATATGTCTAACTATCTTAGCATAGTTAGGAATGAATCTTCTCAGAAAATTAATTCGACTTAGAAACACCTGCACTTCCTTCTTATTTATGGGTAAAGGAATATTGTTTATAACTTCAACTCTCTTAGGGTCTATTTTCACACCATCTCTAGTTACAACGTGCCCTAAGAGTTTTCCCTCATCTAATGCAAATAAATATTTTTGAGGATTGAGGGAAAGACCATACCTTCTGCATTTTTCAAAGGTTCTCTGCAAGTGCTGAATGTGTTCAGTATCATCCTTTGAAAATACTGTGATATCGTCCAGATATACCACCAAAAACTTGTCCTGCTCTCCAACAAAGGCTATGTCCATTGCCCTCTGAAAAGTAGCTCCTACATTAATTAATCCAAATGGCATCCTAGCATACATAAATGTTCCCCATGGTGTTGTAAATGCAATTTTCTTCTAATCCTCTGGGAACACAGCTACCTGATTATAACCAGAAAACCCATCCATCATTGACATTCTGGAGGCTCCGACCACTTTCTGCAGAATGTGATCCATCTTAGGCAGTGGATAATTATCCTTTAGAGATGCTCTATTTAAATTCCTGAAATCCACACACAATCTTATTTCTCCATTTTTCTTTCGAACAGGAACAAGGTTTGCTACCCATTCTGAGTACCTCAATGGCACAATTATTTTGGCCTTCAACAGCTTCTTGATTTCTTTTTCAATAGAGGGAGGCAGCAGAGGATTTATCTGCCTGAGCTTCTGCTTATAAGGCTTTGCATCTTCCCTCAAAGGAATTTTATGCTGCATTATATTAATATCAAAACTTTTTAGGTCCTGATAGGACCATGCAAATACATCTTTATAAGATTGAAACAACTTCAAGTATTTTTCTTTATATACATCTGGGACCTTCTTGGATAACTTGACAATTTTGGGCTCAGCATCAGTGCCCAAATTCAAGTCTTCTACTTGATTTTCTTCTACTATTTTACTATGCTGCAATGGAACATTGTTTTTATCAAACAATCTTTCTGGAGGCACCAGTCCTCTAGGTATGATATTTCCTTTTAGCTGTAGCACTTTATTGCCTGCTATTTTTTCTTCCCATTTGTTTTCTACAACATTTTCAGCTTCGTCTTCTTCATTATCATCAATCTCCATATTAGAGAATTCTCCCACTGTCTCCAAGAATCTCTTCATCTGTTCATCATCTTCAAATACCTGCCAATGTTTAACATTATCTGGGATTGATGGTCTGTATCGTACTTCAATTTCATACCTCAAAAGAGGATTCTGTGGAGGACGAAATGTGCTAGCAGCCACAGCAAGAGAATCTTCCATTTTGTTCTGCTCTCGGGGCATGAACTGTATATTAAATGCTGAGAAGAAATTCTCCACCATGTCCCAAACTTCATTTCTGTAGGCTCTCAGCCGTGGATGCTTAGTTTGACATTGATTTCTGACTTTCCTTACCACCAGCTCAGAGTCTCCCATGACTTTTAAACTTTGTATGCCCATATTCTTGGCTGTTTGTAATCCCAACAAAAGTGCTTCATATTCAGCTACATTATTGGTAGCTTCGTATTCTAATTTAAAGGACAGTGGCACCCATTTTCCTGTAGGAGATATTAATAGCACTCCAGCTCCATTACCTTCCTTTGAATTTGCTCCATCAAAATGTAAAGTCAAAATTTCTGATCCCTGGCCTTCTGAAGGCTGCTCAGCTTGGATTTGACCAAAAGGGGGCTCATGGGAATAATTTTGATTTTCTTCTAACATCAAACATGAGAAGTCTCCCTCTTTGTTATAAACTAGGGAATTCTCTGAGCAATCAGCCTTAGTTACCATTTTAACAAATCTAGTCTCCCTGTATAACCTCCTCTTCTTTCCTCCAAACACTGGGACTGTAGCATATGTTAAGTCCATTTTGAGTGACCCACCAATTTTTGTACCCCAGAATCTTGACAGTAACATGCCAAAGCGGGCTGGGATATCAGCAACCACAATTTCCATGACCACACTTTTTACTGGGATTTGTGCCAGATTGACCACTAAATCTTTAATAATCCCCAGGAATTTGACTCTTTTGGAATCAAATGAATAAAGGTCTTTATATGGGCGTGTGATTTGCAGTCCTAGTTGTTCCATGACAGACAGAGGCATAAGGTTATGGGAGGCCCCAAAATCTAGCATGCAGTTGTGTAACAGCAGGTCATGGATAGCTAGAGACACATAAAAAGGAGGAGTAGAAGGATCTACTTCCTCAACGTGTGGGCCAAAGACTACCATGGGTCTTTCTTCTTGAAGGTTTAAACTATCAGGCACAATTGATATTTCAGGAGGGAGCATAAAAGAAGTAACTTGAGACTGATATGCAGGTTGTTTTAGCAGCTCAGTCAAGGGGACTAGAATTTTAATTTTTTCAAGTTCTTTTTGCAAACTAAAAGCAGGAGGGGGCTTTTCTATTACAGCATCTTTTAACTCTTTATTTTCAACTGAAGATTTAATTTCTTTTGACACTGACTCAGCATTGGGAGGACTAACCACTTTTGAAGAAGAAGGAATCTGGTCATTAGGCTGCAAGAGAGTATTTAGAGGACTCTTACCTTTTTCTATGTTTCTCTTTGTTGTTGATTCCTTCTGAGCAGGTACCTCCTTCTGAGGTGGCTCCTCTTCTTGATCTTGAGTTTGGGTCCTCTTCCTTGAAGATCTGAGATCATATTTTCTATTGAAGTGTGCTTGCATGAAATCAGCAAATTGTTTACAATAATGATCAATATATGCTTCTTCTTCTTCCTCTTGCAATGGGCATTCCATATCATCACTGTTTGAAAAAGCAAAATTTGAATCTTCTAATTGATAAGTAGAATCTTCAGTGGAGTCTTCTGCTAGACCTTTCAAGTACAATGGATGTGGTACCTGGTCTTGTTGCTCCTTCGTTTCCCTAGGCAATATCTGCAGTGGTGGTCTTTTGTACTGAGGATTGTATCCTCTGTTTGGAGCATTATAAAAATTCTTGGGGGCTGAACTCTTAGCCTCCAGTTCAAGTTTGACCATCTTCTTAATCATCTTTCCTATTTCATCCATCTTGTCTGAATCCTTCTCTTGGCTAGAGGAGGAAACCTCTTCTTTACCTCTCCTCCTAGTATCTTGTTCAACTTTTCCCTTTAATTTCCCAGTGGAGGCAAAGTTTGCTTCCAACTCCAGAGCATCTGACTGAGCATCATCTAGGGTAGCAGGTTTTCTTTCCCTTAGAGAGAATCCAAAATCTGAGTCAAATGCTGCTATGAAAACAACTTTGGCAGCATTCTGATGTGGCTTCATATCAGCAGGGAGATTTAGATATAACTTATTAAATCTCTTGATAAACTCCGACACTCCTTCATTATGTTTCTTCTTAAGAGTATTGAATTCAATAAGACACTGTCCATGGTCTTTCTTTTCTCCCCATTTCCTGAGAAAAGTATTCTCCATGTCATCCCAGGTGGTCACTGAATGGTTTCCCAAGGTCTTGAACCATTTTCTGGCTTCACCCTCCAAATATTGTACAAATAATCTTAAGACCACATCCAAATGTTCAACATTTAAGTTTTCTGCAAAGGAGCAGAAAGTCTCAAGATGTTTCTGAGCATCAATTTCATTTTCTCCATTAAATCTGGGTAGAATCTTCAAATAATCCTGTGGCATATCATTTAGCACTTGGGGTAAGGCCAGTGGAGCATATTTGTTCAATAGGAAAGCTGGAACATTCGCCATTGGAGGAGGTGGGGGTTGTGCAACAGCCTGAGATACAAATGAAGGAAGAGGAGGCAGAGGGAGTGGAGTATGTGTGACAATCGGGATGTGTTGTACAAAGGTCTGGGGTGTGGATGGAAACAATTCATGATTAACAAAGGCTACCTCTGTAACTTCTTTAATTTCCTCAGCCTTAAGAGTAGGACGAAAATCCTCTTCAATCCTGGCACTTCCCCTAGGTGGACTTTCTAAATAATATTCGGGATTTTCTTCGGTGGAATCGGGATGTTCGGTTCTAATTTCTTGAGAAGAAGAGGGCGTACAATATACTACAGAATATTCAAGGATTTTAGCACGAACTGATTTCCTCTCTTTCCAAATTCTTTTATGAATGATCTTCTCTGGGTCAGACACATAGGGTGTCTTCGACTGAGATGTATCTGACCTCAAATGTGGCTTACGAGGAGCCAGGACTACCAATAGATTTATCGAATAAATAACAGTGGAGTCTCCAAGGTGAGAGATACACAACTCTTCAACTCTTTGTGTTCACCTGATTAGAGAGTGAATATGATTTGTCGAGGCCCAGGGAAACTGATATTCTTGAATTCGCCCCCCGGAAACGGCGCCAGAAAGATGTTGTAGACAATTTTGTCACCCCTAGAGACAGTCTAGAGTTTCCATATACCAGTGCCTAGGACATCTTATCATAGCAAGAGAACATGAAATATAGCTTGGGTGTCAATCCAAAAGCTCTCTTACTATCTCTTGTAAAACAAGGAAATTAGTTTAAATGGAACCAAACTCTCTCAGAAGCTGATACAAAGATAAGAATAATGTAGGAACATCATGCAAAACTCCAATACAAAAGCATCAGACAGTTAAGAGACAACTTACTGCAAAGAGGGCCAGTTCAAATAATATGCCACAGAAATCAAATATCAGAAAGTGGATGCAGTGAAGAAACATGAAGAAGATACTAGTTAGCATGAGGCTGATACCCAGATACACAACAGAACCACATATGGGCTTATCCAACTAAGAATCCATACATGATAATGGCATTTTAAAAGCACCCTCCTCAAGTAACTAATATAGCAGAAAATATGAATGACATGAACATGGAACAGTATACCATGACTAGGCCTATTTAAAGCGCTTGACTAATCCAAGTATGGGCACCAACTAGAATGAATCCTTACTTAAGACCAGTGAACCACTCGCATTCTAGAACATGATACAAGAAGATAAATAGCATGGAATGAGATTTTATATTAACACATAAGAGAAAATTACATACTGTGAGATACCAAAGACCAGAATCCTCATTACAGTTGTAACTCCTCCTCACTGAGACCCTACGGGCTCTGAGCTTCTACACAAAAGCTTTACAAGATGTATACAAGAACTTCTTGCTGCACAGTTTGCTGATAGAAATCTGGAACCCTTACAATGTCTTTCTTTCTGGTTTTTATAGAGGAAATAGAAAGCTCTCGAGAATGAGGTAGGTGATATACATTTAATGATCTAATTTAAAACAAACTTGAAAGAAAAACCCGCCTATGCTGTTTGACGGTGCTGAGCTGGTGCAAGTACTCTGCTGCTGTTTTATGAAATAAATGTTGAGGATAAAAATCTCCTCATGAACAAGACATAAAGAATAAAATATACAAATGTTTTGTACATGACTGAAAGAGAAAAATTTGCTACAATAAAACCTCGAGGTTGCTTGTATTTGTGCATGGTACTCTCGGCCCTCTAACTTCGAATTTAAACCCCAGATCTTTAATGCAGGGCTCTGTGTTTCTTGATATTTCACTGATATTTCATGCTGCCCCATTAATACTCTCGCCTGCCCAAATTTGTCTCTTGATTTTCTCTGGAGGGTTCTATAGATTCATATCCTCACTTTCTTTAATGGTGGTCACATCGTAGCAGCTCACAGATCTTTTCCCACCAATTTTGCTCCTGAAACACGGTCTTGTCGTGCATTCTCGGCCTCTGTAATGGCAATGACGAGTCATGATAATTTTAGCCATGGTGATCCTGCAAAAACAAACACCCGTTAAATAAAACCAATCACAGGGATGGCGGACATGGAGATGGTGGAGTGGGTTTACAAAGAGGTAAAATAGTGCAGGGTGGTGGAGGAATTACAGTAGGGTGAAGAAAACGTAATAGAATAGTGAAGAATGAACTGGCGGAGGTTTGTAACATAAAAATGTTCAAATACGATGAATGAATTGGATATATGAAAGGTGGAGGTATGACGCAGTGAACACGTGAAAAAGATGACGAGGATGTATGGAGGACAGGTGGTAGGATGAGATAGTGAGTACGTGTAACGCTGTCATGGTGGGAGGCTTAGTCAGCAGGTGGTCAAGCGGATGATATGGGCCACACGATCTCTGAATGAGATCGATGGTTAAAATGAGCTGGAGGGCAATCAAAGGTGGGCCAGGGATGCAATAGACATGAATTAAAGCGCGTGCAGCTTCGAGGCGCGATGGTCGTCGGATGGAGGCCTCGAGATCCAACGGTCACCATTTATTCCGCTACCCAGCTTTCGTCCGGAGGATAATGCGCGAAATGGGCAGTTTTCGGGCCCTTACAAAAGACACGCGGCGCACATTGAATAGAATCGCTGGGTTTTGCGAAAAACCACCGTCACGGCAAAAGTGGTGCGGAATGAAACCACCGGTTTCAAAAGCGCGGGGACCACCACAGTAAACCAGCTCCGCTCCGTCGGTTGGATTTGATCGGACGGCCACGAATGCCCCCTGAAACTTTGAATGATTAGCCCTTTCCCCTCAGGCATATGGTTTTGCGCCCGAGTCACATGGAAGACAAAATAAGAGTGGCTAAGGCTAAAGGGCTAGGCCCGATATGTTTTTGAACGCGGGTTTTTAACCTTTGAAGAGTGTATTTTTCGGGCGAAAAGGGGGACGATGTGTAGGATATGGGGGTTTTTGGCCATGATACAAAGTTTGAAAGATCATGGGGGAGCATTAAGCCAAAAATTTAGGTCGAAGGGCTGATATGCACAACCAAAAATATAATTAAAATGGTTATTCATTATTTACAAAGGGAGGAAGGCTTTTTATATGAAAGAGTGGAGGGCTTTATGGTGGGACCGAGGTATTATCATCGCAATCAGAATCAGGTAAATGGGGCGGGTGCATCGCATAACACAATACAATACTTCCGATGCGATGGAGATCAGCGATGGGGGAAATACTTTGCATAAAAAAAATAAAAAGAAACTTTGGTTTATACAAAGGGAAAGGGTTTTATATTATGAATGGGGTGGAATATAATGTGGTGGGCTAGAGGGCCAATCGGCATCGGGGATCGGAGGGGAGCGGGATAGAGTAATACACATGAAATTTCCGATGTTGATGAGTGCAATGGCCTTTAGGCCGTCGGATCAGATTGGGCGATCAACAACTGAAGGATGATCAGAGGGTGTCGATCGGGGGGACTGCAATCAGGAGGGGCTTTTGGGAAGGGCTGATAAGGGTATCTCGATTCATTGTGAGCCGTCAGATCAAATGATAATATTGACGGCGGGCGTGTAATTAGGAGTATGGAATTTTGAGAGCGCTCAATCGGAAGGAAGCACATCGGAAGTTTTTGTGATGGGCCAATCGGGGCACACAATCGAAATGTTTCAACTGTGATGGAAATGGACTTAAGGTAGCTGGGTTTTATAATATAAACTTTGTTATAAAGTTTTATTATAAAGTTTCCATAGTATGGTGGGGAAGTGGTTTGGAATAGCGAGGGGGGGGGGGGGTATTTATACTATGAGACTTTGATTTTATTATAAAGTCTCAAGGGCATGAGGGGAAGTGGTTAAGTGTAAAGTACCGCATATGTGTTTTAAATAATTTTATAATGTGATTTTATAATCGGAGGGAGGAAAAAGGGATTTAATTAAAGAAAATATAAAACTTTAACAAAATGAAGTTTAGGATGGGAAATAGGGGAAGGTTAAGGATATAGAGGACTTTTACTTCACTTAGGCATAAATTTCAATCCAGAAGTTAGTTTTGAGAGTGTAATATATCGTTGGAAAGCTCTTTCTGGGCTCTTTCTACTAGATCTACTTGGAAGATGATTTGGTGCTAAACATGTTGTGGAAAATTTCTCTGAAGGTAGGGTGATGACTTTGTGGAGATAGCAGCTTCTGAATTGTGACTTATTACATATGATGACATGAAATTACATAATAAATTATAATAAAGGCAAAGTATCATGTTTGAAAATTACATAAAACTAAATAAAATATATATTTGGTCTTCTGTGACTTTATGTTTATTGACTTCCTCATGACCTTGCTAACATTTATTGACAATTGACTCATTATTTTGACCATGGTGAATTCCTAGAACCTAATGAGACCCATCCTATGACCTAGTGACATGATTTTTATAGTGAAATTGACTCATGAATAAGAGCATAGAGAGGAGAATCAACAAGTATCACATGAGGGAAAACTGATGAAAAATTACTACCATCAATGCATCCATGACCTAGCAGAATGGTGAAATTTATTGGTATGGGACTCATAATATGCAAATGCAGAAGAGTAATTTTGATCACTGATGGCAGTATGACTAGACTAACACTAAAATTAGCTCCAATGGGGATGGTAGCTCCTTGGAGGTGCCAAGAACACCATAGACCAAGTAGCCTTATCCATTGGACATGGTCTCAAAAACACTAAAACTGACACAATGCAAACTGAATCTGACTCAAGACTAAGAATGAAAATTGAAATAAAACCAAACCATACACATATCGTCCAAGTTTTATAGCCTTCACCTTGGGCCCCAAACTTGAAGGACTATGTACTTGAACTCTGATAAAAAATAACACGGTATATACAATTATGATGACATAGATTCTGATCCATTGTCTTCAACAATGGTAGTTCTTCAAAAGCCTACTATTCACTACTCCTCTAGGGAAATCTTGGCCATCCATTTCTAAAAGAAAGAAGGCATTCTGTCCCCTATATGATGAAATCCTGTATGGTCCTTTCCACAGGTTTTCAAACTTACCGTGCTTCCCTTTGTCCTCATTCCTTGCATCCCATCTCAACACTACATCATCTAGCTGAAACTTTTCTGCTTTGGTATTTCGATCATAGATCTTTTTGATATTCTCCTCCAACTAAAAATCATTCTGTGACACTTCCTCTCTTGTTTGTTGAAGGTGGATCATCTGATTGATCCTTCGCTGATTTTCATCATCTTTGCTGCTAACTTCTTGCAATAATCTCATAACTGGAATTGTAAGAGATGTAGGAAAAATAACATCAGTACCATAAACTAGATCAAAATGTGACATACCTATTGATTTCTTACTACTAACTCTATCTACCCATAGTGCGTTGATGAGCTTTCGGTGCCAATTTCTTTTGTTTGCCTCCAACATTTTCTTAATTATATTTATTAGAAATTTGGTGGATGATTTTGCCAGGTCGTTGCCTTGTGGATAATATGTTGTTGAATGGCCCAGCATGATCTTATACTTATTACATAAATTGAATATCTTCTTGGATCAGAATGCTATTGCGCTATCTGTTATAATTTTATAAGGGCAGCCGAAACGAGATAAAATATTCGATTCAAGGAATTGAATAATTACCGTGTCTGTAGCCTGCCTTGTTGGGACGGCCTTGATCCATTTGGTAAAGTAATTTGTCCCTGTCAAGATCCATCGATGCTATGCTAAGGATGCCAGATGGATTTATCCTATGAAATCAAGTCCCCATTGCTGAAATGGAGCGTTCATTGAAACTGGTTTTAAAGGAAGTGGAAGCAATTTATTCTTCCCTTGGAAAATTTGGCATTCATGAAAATTCATCACAGTTTTATATGGATCAGAAAATAATGTGGGCAAATAATACCCTACTCTCAATACCTTGTTAGCAGCAGTCTTCCAAAACAAGTGACCCCCACAATCACCTTTGTGGAAATCATGAATTACCTTCTGAGATTCTTCTTCAACCAAACAATTGAGCAGAACACCTCCTGGACCTTTCTAATACAGAGCACTATTTAATATACAATGTTTAGCAGATTTAAGTTTCAAAGATATACCTTTAATCTTAGACATCCCTGTAGGAGGTGATAGATGCTGAAGGACATAAACAATATCTGAATACCATGGGGACTGCAGAAAAATATTTGAAATCAGGACAAGCAAACCTTCATCTTCATCCTCTAAAATTGTTGTAATGAGTTTTATATCCAGGGCACATAGACTTGATTGGGCCATCAATTTTTCCAAGCCTTGGCCTTTGATCAACTTCGTGGGCTTGATCTCCAAGTTGTACTCCAACATAGCTGCTATCCATTTTCCTCTTCAACCTTCTGGATCAGTTTGCATCAAGACATCCTTTTGTGCTGTGTTAGGGACATATGCTATAGTATGCAAATGCAGAATATAGACCCTAAAATCCTTCAATGGCTTGATAAGAGCCAATGCTTGTTTTTCCATAATATTATACCTTAAAGCAGCATCTCTAATAGTTCTACTGAAAAAAGCAATCGGTTTTTCTACCTAGTCTCTCTTTTACATTAAAAGAGTAGCCATAGTATGCTCTGATGCAAATGAAAATATGATAAAATCTTGAGTATAGTCGGGACTAATCAAAACTAGGGCATTGGACAAAGCAAAATTTACTAGATTGAATGACTTGATAGCTTCCTCACTCCACTTGACAGTGCTATCATTCTTCAATATATCAGTCATTTCTCTTAGATGTTCAGCCAGATTGGGTATAAATCGGCACAAGAAGTTCATATTATCATTAAAGGCCTGAATCTCCTTTTTGTTCCGTGGAAGATCTATGTGCTGAATTTCCTCCACTCTAGATGGATCGATGCGGATACCATCTTTAGAGACGATATTCCCCAACAATTTTCCCTCATCCATGGAAAAGAGAGTCTTCTTCGGATTAAGAGAAATCCAAAACTTTCTGCATCGATGAAAAAAAACTCTCAAATGATGCAAATGATCATCATCTGAGCCAAAAAATACTGTCAAATCATATAAATAAACAACAAGAAAAACATCTTTTTCATTTTCAAAAGAAATTTCCATTTCTCTCTGGAAATTATCTCTAGCGTTCTTCAGTCTGAATGGCATCTTACCATACTGGAAGGTCCCCTAGGGTGTTGTGAAGGCAGTTTTGTCTTGGTCTTTCTCATGCACCAAGATTTGGTTGTAGCTTCAGTAGCCATCAAGTAGTGACATCCTAGATGCTCCAACTACTCTCTGCAAAATATGGTCCATTTTCGAAAGTGGATAATTATCCTTTAAGGATGCCTTATTCAAGTTACGAAAATCTATGCATAACCTTATCTCTCCTGTCTTCTTACGTACCGGGACCAAATTTGAAATCTAGTCAGAAAATCTAATGGGAACTATGATACCTGGTTTATACAACATGTTTACCTCTTTTTCGATGGATGGCAGCAGCTTTGGATTGATTCTTCTCAGCTTTTGTCTGAATGGATTTTGATCCAGCTTGATAGGAATAGTATGCTGGATTATGTTCTTATCATACACTTTCAAATCTGAATAATCCCATGCAAACACATCAGAAAATTTAGAAAGAAACTTAACATACTTCTCCTTTACCTCAGGGGACAATACCTTAGACAAATTCACAAACTTGGGCTGGTCAGGTGTCCCAAGATTCACATCTTCAACTCCTTTCTCAGTGGGCACCAAGCTTGGCTTCTTTGCAACATCATCCTGATCAAAGAGCTCCTCTAAAGGTATGAGACCTCTAGGAATTACATTATCTTTTAGATGCAATATGTCCATCTGGTTTACTTCCATTTCCTGATCATCCACCTCATACTCACCTTCTATTGGAGTGTCTTTGAATTTTCCATCACCCTGCAAAAAGGCATTAATATCATTATCATCCCAAAACACTTGCCAATACCTTAAATTGTCTGGAACAATAGGCCTATGTTTGACATAGATCTCAAAATATTTGCTGGAGTTCATCGGAATATTCAAGTTGTTTGCAGTAGTGGCAAGAGAATCAGCAATAAGATTCTGCATCCTGGGTACTGCTGTCAAAGTGTACTCTAGGAATGTCTTCAAGATATCCAGGACTGCATTCCTGTATGCCCTCAATCTCGGATGCTTTTCTTGGTATCTCCTTTCATTTGCTTGATTATTAACTCGGATTCGCCATACACAGAAATCCTCATTGCATTCAACTTCTTCAAGATTTTGAGACCTGCAATCAAAGCCTCATATTCTGCTTCATTGTTAGAGAAGTCAAAATCCAACTTATAAGCACATACCCTAACATTTTTGGGAACCTTTTCAGGTTGGAGAACAGGGCTCCTAATCCATATTCCAATATGAGCTCCATCCTTACCAACAGCTCCATCAAAATCCATGCTCCATAGGCCTTCTTCTTCTTCTTGTAGATGCTGGAATTTTGTTTATTTCTCTTCTTTACCTTGGCAGATTTATGGCTACTCACTGTCCTTTTGCTACTGGCAGGTGGGAGACTCAGAAGTGCTTGCTGCTTTCTCTTTTTCCCGTTTCAGGACTTATCTAAAATTCTCTGAAATATTAGGTATTTCATCTACTTGTACCAACTGAAAATTCTCATCATTTAAACCAAGATATGAATACAAGACAAAGGATTCTAGATCTGTATGGACTACATTAATGGGATGGTTTACTGGCTTCTCTTTGCTAGTAATCATATATTTCATTTTCTTCTCCCTATATAGTTTTCTAAACTGGCCAAACACAGGGATAGTGGCATAAGAGAAGTCAAGATACATGGTTCCCTTAATTTTAGCACTCCAAGACCTAGATAAAACCATCCCAAACCTTGGTGGGACATCGGCAACTACTACATCCATCAAGACATTCTTGTCTGGGATTTGATCTAAAGACACCACAAAATATTTAATAAGACCAATACAATGGAACATACCCGAGTCAAAAGAATATAAATCATGATATTTTCAAGTAATATCCAGTCCTAAATTTTCCATGATGGCCTTGGGCATCAAATTATGTGAGGCTCTAGAGTCCAACATAGCATTATGCAAGATGAATTCGTGTAGTCTAAGACTCAGGTAAAGGGAGGGACTTCAATTCATTCTAATTGATCTTCAGTTGCTAGGCCAAAAATGAGCTCAGGGTAGTCATCCTCTACATTAACCATATCAGAAATAGAGTCTATCTGTAATATTATAGACAACTGACCTTTATAAGCACTATTTTTCACCAGCTCGGTGAGGGGCATAGACACTTTCAGCTTAGAAATTTCATTCTCTAAATTAAAAGAAGGAGATTTTTCTACCTCTTTAACTGGAGGATATTTCTTCTCTATTTTCTTCTTTACTGTGCTCTGCTGATTCTTTTCATTTGGACTGTTATTTGTTGAAGGTGCTTTGCTGGTGGAAGGGTCGGCCACCTCTTTTCCTTTCTTCTGCAAATCGTTCTTCATTTGAAGCTCTTTTCTCTTTTGAATGGGACTGATCGGAACATCTATGTTCCTCAAAGAATATTTTTGTTGGGCCGATAGAGCATTCATGTACCCTCTCTGGTAGTCATCAGACTCTTCTTCTAGTACTGCATCATTGGCCAAGATGAAGTATTCATCTTTTTGAGTGTCTGGAGTCACCATGTATTCTTCTTCTTCTGTGAGGAAGATAGGGGCACCATCTGCAGTGAAAAGGTGATTGGCCTCAATCAGAGGATCATCATCCTCATCTGTGTCTGTTCCTTGCACATAATTATATTATAGGAAAGTTTTGATTTGCTTCTATGGTGGTGCTTGGTCCTGCGTTCTTTGTTCTCTCTGCTTAATCCTGAACTGTGGCTGCTGCCCTTTGAAGTTCGGATTTCTTATCTGAGGTTCAGGTCTATCTGTAATGGTTAATCGATCTACCATTTTCTCAATTGTCCAAATCAAGGTGTCATTTTTCTATTTGAAGGAGAGGCTTCCTCATTCACCGTGACTCTCTTCTCAGCTCTGGAGCGTGCTCTTTTAGCTAGAATATTAGCCTCTACACTAACCACTATCTTCTGCATGTCTTCAAGCGAAGAAGGATCTCTTTCTTGCAGCTGATATGCAATATTGGCATTGAAACCATCTGTAAATTTCAGCAATGCTAATCCCATAGGAGGTTTTAAGTTAGCTGGGATAGCATTATATACAACATTGAATCTTAAACAATAGTCTCGTACAGTTTCACCAAAATTTCTCTTAATATTTTCATACTTAGACAGAATTTGGAGTGGGTTCTTTTTTACCTCCCACCGATCTAAACACTGTGTGTGTAAGTCCTGTGAAGTGTGAATAGAGCCCGCTGACAAGGCTATGAACCACTTTCTAACTTCACCTCTGAAGCTTTGAACAAACAACCTAGTAGTTACATTCTCTACTTCTACCTCATGTAAATAAAAAAAGTCATTCATTTTATCAATGTGTTGTTGGGCTGTGATGCTTTGGGTGGCATCAAATATGGGAATTTTACTTTGATAGTCAGTAGGCATATCATTAAGAACCTGAGGTAAAACTAGGGATGCATACCGGGCAGCCATGGCTTTAGGAGGATTTACAAGAGTGTTCATAGTAGAAGGATTTAAGGGAGGTGTTGATGGAGGAGATGACAATTGAGAGTTGACTGATGGGAAAGATGATGAATCAGGAAGAGGTAATGTTGTTCCTGATGATTCTGAAAGCTCAGGAATATTAGTTATAGTGATGGACTGAGGAGAATTCAAAATGTAATCGTCAATGAAGGAATTTTCTCTTTGAACTTCAATATCTACAAGGAATTCTGGATCTAAAACAGTGTCATCAAGTGCGGTCTCAGACTTATTTCGAAACAAAGAAAGTTCAAAACTCTCATCGAAAGAAAGATATTCTACAAAAAACCACTCACTGGGCCAAGCATGGGATCTAAAGATAGGTCTAGGACTTAATGATCCTTCTTGTCTTATGACAATTCTTGGGATAAGATTTGGATTTTCAAACAAAGGGGGAGGATTTGGATCTGGATTAGCCCTTGTATATCTTCTTGAAGCCAGTGTGTGTAAATATCTACTATACAAAAATTCTGTTTCAGCCTAACAGACTCTGAAAATCATTTTCCAGAACCGAGGAATTTACAAAAAAAAAAACATTTGCTAGGGTGATCTGAATTTATGTACTGATAGTAGAAATATATTATGACTGAAGAATAGTGGCTTGTAGTTATATTCTTTTCCAGTAAGCTTCAGCAATTTTTACTATGAAATAATATTCCAAAGCTCTTTACAGTTTAATATTTCATATGATATACTTCAGCGAACCTTACTCCTGTTGTAATAAAAAAATATATGAATTATGCGATCCTTTAAACCTTTCGAACTTATATCATGAAATACTTTTATTATACCAACGCAGAAATATATTTTATTCGACGGGGGCCCACACATCCACTATTCGCCTTTTTATGAAAAAAAATAACATTAAATAATATCAAACCACCGGATCATCCCTTGATTATCGCTTGTGCACTTCAGCACGCGATTACCGTTAGATCTCACGCTTTCCAGATTGAATGGTTCTCATGAATATCACGTTTTTTTTACGACAGAAGTTTAACAGCTAAGAGTCACATGAAATCGGCGGTTTTTGGGTGATGACGTGCCCAAAAATTACTGGATCGCATTTTTTTGAAGTGGTTTTCCTCCGAGCCAAAAGTGGCACGAAATGGGCGGTTTTGATTTCTGAAACCCACCAGTGGTAATTAAATCATGCTTTAACTGTGGTTTAACACTGTGCTTTGCTGCTTAACCCATGCGCTAACTCAAAGGGCTGGGTCCTATTTGTATTATTCCACTGGTCACAAAACAGAGTTTTTTGCTTTGATAACAGATACTTGTAAAGAACCATCGTGTTTTATATAACCAAGGTTTAACCTTAGCCAAAGGTTTTAATACTTCTTTATTGACACAGCCCGAATATGATTCGCTCTTCTACAGTGCCTCTATTTCGATATTTCTTCAAAACAAAACAAACACAATCATTTCAAATGGTGAGAATATGTGCTTGAAGACAGTCAGATCGACTTCCCCAGTATGGTCGCCAGATATGTTAGCACCTGATCTGGACCTTAGGCTGAAAAATAGCAAAACAAGGTAACAACTAAACCACGCTTAGCCTTGTAGCTAGCCCTACAAGGACAGGAGAGGGCTCTCTCTATAAAAATGATATTCAATAAAATGCAATAATAAAACTGATATTAGGCTAGGTATAATGATGGGAAAGAATTTTAATAAATGAAATGGATTTTCAGGAATGTGTGGGAAAAAAGGGATAGTATGAAACTGGGGAATTAAATTAGGATACAGGGTATTTCATGGGGCAAGATAAGCAGGAAATTTTAGGAATTAAGGTTTAAATAAGGATGAGATGGAAAGACTGGTGAGGAGCTGAAAAGGGCACAATAAATGGATCCTTTTCAAACAAAAGAAAAAACACAGAGTATGAATGATTTCCCAAGGTAGAGCATATAAAATGGATTCTACCTTTCTATCTTGAAAGAAATCAAAAGGAAATGTTTATGGATGAGAGGTGAAACATAACAATTTATATATGAACACAAAGGAGAGAACAAATGCTAAAACTCATACCACATGGATCCCACAAATCAGAGCTGCATCACTTTTTAATTCCCTGTGAAACTATACAATGGAGCGCAAAACTTTCTTTCCACACTATTCCTGTACTGCTGAGTTACATATTGCTTTACAAATGATTTACAATTACAATAAATAAGCTGAAATGTGGGAACATAGATCCACGAAAAGAGGGAGTTGTTTAACAACTCAGAACTAAAATATGAATATGGCAAAGAGAACCAACATTTTTCCTTTGAAAACAAGGAACAACAATACATTTTTGCCCTTTGAAAATTCGTTGTTATACTGAATGAAGGAAAAATAGGCAATCCGGAAACAGATTTCCTACTTTGTTGCTACTGTAACAATATCTATTTTAAATAAGCTTTCTCAGCCTATGACTATTGCTTTCCATATTCTGTTTGAAGAAAAGTGACTTTTATAAAATGTTTTGAAATAATTCAAAATGAATTTATGCCTTTGTGAAGGGAAAAAATAATTTTTGAATGGGAAAAATGGAAGGGAAGGAGGCGGGGTCCACGTTATAATCGTAATCAGGATCAGATGGGAGGTGATATTTAATAAAACATGGTGATATGCTTTATGCAATAGTGCCATCGCCAATCGGCAATCGAGGAATGGGGAGGATTTTATTTGAAATAAAAAAACAAAACTTCCGATGCGATTTGGCAAGGCTTGATGGGTAATGTGAAAGGGAGCGAAGAAATCTCTTTGAAAATATAATTAAAATGGTTATTCATTGTTTACAAAGGGAGGAAGGCTTTTTATATGAAAGAGTGGAGGGCTTTATGGTGGGACCAGGGTATTATCATCATAATTAGAATAAGGTAAATGGGGCAGGCACATCGCATAACACAATACAATACTTCCGATGCGATGGAGATTAGCGATGGGAGAAATACTTTGCATAAAAAAAAAAAAAAACAAAACTTTGGTTTATACAAAGGGAAAGGGTTTTATATTATGAACGGGGCAGAATATAATGTGGTGGGCTAGAGGGCCAATCAGCATCAGGGATCGGAGGGGATCGGGATAGAGTAATACACATGAAATTTCCGATGCCGATGAGTGTGATGGCCTTTAGGCCGTCGGATGAGATTGGGTGATCGACGACTGAAGGATGATCAGAGGGTGTCAATCAAGGGGACTGCAATCGGGAGGGGCTTTTAGAAGGGCTGATAAGGGTATCTTGATTGGCTGTGAGCTGTTGGATCAACTGATAAGATCGACGGTGGGCGTGTAATTGGGAGTATGGCATTTTGGGAGCGCTCAATAGGAATCAATCGAACGGAATTTTTTGTGATGGGCCAATCAGGGCACACAATCGAAACATTGCGATTGCGATGGAAAGGGACTTAAGGTGGTGAGGTTTTATAATATAAAATTTGTTATAAATTTTTATTATAAAGTTTCCATAGTATGGTGGGGAAGTGGTTTGGAACAGCGGGGGGTATTTATACTATGAGACTTTGCTTTTATTATAAAGTCTCAAGGGCATGAGGGGAAGTGGTTAAGTGTAAATTGCATATGTGTTTTAAATAATTTTATAATGTGATTTTATAATCAGAGGGAGGAAAAAGGGAATTTTTTAAAGAAAATATAAAACTTTAACAAAATGAAGTTTAGGGTGGGAAATAGGGGAAGGTTAAGGATATAGAGCACTTTTACTTCACTTAGGCATAAATTCCAATCCAGAAGTCAGTTTTGAGAGTGTAATATACCGTTAGAAAGCTCTTTCTGGGCTCTTTGTGCTGGATCTTCTTGGAATATGATTTAGCACTGAACATGCTGTGGAAAATTTCTATGAAGGCAGGGTGATGACTTTGTGGAGATAACAGATTCTGAATTGTGACTTATTACATATGATGACATGAAATTACATAATAAAAGATAATAGAGGCAAAGTATCATGTTTTCACCTCAAAAAATGGTTTTTAGGTGAAAATTACCTCATACTGAATAAAATATATCTTTGGTCTTCTGTGACTTTAAGTTTATTGACTTCCTCATGACCTTGCTGACATTTATTGACACTTGACTCATTATTTTGACCATGGTGAGTTCCTAGAACCTAATGAGACCCATCCTATGACCTAATGACATGATTTTGATAGTGAAAGTGACTCATGACTAAGACCATAGAGAGGAGAATCAGCAAGTTTCACATGAGGGAAAACTGATGAAAAATTACTACCATCAATGCATCCATGACCTAATGGAATGGTGAAATTTGTTGGTATGGGACTCCTAATATGCAAATGCAAAAGAGAAATTTTGATCACTGATGGCAGTATGACTAGACTGACACTCTATCCTTTGGTGTAGCTTGAGATATTGGTTTTAAGACTTTTCTTTGAAGTATACTTAGTAGAGTCTAAACTAGGGAAGTCTATGGTATGCCCTTCCTCTTGTCTGCCTCAAAATGTTGCTTTGAAGGTCTTTTGAGTGTTGAGTTAAAGAGTATAGGCTTCGCTTTACTCTTTAGATAATCTCACTGTTATCTTGTATGTTTTCTTTGTCTAAAAGTAATTCTTGAATTGTCGGATTGTTGTCTTAAAGGTTTTCTTCTTAAAAGTCTAGCCAAAGAAGTCTATGGTATGCCATGTCCTTTGGTTTGCTTCAAAAAGTTAACTAAAAGGCTTTTCTTGTTAAAGTAGAGCTAGAAGATTCTTAAATGAATATAGCTTCGCTACCTTCACAACTTATTATTGTTTCATATCACAACCTAATCTAAGAGATCCACTTGATATAGTTAGCTTACCCTATGAAAACCCTTGCAGATTTGATGAGCAATTAAATCCTTTTATGACTCCATATACCAATGGATTAATGTTTTCTCATATTCTATATTTTTTAGCTGAAAAATTCCCTCAAATTATCCCACCTTTGATATCTCAATTAACCATTCAATCAACCAAAAAAAAAAGTCCTTAGAACTTCATAACAAGCCTAATATCATAAGCAAAAGCATAAATACATATCATTTATAAACACATACATAGAGATATGCCTCTTTGAATCCACGAAGGCTAGGTCCTTGGATTCTAAAGTGGTTCTGATGTGCCCCCTGTAGTGTTTGTTCTTGCTAATCTTGCAAATCACAGGGAGCCAACATAGTGGCGACCATACTGGGGAATAATGAGTAATAGAAAACTTTAAAACTAATGAAAACCCCATTTTTAAACTCATATGAATCAAGTGTTAGCCAAGAATGGTTCCTAGTTGCTGATGGTGGACAACAACCAACCATAAAACAAGTAAAAATCCTCCACCTGGTAACTCCACTAGTTTTCAGTAAGCCTGCTGACTCCACTGGTTTTCCATAGACTCCACTGAGAAAATTATTTTATCATCAAAACATCACAAAAACCCAGCTAAGAAAACTTTTATGGATTAAGTTTTTCTTATTTCAAATTGGTTTGTTCTTTAAGACTGTCATAAACTCTCAACCTTTCTGATTCTTGGGTCTAAGTCCTGGCTTCTAGAAGAATCTATATTAGATCCTATCCTGACCCAAATCCTCCTGCAATAGTTGACAATCCTGAAAGCATCCTTAGGAAGTCTACTAGCTCCAAAATTTCAGCTGTTAGCAGAACTATCCACAAAGCAAGTTTTGTCCCTCAAAACCACATAGCCTTGCAAGATACCCAATTTGAATTACACCATAGAAGAAACCTATTCAGAACTAATTCTCAAAGTGGGATAGACCAGACTGGCCTTGAGCCTATAAACTTACAGCAGGGTCTTAGTATATAAGCCTCCCCTTCCACTCCTCCTGATTTTTAGCTTCTCCAACACTTTGGATCCTTTCATTCCAAAGCTGCTTAGAATCAGTCAGCTGGTCCAAGTACATCTACCACCCCCATTCATACATCCACTGTGAAAACCAATCCACTTCACCCTCTACCTCCTCTCACAAACCCCCCCTCTTATAAACCCTCCTTGGGTTCCTTTACCTCAAATCATGGTAGCATGGTTTGCCCCTTTAGTGTTACCCCAACTTTTACTGCCTATGCCACAGGACTACCAATAAAAAATCCCTCACTTTACTGGAGTTGAATCAACTACTTCTCAATAGCATGTAGACAAGATGAATGATGCATTTGATTACCAAGAGATAGAAAAGGATACCATTAAAATGAGAATGTTTTCCCAAAGTCTAGGAGGAGGAGCCAAGAAATGGTTCAAAAACTTAACTCCTAACAACATTCGTGATCTCCCTTCCCTTTATCAAACATTCACAAACAAGTGGGAAACTAAGAAAAATCCTCTCCAAATCCTCTCATAATATAATAACCTTAAGAGAAATGTTGGGGAAGTGTCCAAGACTACTGCACTAGGTTCAATAGTGTATACAATGCACTCCCACCTCACATGAAACCACCACGAGGCCTAACCTTAGTAAATTTTCCAGATGGATTTGATCCCGAGATGGCCTACCAACTGAAAGAAACTGATCCCCTAACTTTAGAAGACATGCAAAGGGGAGTTGTAAGTGTAGAAACCAATATACTTGAGAAGAGGGCTACGATGAGGACAGAAAAGAAGGTAACATACAAAGAAGAAGCTGGACCCTCCACATCCGATGCTAAAATTGACAGGCTAGTTAGGACAATAGAAAGGATGATGGAGAGAATAAACATGAATGAGAGAGCTTAGCCTAGAGAAAACCAAGCAGCTTCTCAAAACAAAAACCAAAATCAGAACCAAATCGAGAACTTTACAAGATACCCCCCTCAAATTAGACAAAGAGATCCTGATCAGAAAATCAGGCCTCATTTCTAAGAAAACTATTTTGATGAAGATGAGGGTCAATTAATTGAAGAAAGAAAGGAAAATCACATAAATTTAATGGGAGTAAATAATGTTGTTTTCCTCACTGAGGAAGAACAAGTCCTATTTGTACCTTATGAAGAAGACTACAAACAAGGCTTTGAAAATGCCATCATGGAAGTACAAAAATAGTATGACCTCAGAATTAAGAAAAACCAAGACACTCCCAAGAGAAAGACCTCTGAAATTTCTGCTAAAAATAATCCTAAAAGCATTTCTAAAAAGATAGCAGAAAACACTAATATAGTGGCTGAAAGTTCTTATAAAAATAGAGGAAAAAACAGCCAACCTAGTGGAAAATAAAGTGGTGACCAAAGTAGCACTAGCAACACAACGATTGCTCCTAATAAAGTTGTTTTAACTAATGTTCCTAATGAAAACCAACAAGCTGAATTTGTTGTGAAAACAATGACTGAAAAGGCTGATTTGAACATTTCAAAAACTCAAACACCTTTTAGTATAGAGAATGAAATTTCCAAAATTAAAACCTCTATCCCTCTTACTGAACTAGTCACTCAAGGTGTATAAAAAGCACAACTTTTGAAAGCTTTAAACATAGGAGAAAATGATGACTCTGTCAATTTAAATGATGACAAACCTAAACTTCTATTTGGACTAGAAGTAGAAGGGAAATTTCAAGAAGGAGGTGTTCCTCCATTTTATGTCAGTTTAAAAATCCATGATAAAATTTTGCACAATGACATGTTAGACTCTGGTGCTTCACACAACCTTATGCCTAAAGTAGTGATGGAAAGACTAGGGCTTGAGGTAACTAGACCATACAAAGATTTATACTATTTTGATTCCAGTAGAGTTAAATGTCTAGGCCTAGTCAAAGATCTATGTGTTAATCTAGCACAAATACCAGCCAAGAGACTAGTAATGGATATAGTAGTGGTTGATATTCCTCCTAAATATGGCATGCTCCTTTCAAGATCATGGGGAGCTAAACTCCAAGGTACCCTCCAAATGGACATGACCTATGCTACCATCCCTATCTTTATTCAACCAAGAATACTATATAGGGAAACACACATGAAGTACATGGTTAGCAGTCAAGAAAAACCAGATAACTCCCCTCTTTATTCCATCCACACAAACCTTGATTCATTTATTATTTATAATGATGAAAATGTCAATGAACAAGTATTAGAACATGAGAAAATAATTGTAGAAGAAGAGGAAAAAGAGGAGGAACAATCAAGATAGTTTTCCCAAATAGAATATTATAGCAAACATAGTGAAGACCATGGAGAACACAACAACCATCAACATCAGGCTGACCATGAGAAGCAAATAAAAAACATCCAACATAGTGAAAAAATCTAGGAACAAAACAATGATAAACATAGTGCAGAGCCTGAAGAACAACACAATGAAAAACACAGTGGAAACCACTACAAACAACATGATGAGGACTACAATGACCTTAATGACAAATCTGAAATTGAACCTCTTTGGGGTATGAGTTTTGATGGGTCTTGTAGCAAAACTGGTTCAGGAGAAAGCATATGGCTACATAACATAGAGAAAAACCATGCAGAAGGTCACTCATATAAGCTAAACTTTCAATGCACCAATAAGATAGCTGAATATGAGGCACTCCTCTTAGGACTACACTTACTGAAGAAATCAGGAGCCAAGAGGATAACTATCGATGGAGATTCGGAGCTAGTTATTAGGTAGATTAATGGAGAATACAAAACAAAGAATCCAAGACTAAAAGCATATAGGGATGATTCCATTGACCTTTTGAAAACATTCACAGAATATGAGCTTACTTTTGTCCCTAGAAACCAAAACATTCTTGCCAATGGTCTAGATTTTGCAGCCAGCGCATGTCAAATACCTTATCAAAACAAACAATACATAGTCCAAGTCAAATCTAGGCCAACAGTCCCAGATAACATAAAATACTGGCAAGTTTTTGAAGGGGATAAACAAATAGAGGATTTCCTGTAGTCTAGAAATGAGTTTGAAGTGCCAAATTCAGACTTGGAGTATGAAGAAGACTACTCTGCTGAGGAACAATCTTGTAAAAAATAACCTCTTGACACTGCTGATATAAATCTGTTAACAAAAGAACACAATCATAAAACAAAACTGTGCACTAATTTAGAAAAATAAGATTTTGAAGTGTTGTAGTCCAATACTGACAACTTTCCAAAGGGACTGGTTCCTCTAGAAGAACTATTTGACTTTAATGATGTTGCTAAGAAGCCAAATATGGAACCCACTAAAACTAAAATAGAAGAATGCAATATAGGCAGTGAACAAAAGCCTAAAATGATCAAACTATCCAAAACACTGCCAGCTCATATAAAAGAGAAATATCTTGAGATTTTTAGAGAATTTTATAATGTTTTTGCTTGGAGTTATGAAGATTTAAAGTCATTTGATATAAAGATAATTCAACTTAAGATACCTCTCAAAGAAAACCAGAAGCCCTTTAAACAGAAACAGCGCAGAACAAACCATGTGCAACTACCCCTGGTTGAGAAGGAAATTAAGAAAATATATGATGTTGGAATCATAGTCCCTCTGAAATACTCAGGATGGGTTTCAAATCTTGTATCTGTGAGGAAGAAAACAGGAGAAATTAGGCTATGCCACATAGAATTCAGAAATTTAAACAAAACCTCCTTAAAAGACAACTACCCCTTGCCAAAAATGGATCACATCTTACAAAGGGTAGTAAGGTCTAAAAGAATTCATTTGCTAGATGGCTTTTTAGGATATAATAAGGTGTTGGCACACCCAGATGATCAACACGAGACAACTTTCACTACACCTTGGGGCACTTTCATGTATGTGAAAATTCCTTTTGGGTAAATGAATGTTGGTGCCACCTTCCAAAGATCCATGAACATTTCTTTCTCAAAAGAAATAGGTTACTTCATTGTGATTTACATGGATGACATCATAGTCTATTCTAAAACAAATGAAGAACACCTTGCTCACTTAAGAAAAATCTTTGAAAAATGTAGAAAGTATGGTTTGTCTTTGAATCCCAAGAAAACTATGTTTGGCCTCCAAGAAGGAAAATTTTTAGCCCATATCATATCTAAAGAAGGGATAAAGATAGACCCCAAAAGGATTGAAGGAATATTGCAACTCAATCATCCTAGAAATATCAAAGAGTTGTAGTCTTTCATTGGAAAGATAAAATTCTTAAGAAGGTTCATACCAAACCTTGTAGAACTCCTAAGAAACATTACAAACATGCTGAAAAGAGAAATAGGAGTCAAGTGGACCATAGAAGAAAATCAATCCTTTTAACTGGTAAAACAAGCACTTACCCAAACACCAGTTCTAATTAGCCCTGACTTTACCAAGGACTTTTTAATCTTCTCCTTTTCATCACAACATATAGTTTCTGCTATCCTATTACAGAAAAACACAAAAGGATAGAAGCAGACCATTGCATTTTTCAGCAAGGCAATAAGAGATGCACCTTTGACATACAAAATCGTGGAAAAACAAGCTTTTTCCTTAATCAAGGCATTAAAAGATTTCAGATTTTACACTCACACATCATTGCATTTGTGCCTCACTCAGTGGTAAAGGATATATTAACACAAGATCTTGATGGAAAAAGGGGTAAGTGGATTGTTGTTATATTAGAATATGATTTAGAAATCAAGCCCACTCAACTCATCAAAGGATAAGGCCTGGCTAAAATCATGGCTGAGACAAACTTTCAAGCACTTGACATGAACATGATAGATGTATTAGATGAACGGGAGGAGTTGGCAACTCCACTTATTGAAGAATCATTTTTTAATTCATCTTGGTATGATGATATTTTATATGTTCTTTTCAATCTTAATGTTCCTCCTAGTTTGTCTAAAACAAAGGCTAGATTCTTAAAGTTAAAATATGTAAATTACTATATTTTAGATAAAAGTTTATATTGGAAAAATGCTAGTGGTATATTTCTTAAATGTTTTCCTGAGAATGATATAGATAAGATCAAACATGATTTCCATGAAGGAGAATGTGGAGGCCACCTCTATTGGAAAACTACTAGCAACAAAATCCTTAGAACTAGTTACTATTGGCCCACCCTCTTCCAAGATACCCATAAAATGGTAATTGCCTGCCATAAGTGCAAAATATTTGAAGGCAAAAGAAAATTGTTGCCCTTACCTTTTCATCCTATCTCTGTTGAAGCTCATTTTCAACAGTGGGGCCTATAATTCATTGGGGAAATCCATCCTGCCTCATTTTCCCAACACAAATGGATCCTCACTGCAACTAACTACTTTAAAAAATGGATAGAGGACATTCCTTCTAGGACTGCCACAGACTTAGTAATGATCAAATTCCTTGAAAACCACATTATATCTAGATTTTGTTGTCTTAGAAATATTATCACTGATAATGGTGTTGCCTTTATATCCAAGAGAATGGTGGAATTTTTCCACAAATATCATATTACATTGGTCCATTTTACATCTTATTACCCTAAAGGTAATGGGTTGGTAGGATCCTCAAAAAAAAATTTTGGTGAACATCATCAAAAAGTTGCTGGAACAGAACAAAAAATCATGGCACAACAAACTAGTACATGCACTATGGGCAAACATATTAACAAATAAAAAATCAATTGAAACGTCTCCCTATTAGCTAGTGTATGGAGTATATGCAATATTTCCAACAAGTTTAGGAGTGCCAGTCACAAAGTTGATCCAAGAAGTATAGTCTGAATAAAATGGTATGCAAAGAATAATAAATTAGACTGTCTAGTTGCAACAAACCAAAGAAGAAGTATATAAAAGAACATAGCAAGTGCAGGAAAACATCAAGAAGTTGTTTGATAAGAGAAACAAGGAAAATGATTCCAACATTGGTGAAAAAGTGCTGAAATTGGACTCAAGAAGAGAAGACAAGGGAAAACATGGAAAATTTGAAAATCTATGGAAACGCCCATACATCATCCATTCTGCCAGGGGTAACAATGCATTCTTCATTCAAGAGATGGATGGAACAAGACTATTTGGAGGTCTCGTCAATGGCAGGATGCTCAAGCATTAATTTTGTTGAAAATATCTCAGTTTAAAGCTTTATTCATTGTGTATAACACTGTTTAAAGAAAAATCAGAAAAATGAAGCACAAAAACAAAGAAAAAGAAGAAAAGAGGGCAGATAAAAGGAAAAGTAAAGCCCCATGCCAAAAAAGAATATTTCTAAAAGTGTGCAAGTCCAAATGCCACTACTATGGAAGAGAAATTTTTCTTCAGTCATATAGCCTAATCATGATTGAACAACTTTTAAATTTTTGTTGATAGGTTAGTGAAAAAATATTTTCCAAACTGTCTAAACTTGGCTTATTAGTAGATTAGATTAGGAAAAGAAATAGTGGTTCCAAATGATGAAAATCAAAACCAAAGAAAGGAGAGGGATGCATAACAAATTTCATATTACATCCCTCAATTTTTTGTTTTATTTTATGCAAATAAATTATGTGTGTAGCTTGTACAAAATTCCACAGCTCATGACAAATCAGACTGTCTAATCCTGATTTGATCATGTTTTCAATTTCTTGTTTTTAGAAGAGAGAAATGAAAATCTGTCAAACTGTTTAATATTGACAGATATATTAGGTAGAGAATAAAGGAGCTCATCAAGTTTAATCTAAGCCCTTGGATGATGTAAGTGTATAAATAGGTAGTTTCCTATTTTCAAAATAAAATTATATCAAGGGTTGGATAATATAAATGCACCAAATGAAGAAAAATTGCTAGGAAAAGTATTATGCGTAGGTATAATTTGAACTGAATCTTTCATGTTTTTCAATATTTTACATATCATAGCTTCAAAGCAGCAAATCAGCAGATTGAAGAAAGGAGGTCCGTCCAAGTGCAAATCAAGGCACTGGTCTACTTATTCCAGAGATTTGATCTCTGAGGTTCTTGACACCTCCTAAAGGAGCTGCCCTCCCCAACCAGAGCCACTGTTATCCTCCTATATTCTACAGAGTTCATTAGTGACTGTGGATGTTCTACAAGTAGCTAAAGATAACATTATTTGCCTATCAACTATCTTTAGAAATCTCACTACCTTCGTTATCGTAAAAAGTCTTTTTCACTATATTCCATCTCTGCCTCTTTCAAAAAAACACCTTGCTACACTTAAAGGAATTAATTTTGGGCTTATTTATCTCATTTTCACTCTCCCTCCTGTTAGCCATCAATAAAATTTTGTCATAACTAATGATGGCTAAAATAGGGCTTTAGTCTTCAAGAAACAATTTTTAAGCAAAATTGTGACTTCATGAAGCCTCTCTGTGTTCTTTATCCTCAAGGATCAAATATTCATTCAAAACCTTCAAATAAAAACCCTGTTGTTATAGAAAATACTATTTTCAGACCCATTTTCCATTATTTTTTCCTTTATTTTCCCTCAAAATTCCATTTGAACCTGATAAAATCCCTTTATTCTTGTTTAAAACCCTTTTTCCCCTATCAAAAACTCCATAAATCCTCAAAAACCTTCATTTTATGTCCAAAATCCTTCATTTCTAATATAAGGCCTTAAGCCCCTTTTTCTGCCATAAGACCGTGCTCTGTGACCAAGCGCATAGACCCATCGGCCCATTGGTGCATCGCGACTTTCTAGTTCTCCCTCCCAGAACTCTGCTCCTCCGATTGTCGATCTCCCGATTGCATCTCCACCATTGATTCGGTTTTAGAACGACAGATCTCACACTTCGACATCGCATTGCTCCATCAACACTTCATCACATCAGCACATCACAACTTCCCAGTTCCCTTGTCCCCTGACTGTTTTCCCCCTGCCGATGCGATCCCCCGAGTAAATCTCCACCGTTGATCTTTTCTGATCCAATGGTCCATATTCCATCGCATTGTCATTTCTTCCCCTTGATCGCCTTTATCAAAGCGTCCAGCCGATGCATTTGGGACCGTTGATCTGGCTCCCCTAGATCCAATGGTTGGGACAGTTTTTCCTTTTTACCATTCCTCCACCCCTTTCGTTCACTTCTTCCATTCTGTGATAAGATCTTGATCGTCGATCCTCCTAGTCGGATGGCCAGCATTGTTTCCTAGGTCCTGCCCTCCGCTGGCACTGTTTGTCATTTGTACGACCTATCGATTCAATCTGGACCGTCCATTCCTCCCAGATCAATGGCTCAGGTTCATTGCGGGGGCATCCGACCAAAGTGGCCCGTACTCCCTAGTGCCCCCACGGTTGACTCTTTTTACCATGTAAGACCTTAGATCTATGGCTGAGGTTTTCTGCAGAGGCACACCCCAATATTTTCTTCTGTACCCCCAAGTCCCCCCACAGTTGATCTCAACCATCGATCTAATCGACATCTGACGGCCATCGCTCAATATCTTATATAATCCCACCAGCCCCACCTGACCGCGTAAAGGCTTTTCATAGTGTTTTCTTTCAATCTCCACCATTGATCCTCCCGATCCAACGGCTCCCATTCAACCTCCCACTTCCACCTCTTTCCCTTTATATAATCTACCCTACCTAGATTATAACCCTTTATCACTATAATCCAATGGAGCACATTATTTTACCCAACCTCAAGCTTCCCTGCTACACGAAAAATTATCCCACATCACCCCAGCCCCACCATATGTTTCCTCCACCCATATTATCTCCCTTCATGCTCATCCACAACCTTAGATCTTTGGCCCGAAGATCTAACTGTTGTTGCATCATTTCGTGCTCCATTTCACCAAACCTCCCGAACGTGTATCTCGAGCGCGAAATGGGCAGCTTTCAGGAGCATACGTGTCAGAAATTAAAGTGTATCACATTCCCCCCACTCATTACAACTTACCACCTAATCTCTGCACGAAAACCAGCTCTGGTTTTCTCCAAAACTGCATATCCATATTTTCGCGCCACAAGCATATTTAAACCCTGTTTCTTATGGTTTCGACCATGGAATCCCTTTCTGCATGCTCCCTTGCCTCTGCACTGCCCTTTCTCCCTCCACCAAGCCCTCTAAAACAATTATAGCACCATTTGCAGGTTTTTATAATATTTTGATTGTTTGTTGTAGGTTTAATGGCGAATAAGCTATAAAAGCTGTCCCACAGTCAAGTTACAGTGATATGGCCTTGGATGACGATCCAAAAAGGCCCAAAAGTGAAGAAAAGGGACAAAAAGGGTTGAATTTCAAGATTTAATTAGTGTTTCATGGACATCTGTTACACTGTAAACCCTCCAGCATAGCAAAATAAAGCCACCTATACACAAAGGAAAATAATGAAGATCAGTTAAGAAACAGTGAAGACAGAAGATCAAAGGATAAAGGCTAAAGCATAAAGCCAGAAAATTAAAGGCTTAACTCGAAGATTAAAGGTTAAAGACACAGTTTGAGGAATAAAGATGATTAAAGGAGGCCTAAAGCCAAATCAGGGGCCTAATCAGTGTTTTAAAGTATCAAAGAAAGATAGATCAGTAAAAGACTGCCTTAAATTGCCAGATCATCATGGCTATTTACTCTTCCAAAGACTAAAAAGTGCCACCTATAGGCTCATTTACTTAAAAGCGTACAAATTTAATGCACAGTCAGAGATATTTGCCAAAGACAACTCAGAAAGTAATTGCCAGCCTACCAAAAGCCTCCAAAGTCAACAAAAGTGACTGAAGTTGATGAAACTTAATGTAAAAATCAATTAATAGAGTTAAGACATTAGATATCTTCTCCATTAGGCCTCCCAAAGGCCGAGAAGAATTTAGTCCATATTAATTGAATAGTTAGACCTTCCTTTCACTCCACCTCCCCAATATACCTATATATATCATATGAGGAGCCTAGTATTGTTGTTGGTTGAATACTTGTTTAATGTAAATAGTTGTTGACGCTGCTGAAGCTCTGTTAGTAATTGAAGAAATATAGGCTGAGAAGATAAGTTTGAAGCTATAAAGACCTACTAGACTTGAAGATTGTAACTAGTTTGAACATCAAATATACAAGTTGATTTATGGGATCCTAGTCTATGTCAATGGTGATATTTTTCTTACTGTAATTGTTGTTTTCCTCATGTTTTCCATACTGTCCACTTTCTCTGATAAAGAACAACAAATTTAGATTAGGATTTACTGCAAAGTACCCTAAATCTCATTGATAAGACTTATATTTATGTTTTCTTCTAATTATATTTTGAGGATAATTCAATAGAGTATAACTAGTGAAGTGTTGGTGAGCCCATGTTTCTTGAGTACAACTTGAGATATTGTCTTTGAAAGTTCTTTAAAATTCTGCTAAGTAAAGTTGAACTAAATAAGTCTATGGTTAGCCTTGTCCTCTAGTTTATCTCCAACATTTTCTTTGAAAAGATCCCTTAAGAGTATGCTGAAAGCAAGCTAGGTTAAAAGCCCTTACTTGATCTTAGGCTATTCTTTGTTTATCTTAAATGTTTTCTCTTGAGAGTATGTTAAGAGCAAGCTAGGTTAAAACTCCTTACCTAATATTAGGCCACCCTTTGTTTTCTTATATGTTTTCTTCTTTCAGCACACTTCTTAATGTTCCATACCACAAAATCAACTTAAAGAGATCTTTTGATATAGATAACTTGCCCCATAGACCACTCTTGAAACTTTTTGTGCAATTAAATCCTTTTGTGACTCCATAGCCCAATGGATTGATACTGTCTCTTACCTATCCTATCAGCTGAACCATTCTTTCAACCTACTCACACCTTTGCCCTTCAAAATACTTCCTTCATTTTGATGATATCCTACCCAACCAAAAACAAAAAAAACCCTTGTACTTCATAACTAGTCTAATATCATAACTAAGCATAAAGGAATATTTTTTGAAAACACTTATATAGAGAGATCCCTCTCTGAATCCCAGAGGACTAGATCCTAGGATTCCAAACTGGTTCTGGTGTAGGCCCTGCAGTGTTTGTTCTTGCCAATCTTGCAAACTACGGGAGCCCTAACACCTCCTAACCCAAACTCTCCTTCACTCATTCCCTCCTCTAAAAACCCATTTTCCCCCCTTTCAAAACCCTTCATAAAACCCTCCCTTCATCTTTTTCCCCTTATATACATTAAAACAATGTAAAAATGCCTTTTTACATTGTTTTAAGTCTAACATTAACCTGTCAGGACCCCACCTTTATAAATATAACTATGTTTTCTATTTATAAACCTAAAATTTTGTTTTAGACACGACCCTTTAAGGTTTTAAGCCCTCTCGCCTTAAACCCTTACTCCCTCGTGCTCACATGACCCTAACCCCACTTATTTGTATAAACCCCACTTCAACATTTTTAATCCCCCTCCACACCTTATACAAAAACCCTTCATAAACCTTTATTTTACCCATAAAAAGGTGCATTCGCTTGATTTATGAAAACCACAGGCCCCTCTTTTCATCAAAACCCACACCCACTCATACTTCTCCACCCATCACTGGGCTCCACTTTTGCATTTTCCCACTACTCTTAAAGCTTTCGACCACCATTGGTCTCCCTTCCCGAGATCTGATGGCCCTGATCATGTATCACAAATCAAATGGCATAGGATTTAATGCTTTTAAGATTTGCAATATCGGTGGTTTCCTCTTGCCACGCGACAGTTGTTGAATGGTATTGCACGCCTGCCCCAAAAATCATTACCACTTCTCCAACGGTGCGAAAACCACCTCCCAGTTTTAGAGAACCTCTTCTTTGTTTCATGCTCGAATTCAAACAACCTCCTCTGTTTGAACTCCCTAGAGGTTCTGCCTATAGAACAAAAGCCCTAGAACGCCATTCTCTACCCTCCGACAGGCCGAAAGCCTCAAAAAAACGTAGTGAAACCCTCCTTGGAGGTTTTAAAGCTAAATTTTTTATTTTAATGTGCAATTTTAATGGTGAAATGCAAAGAAACGCATCCCGAGGGTCCAAAAATGATTAAATGAAGACTCAAGTGACGATCCAGAGCTTCATTTCATTTATAAAAGAGCCAAAGGCTCTATATCACGTTTAATCATTGATAACACATGATTATAGATGGTTATTTAATCCTCCAATCCATAGAATAATACATCCCTATGAAGGAACACAGAAAAAAAAGGCATGGTGAGAGGAAAAACAATCAAAGGACTATGATAAAACAATAAATATTAAAGGGCTAATCCTATGTCAGAGACAAATCATAAAGATTAGCACAAAAGTAGAGATTGAAGAAAGTAAAGACAGATAGAGGAAAAGAATAAAGAATTAAAGGTTAATCAAAAGGATTAAGTCCTAAAAAGAGATAAAGGCAAGATAAAGAAAAAGATAGTGAAACATAAAATTAAAAGTTAAATCAAGTTCAAATGGCCTAAAAAAAGAGTTTAATGATAAACCGAGGCATATTAAACCAAGAAAGTAGTTTCGAATGACCTAGATCACAACAATTACTTCTTCAGAGGATACTTTTCCACCTAAAACATGGTTTCTTTCAATGAAACATCAAACATCAATTACACACAGTCAGAGATATTTTTCACTTACTAGCAGTTATTGTAAAGTTATTGAAAAAGCCTTAAAGTCAAACATTTCACATAAATTAACTCGGAGGTTAAGTTAGGAGTTATTATTTCAAAGAAACACCTTCAGATATTTTTGCATTGGGCCTTGCATGGTCTCAAAGGTCAAAAACACATTAAATCTGTAATAAATAAACATCTAAACCCTAGCTTAGCATTACCTCCTCATTTTCAGATAAATACTGCATTTGAGCTCATTTTTAGTGTTGGTTTCTCTGTTAAATTTGACGATCGATGAGTTGCTGAGCTAGTTTGAGGACTGATAGGCTATATTTGAGAAAGCTCTGAGTTGCAGAGAGCTATTGTACATGGAGTATGTAACTGGTTTGAACATCAATAATACAAACACGTTCACAGGATTCTTGAGCTATGTTAATGGTGAAGTTTTCCTTCTTTGTCATTGTTTTCCTTTTGTTTTCCATTCTGTCCATATTCTATGATAAAAGAATAGAAATTTTAGAGTAGGATATGTTGTCTTAGCACCCTATTTCTGTCTGAATTATTTATCTTAAATTTTTCTTCTGCAAGGTCTAATTAGAGAATTCTTAATTGCTCTCTAGTTCCACTTAGCTTGTTGTCTTAAAATTAATTCAATAGAGTCAAGCCAAAGATTATATGGTAAGCCATGTCCTTTGGTGTAGCTTGAGATATTGTTTTTAAGACTTTTCTTTGAAGTATACTTAGTAGAGTCTAAATTAGGGAGTTCTATGGTATGCCCTGTCCTCTGGTCTGCTTCAAAATGTTTCTTTGAAGGTATTTTGAATGTTGAGTTAAAGAAGATAGGCTTCAGTTTTCTCTTTAGCTACTGTCACTGTTATCTTGTATGTTTTCTTTGTCTAAAAGTAATTCTTGAATTGCTGGATTTTTGTTTTAAATTTTTGCTTATTAAAAGTATGGCCAAAGAAGTCTATAGTATACCCTGCCCTTTGGTTTGCTTCAAATAGTTACCTAAAAGGCTTTTCTTGTTAAAGTAGAGCTAGAATATTCTTAACTGACTATATCTTTGCTTCCTTCACAACTTATTATTGTTTCATATCACAACCTATTCTAAGAGATCCACTTGATATAGTTAGCTTGCCCTATGAAAACCCTTGCAAATTTGATGAGCAATTAAATCCTTTTATGACTCCATAGCCCAATGGATTAATGTTTTCTCATAGTGTATCTTTCTTAGCTGAAACATTCCCTCAAATTATCCCACCTCTGATCTCTAAATTAACCATTCAATCAACCAAAACAAACAAGTCCTTATAACTTCATAACTAGCCTAATATCATAAACAAAGGCATAAAGACATATCATCTATAAACACATACATAGAGAGATCCCTCCCTGAATCCAAGAAGGCTAGGTCCTTGAATTCCAAAGTGGTTCTGATGTGGCCCCTGCAGTGTTTGTTCTTGCCAGTCTTGTAAATCATAGGGAGCCAACATGTAGCATCACATCCCGTAGTCTTCCCTTGTGGGGGACCACATAATGGATCATAAAATGTATTAATATTAAATATACAACCATTTGATATAGTCATGGTGTAGTTATAGCAACATATACATATCCTCACATTGTGGAGCACTACAAGTTGCTTAACTATCAAAAGACACTCACAACAATGTGGTTTGATGGTTTTGGCCTAAGGAGAAAGGATATCCTGAAGGCTTGGTAGCAAGACCCTATAAAGTTTCGAAATAAGGTTGATGGGGTCTACAAGACTAAATTTCTAAGGAAATAATATGAGATGATAGTGGCCATCTTTTTACGATTATATGGTAGACCTAATGTTCAATTCAAACTATAGTGAGAGAAGCTGAAACTCAAGCAGTAAGAAAATAACGAAATTTTTATATGGAATCTTATCTTCTTGATGGTGTGTGTTCCAAGTTTGGATTTGAAATATTGGGATGGAAATGGAATTTATCTCCAGAGATTCAATCCATACTCATCTAATGTAGAGATATTGGGGAGAACCATTACTGAGAATATGTCGACATTAACATTACTACAATATAAAAACTCACTTTAACATTGAGGGGAGAGATTTGTCATGTTATGGTTTGGTAGAAAGTTGGAAAACTTATTATAATGATTACCCAAGTTCAAATCACAACTTGAAAAGTTTTTCTCATATGTCGACAGATTCAACACTAGGTGTAAGTCCTAAAATAAATCGACAATGCATGGATACGATGAATTTTTTTATCGTGGCTTAGTTGCAATGCCCATTTTAGTGAAGAGAAAACATGGGAAGAGAGTGTAAATTTGAACCTTGAAGTACCTCTCACTTGCAAGAGCAATGAATTTGGAAGCACCCACTTAATATGGGGAGGGGATATTTGTGGAGTGGCGGTCTACATATAAGTTGGAGTTCTTATCTTAATGATGACCTTGTTTCAAGGCTCAATCCCAAAGTTCATTCTCTTGTCTACTTATGTTAAAGATTAGATGGGAGTCCTAGATAGAATAAATTGATGGCCCATGGATGTGACCTTTATATTTCTAACACCAACTAAGTATGGCCTTAGCCGTATTAATAATTTCAATGTCTAAAAAACATTTGGGGGGGGGGGGGATTTGAACTTTACACATCTACCATGCAATAATAATGACATTACCAGTTTTTTATATAACAATATTGCCTAATTTTAGTGAGCCTTAAGGATAACATGTGTAGGATTTAATCTAGATTTCTATGTGCAACCAATGTATGTGTGCCTCATGTTAGCCACCTATGAAATTTTTGACAAGAAAACAGGTGGCTAAAATGTTATTGAGCCTTCAAGAAATACATTTCCTCTAAAAGCATATCATTCTTGAAGCCTCCTTGTGTTTTTTTCCCTTTGAACAATCTTCACTACTGTTTCCACTTAAAAAGCCTCACTGTTTGTGAAATAATTTTGCTAAAAAAGGCCTCCTTTCCCCTTTATTTCATTCCCACAAAGCCTCTGTTTTCATCACCTTTTTCCCCTTTTCAAAATTCCTCTAAAATCCCTCACTAACCCTCTAAATCATCGAAATCCCCTTTTAAAACCTTATGGCTCCCTTCATTTGGTTTAAAACCCCCTTTTTCCCTCTACCGGAACCCTTCTTTGGCCTTAAAAAACACTAAAATTTAAGCCAAAATGAATGTTTTTACATTATAGGCCTAAGCCACTTTCGGCTAAGCCCCTAAACGCTTCCCCACCATGCAACTGGGTGTCGGAACCAAGCGCTAAAGCTCTGGGTGCTTATCACAATCGAAAGTTTGGAGACTAAGAATTTATTTTGTTAACCAAAATTCTCCGATGCGATGAATTTTTGGTCTATAGACCCACACTGCAATCTTAGCCATTGATCTGTATAGATCTAACGGCCAGCACCGAATCCACACTGTGCCCGCCTCATCCCTTTGTCAACCTCTCTGACCGCATAAGTTTGATTAGTAAGCTCTATGCAATTCAAATATTCCAAATATTTTTCAAAACAATGAGTCATTTATAAATTAAAAACAATTTTGAAAAAACCAAAACTATAATTCAGTGAAAGGCCAACAATATTTGAAGTCCTAAAACAAATACTTCCCTAAATCCTTCCCTAAATAAAATTGGTTATACTAAATTGATATTGAAGTCAAGTATCTTCTCCAGCTAAATTATAAAGATCCATCTAACACCAAATCTATCATGAGCTCAAAGGGATCAAATCCCTTGAGGTGAAAACCTTTTTTTTGGTGTGTAGAACTTGAGGAATGTTTTTCACCTAAAGGGATTTGATCCCTCTCGACCCATGACAGATCTGGTGTTAGATGGATCTAAGCTAGTTCCAGTTGAGAGAAACAATGTCACATTTTTACAATATCATTATTATTTATATGTTTGAGATAAAATTCAAAATTCACAGTATGCTTTCTTTTCTTGGCATGACCATATCATTCTCTTATTTATTTTGGTCTTCGTTGTTTTCCTTGAATGGTTTGTACATTTTTTTTTATACTTTGAGTGGCTTGTGTGTTTATGTGTTTGGATTTCGATGGTAATGTTTGTGAATGTTACAATTGTGTTATATTTTATATGTGTATGTAATTTTTTATTATTAATTAGTTGGTGATGAAGAAGGGAGGAAATCTTGTCAATATTTTGTAGGAAGATTGATATTACACATCTATTTCATTTAATTTTAGGTATCACAACTTTTGACAACTAATTAATTCTAAATAGTGTTCCTTTGAATATTACAAAATATATCTTGAAGAGTAGTTTTAATAATTTATTGTGTTACTCTTGAAATAATTTGTTTGTTTTTTATGTTTGAAATAATCTATTTCCTTCAAGAATATTTTGATTTCTTTTGATGTTTATAAATATACATTTTCCTCTCATAAATATTTTGAAGACATTGTTGTATGCAATTAATCTATTAGTAATTTTGAATATATTTTGAATATATGTAATTTTCTCTTAGTAATTAGCTAGTGATGAAGAATGAAGACAATCTTGTCAAGGATTAATTTTCACTTCATAGGAGGATTCATTTTTCACATATTTTCATTTTAATTCTAGGTATCGCAACTTTTGATAGCTAAATATTTCTTAATAGTGTCCCTCTACATAATACTAAATATATATTCTTCTTTTTTTTAATAATCTACAGCCTAAATATTAACAAAATCTAATACATCTACTACAAACAATCAAATAGGATTAGAAAACAACATCTACACTAAAATAAATGCATCTAATGCAAGAAATCAAATGAGATTAGAAATCAACATTTACACTCAAACCAATGCATCTAGTGCAGTCAATCAAATAGTATTATAAATCCACATCTACACTAAAATCCATGCATCTAGTGCAAGAAATGAAATAGAATTAGAAATCCACATCTATACTGAAATCCATGCATCTAGTGCAAGCAATGAAATAGGATTAGAAATCATGGTTTTCAAGCTTCTGTGGATATCACTTGTTGAAGAAATATTTGGATTATCCACAGTGTCATAAAATAATGGTTGATGTTTCGAATCCCAACGGGGATCCATCTCCAGGACAATTTTTTGAATGAAGAAATAAAGAATGACAAAATATCGAGATTAGAAATCCACATCTATACTAAAATCAATGCGTCTAGTGCAAGAAATCAAATATAATTAGAAACTAACATCTACACTAAAATCAATTCATCTACTGCAAGAAATCAAATAGGATTAGAAACCATCATATACACTGAAATCAATGCATCTACTGCAATAAATATTCTTCCCTCTCTCCCCCATCCATCTAATATTTATTTTTTGTTTTTAATTATAGTCTCAAGATTAGCAAAATCTAATTGATATAATGCAAGAAATAAAATAGGATTATAAAACAACATCTACACTGAAATCAATGCATATAATGCAAGCAATCAAATAATATTAGAAATCAATTTCTACACTGAAATAAATGCAAGTATTGCAAGCAATCAAATATAATTAGAAATCAACATCTACTATAAAATCGTTGCATCTAGCACAAGCAATCAAATAAGATTAGAAATCACCATCTACCTTGAAATCAATGCATATAGATCAAGAAATCATATAGGATTAGAGATCAACATCTTAACTGAAATCAATGCATCAAATGAAAACAATAAAATATGATTAGACATCAACATCTACATTGAAATTAATGCATATAGTGCAAGCAATCAAACAGATTTAGAAATCATCATCTACACTGGAATCAATGCATATAGTACAACAAATATTATTCTCTCTCTCCTCCCTCCATCTATGTCTCTATCACTCCCCATCCTTGCTTATTTGTATCTCCATCTCACCCCCCAAACACACAGACACTCTCTCTCTCCATATCTATTTGTATCTCACTCCCTCTCTCTATCTATCTCTCTTTTCCCTCTCTTCACCTCCCATATATATATATATATATATATATATATATATATATATTACCCTCTGCCTCTCCTTTGTCTTTCTATATCACCCTTGTAACATACACACTCTTTCTCCATATCTATATATCTCTCCCTCCCTTTTCCTCTCCCTCTCTCTTCTCCTTCACTCTCTCTCTCTCTCTCCCTTGTCTCTCTCTCTTCCATCCTTCTCTCCTCTCTCCCTCTTTCTCTATCTCCCTTATTACTCCCTCCCTCTCTCTCCAACTTTATATCTCTATGTATTTCTTCTTACCTTCCTCTCTCTTTCCATCCAACTCCATCTCTCTCCCCCTCCCTCTCTTCCCCCTCGTCCCCCCCCATCCCCCTCTCTCTCTCTCCTCCCCTCTCTCCTCTATCCTCCCAAAACATACACACTTTCTCTCCATCTCTCTCTCTCTCTCTCTCTCTCTCTCTCTTCATTTTATCTCTATCTCTCCTTTGTAACTACTTATATCTCTCCACATCTATGTTCTTCCCTCCATATATATATATCTAGAATTAATATATATCATGATATATTAATATATATTATAATATAACAAATTGAATATCATATTAAATTAAATATTGCATTACTCCAAAGTTATCAAATTTAAAAGTATTAATATTAGATTTAATAACGTTTTTTCTAAAATGATATCAAAAATTATAATAAAACTACATCAAATTAATATTTTCAAACATTAGAACTTTCATGTGTAAAAATTTATGTTTTCATTTTACAAATATTGATTTAAAATCAATATTAACGATAAAAGAACTATTAAAAACATGAAATAATTTATTATCCATTCAAATTATATATAATAATACATAGTTATATTTTAATAATTAATCTTAGTCCATTAATAAGATTAAAAAGTTATATATAATTTAAGATTCAAGCTAATATTTTAGCCAACATTAATAAAAAAAATATATTATTTTTTGAGCACACATCCCTGTCATACTAAACTCATACTAAACTGGAAAATAAATTCCCTATAAATTCCCACCTTGACAATGTTTTATCATGCATTCCCACACATACATAATTTATATCCACTTTCACTTTCACTTTCACTTTATTAAGTGGTTGCAAGAGTGGAATATTAAGTCGAGTATATCCCAATCCTTTCTAAATGCTTTATTGGTCCGAAACCAAGAAGGGAATGCCACGCCATCTGATTATATATCCACAGAATTTGAGTATATTCTACCCCATGACATTCAAAAAACTGAAAGGGTGACTGGGACACGGATGCCATCTGCAATCCCAAAAATGAGAAGACCTTCCTAATGTTCACAGAAAAGCATTCCTTGTGACATTATCCGTTGTGGCCTACCCAGATTTGGCTATATAAATTGAGAATTATTGAATGGTACGATTTCTTATCTCGACGATTCAGACTGGTTCCGATATTGTGTGAAGATTCGTTTGAAGCAGAACCAGACATTCATAGAAATGGCTCTCAGGGGGAGTAGACGAGAATCGCTGGAGGGATACGAATTAAAAAACTATGAGGATTCACTGAAGTCATCAGTTGGGAGCAGGTTGTCCTTATTCGTTAAGGAATTAGGTCTGGATCGAACCTGTGTCAGCCGAAGTCAAGAAAGCGGGCTAAGATTGGTTAAGTATTTTTCTCATAGCTTTTTTGTTATAGAACAGGATGGTTTAGTCTATAGATGGTTGTCCAAGGGAGGTAGATTGATTCTGTCAAAATAACTAAAATCAATGCATCTGGTTATTTTGATGGGGCATCGCAAAATTCATTTAGTATATTATAAATCCACATCTATACTAAAATCAATGTATCTAGTTCATGTGATCAATAAGGATTTTAGAATCCTCAAAAACCCATAACTTTTCCACATATATCTGATTGGAAAACCATAATAAGCCCCATAATGCCAACCATTCCACCCTCCTATTCATACCAGGCCCTCCATTCCTGTAGATTTTATAATGACAAGAGGATGATAGCATAAGACAAGCTCCACAGCCACACATTGAATTTTGTAACAAGCTAGGTAATGTACCTCATGTGGGTATAATCTTTTTGATAAGTCAATTGGAGGTTTCTAAAAAACATTTACCCTTTCGTAAGAACTATATATCTGAAAAATAGTATTAATAGGGGAGCAAGGCAGTCCCTCAAATAATTTCCTGTTCCTATTGCACCAAATGTACCAGTGGAAAAGAATGGGAATGACCCTGTAGTACTTACCTCTTTGTAACCACCATCTGATGCAGTCCACCATTGTCATATATCTTGGGTGTTGTATATACAATTTTGCGCACAGGATTTCCATAGTTTCCTTTGCGAAAGTGAACTGATAGAATAGGTGTAAATTATCCCCTGACTCTTCACCACATAAAATGCATAAACCCGGACCATGCCAACCTTTTCTTTGCAGATTATTCCATGTTAAATTCTTATCTCTCCAAACTAGCCATAGGAATATGATCATTTTAACTTGAACTTTGACTTCCTTAATACCTTGAACTAGCTATCTGGTCCTTGATTCAACTTAGTATTTATCAGCACGGTATATATTTCCTTTGCTTTCAACCCCTCTTTTGTTGATACTCCTCCCCAAGATAATCTATCTCCCTCATTTGATTTGCATAGTCCTAATGATCTTAGGGATTTTGTGAACCCGTTCTTCTCTAATTCTCACCTCCCGCTCTGTCCCAATGTTGTAAATGTTTTCCATCTTGGGGCCTCGTGATCCCATCCATCAATAATCTGGTGTAGATAAAAGACAACCCTTTGATTTAAAACATAAACAATCTCTCCTTTTAAAATATGAAGATTTCCATTTCCCAGCATATGTCGACAGCCAATGAGAATTTTGTGTCCATTCCCAAAGAGCCACCTCAGATTTTCATTTAATAAATGCCATATTTTGCCGAAACCCTTCCATTCGTTTGATTTATTACCGCCTTCCTTCCATCCGGAGATGACAATATCCTCCATAACCTCTTGTCCAAGGTATTTGTGCTTAATAATCTCTTTCCATGTGTCAGTGAAATGAAAGCCTCTCCACAGGGATTTCATGATTAGAGATTTTCCAAACAGGTCCAGATCAAGAATTCCCCAACCCCCTTTTTCTTTTGGAATTGCTATAAGTTCCCGCCCTATTAAATGTATACATATTTTATCTCGCCCACCACCCCAAATAAATCTATCCATGATCTTTCTTATTTTGTTTAGTATCTTATTTGGAATAATGTATAGGTGAGCCCAGAAAATAGTGAATTGTTGAAATACAACCTAAGACAGAATCAATCTACCTTCCCTAGATAACCATTTTGCTAACCAATCAAAATAATTAGATTCAAAATCAAAATGACTAGATGCATTGATTTTAGTATATATGTGGATTTTTTCAAAATATATTAAAATCAATGCATTTGTTTATTTTGATGGGGCACCACAAAATTCAATGTGTGGCTGCGGAGCCTGGCTTATGCTATCATCCTCTTGTCATTATAAAATCTACTGGAATGGAGGGCTGGTACGAACATGAGGGCGGAATGTTTGGCATTATGGGGCCTATGACGGTTTTCCAATCAACTATATGTGGAAAAGTTATGGGTTTTTGTGGATTCCAAAATCCTTATTGATCACATGAACTCAAAGTCCTCATTAAACCCGAGTATGTTATCTCACTAGCTTGAGAGAATATATGTATTAAAAAGGACTTTCACTTTCATTTATTTTTTTCATGTCTACAGGGAGAAAAATAATGAAGCTGATCAACTATCAAAAAGAGGATTGGACGAAACCTTTGGAGAAATGCATTATGAATTATTCAACTCAAATGGACCGGGTGCGGCGGGGAAGGTCAACTTCTTTTAATTCTTGGAGAAGCCTCACAGTTTTCTGTACTAGAACTGAATTTTATATCCCTCAAGTGCATGAAGTACCTCTAACGTCATGGGATTTTTATTTTCGTGACGCTATTTCTGTTTTTTTTGTACAAACTTAGACAAATAATTGATAGTTGTTGAGCAGATGGAAAGGAAAATGGTTACAGATTTTGGGAGGTGTACGATTTTTTTTTCTATGATATATATGGAGGGAAGCCTCCATTTTGCATAAAAGTTGAATGTAATTGATAAATTTTGTGGCCTTAAAAGTTATTTTCCTAGTACAATATATAAACCAGTGTATTTTTCATGTTGAAAAAAAAGATGGTTGTCGAGGGAATTTTATTCTTCCGACTTCGCACCCTTTGAATTTGGGTTTTTTTGGAGTCATCTATGGCCGCTTGACATTTCGGCACAAGTTTTCTTCTTGATAGATGTCTGTGTTCAGTTCTTTAATTCCTACAGAGGTTAGCATACTTATAGTTATAGATTTCTATCATAGATCACTTGGCTGTGATTTTTAAATTGGATAATAACATAAAAATATACCTCAGCCATATAATCTTTATGTTCATGATAACTACAAACTGTTGAGATTATAAACAATCTTTTGCAAACATTATACAACTTTATTTCACGTTCCTATGATTCGAATCTTTGGCAATAAAAAGGTTGTTTTGTGTGGGATTTGTTACAAAAATATGCCATACGAGCTAAAAGGTTACATCAACTATGTGAACTGTATGAAATATCTTATCACAACCATATTCAAATTTCTAAAGAAATCTATAGTTACTCTCATTGGTATTTAGTTATTAATTGTTTCGATTATCTTAGATGGCTTCGCGTCATATAGTCACTTGTGTATTTTGAATTTTTGCACACGAAGAAAAGGATTCCAAAATAATCCCTACCAAATGAAACATCCAGAGGTGGATGAGTTGTTTGTGCAGGATTTCCAAGTTGGGGATTCTTTGGTGTTTCATTATTATGGGCATGGCTCTCAGTAAAAAGATTACACTAGACACGAAGTTGATTGCTACAAAAAAACACAAATGGAGGAGTTGATTGTGGATATTTTGGATAATGAGATTAATGATACACTGGTAAAACTCCTTATTTTCTATGGTTTTCAAGTTCTTGTGGTTATCGTTAATTGAATAAATCTCTGAAATTTAGAGTGGATAATCCGGGGTCGATCCCTGCCACAACTGGTTCACGGAACGAGAGGGAGATAGGCTGAGAAGAAATCAAGTGCGAAAGGTTTAGGGACAAAGAACGACGATTTTAAAGAGCAGGGATTCGCTGGGGTGAACAGTGTCTACTCACCCCAACCCCGCATAGAGAATGCCTTTCAGCGTAATTATATGAGGAATAGATGCACCCATACATTATCAAATATTTTTCGTTAGATGACATTGTAATATAAGTGAATCACTGGTATTACTCGGCAAAAGCAGACAGGAAAAGTAGATGTGTGTACTCGAATTCTACTCGTGTTTAAATGATTCCATAAAGCAAATCATTGGTGACAATTGAGTCATCAGTTAACACTGTCACAAAACAAACGAGTTGCATGAATCTTTCACAATGTATTAGTGAATCTTAGTGATCAAATTTTAAATGGTTATGTTTTAGTTGAGAGGCCTATTCTACAACCCCGTATGATGTATGAGGGATATGTGTAAGTTTGTCTTATTCGTTATCCTTTAAAATAGAAAAATAATATCGGCTATAATAATAAAAAAATGAATATGTTGTAAAGAAATTAGAAGTCAAAAAAATGTGTGAGTAAAATGTTGAAATCTTATAATTTAGTTATTGATAAAATATTTTAATATGAATTAATATTGACATATACTTAAAAATATGTTAGTAAAAAATCATTTTAATTTGAGGCATAAAGTGTCTTGATGTACATCTTATGTAAAATATTTTAATGTCAATTGGGTATGCATTATATATCATTTAAAAAAAATTACGTATATATCATGAAACAATTAAGTTTTTATGGTTAAAAGCTTTATTTGGTTATATATATACTCTATTTAGCATTCAAAAATACAGTTTAAACAATGAAAAATAACACATTGTATTTTACACTCTAAAGAATTTTTCACCTGAATAAATTTGATTTCTCTCAGCTCATGTTAGATCCGTACTTAAGATGGATCTATGCTGGTTTAATTTTATATATATATATATATATATATATATATATATATATATAAACAATGCTACATAAAATCAAATTACCATTGATTGATTTTTATTAACTCTTAATCCAAGATTAAAACTACTATTATTTCTTAATTATTGGAATTTAGATTGTAGTTAACTTTTAATTAAATTTTAATCGAATATTTAAAATTAAAATTATTTAGATTGATTGATTATTGGATATTTAATGGGAAATTAATATAAATTAGTAGGTAGTAACGCATATGCAACATTATTTCCTAGCCAAACACATACCAAAGTCAATGTTTGAGAGCTTACACTAAGAAGTAAAATTTCACATCACAAGTACCATAATTCAATTTGACATTAAAGAGACATTCTAAATGGTAGGAAACAAGGTAGTTGCCTTGTTTCAACATAGTTGCTCTAATGGTATGTTGGGATGTGTTACTCTCAATTTCAAAGGGTTGTCACATGTATGATATCTGGAATGTAGGTCTAGTGCACAGTATTAGTTTAAAGTAATGAAAAGTAGTGTTTTTTTTTTTATCCATACAAGTGTTTTTAAATTGGATAACTGGTATAATGACTAAGCTATCTTAGAGAAGTATGGAATGGATTCAAAATTACAATAGTAATTGAGGTCTCCTAGGAAACTCTTTAATGGAATCATAGAAGATGATTGGGGAACAAGATTGATAATATGTTGAGTAAATCACTATAGAGGAGAACCCATTGGTTATACAAATATATTGACATATTACTCTAACAGAGGTCACATATTTTATGGTGAAAGTTCCCATTGATGTTATCCTCTCTCATGGGATGAATGATATAGATGATATGACAAATGTTGGAAGCTACCTTGCTGACTAAGGGAATGTGGGAAATAAAAAGAGGTAGGGGAGCCATACAAGAAGTGACTTGATAAAAACTCCCATATAAATGTGTGTATCAATTCGAATGGGCATGATATTTGAATTGATTATCTTTTGTCAAAAATGTAGCAAGTAAATCTCAGTTTGACCTTGCCTTGGTAAAACTAGAGAAAATTTGAATTTCCACATCAGCAGAATGTTGGAGGTAGTTAACTAAGGTGACATGGAACTTGTCACTCAATTAACTCATTTAATTCAAGTTGGAGAATCTTGAGTTCATTTTAGTATGACTGATTGATAATTTGTAGCAATAAATTTTAGTTAAGTTGAGTTATTCTCAGTGAAACTATTTCCAACTGTTGGAGAAACTATTGGAATTTCAAGTTGTACAGTATAGCTTCAATCATGCTCAATGGTCATCCATTTAACTGTTTAATAAACCCAAGATAACTATTTCATGTAGATAATTCGATTTACCCAATTGAGATGGAAATTCCAAGGCAGTGTACTATCATTTTTAGACTAGTCCCCTGTGTACAGGTGGTGCATGCAGTCAAAGAATGGGCCTACAGGATTTGTGCAATCCAATTGAGAAATTTCCCTAAAAAATAGGGGATAATTCCTCAAGGAACAACACAAGGAAATAAGAGCTTTGAGGCTTGAAAATTTGACTAAGTATTGGCCACGTTCAGTGAGTCATGCAAAGAGATAGACTATACACTTGTAGGTTGTGCTCAGGCTTATGAAAGAATTGTATTTCATCTCTATTCTTTTATTAATGCAATACAAATAGTAAGAGTTTTTTGGCAGTTTCTTTCCCCTAGATAAATCTTTGTGCATGTGTGATGTTTCTTCTTACATGTTAATGTTATGTGTTCTCAATCATGAATTAGATTTCGTAGATCAATAGAGTAGCTTCCAGTCTTATGATTTAGTAAATTTCATAAGCATTTAAGAATCGACATATTAATTTCTATAGCTTTATTGTAGGGGTAGTAAAAAATTAGAGGCGCATAATAAATTTGAGTAACATCATAGTCAATGATTTCATGAAAGGTTCCAATGGTGAAAATAATGGAATAACATTGAGATCAAGATGTGTTCATCTATGCCCTAGCCTAAATGACTTTCCTTATGAAATTCCACCTAGGATTTTGTTGGGTTGAACCTTTCATAATTTAATAATAAAGCTCTGTGGTATTTCTCCTTAGGGATATGAATCAACTAAAGTCTTATATGGATCACACCCAAAGGAAGAGTCTGAAATGTTATTATGAAATAAAAATCTATTACTAATTCATATTTATGAAGGGAACGAAATGAAATACATATTTGTAATAAAAATATAGAGATGCAATGAAACTTGACTCCTATTGATAAATGGAAAGTGTTAGAACTACATAAATGAAAAATGAAAACAAACCAACTCAATCAGTGATAGCTTATCTCTAAGAGGATATGTGATAGCTATGTGCCTTCCCAAATTGTCTTTCTATGAGGCTCCAAGATATTTTTGTCATAAAGAAAGAATGAAAAGAGTCCTAAACATCCAAAAATATAACCTCGAGGAATGAAGCACCAAAAGGTTTGTGGGACCTGATAAGGTAAGTTATGACAACAACTTCCTAGGGTTGTAATTTTGTCCTATGATATATGATCAGGGTGCTTGGTAGCTCCTTGGAAGGGATTGACTAAGTACATTTTTTTTGCTGTACTAAGTAAATTGTTGAGTGTCTTTTTCACCAAAAGTCATCATTTAAGGTCTCATAATGACTCTAGAGGTCCAGGTCACAAAACACTATATAAAAAATAGTAAAATAGAAAATTGTGTTGTGAGCCAATGGCCACCAATATCCACTAGGACCAATCCTCCCCCCATGAGAAGCAATGATCTCCATTGTGTTGAGTTCCTCCATTATATGGGGAAATTAATTGTAAAATTGGCCCCTGGTGACCCGCTTTCCTTGGTGCAAGATCTAAATTTCTTTCACAACCCTATCAGTTGGATCCTCTATTAGCAACTGCTCTTAATCCATGTGTCAATGATTTGATAAATTCTTTAATTTTTTATCCAATCCAAGTTTAGATCTACTGACATCAGTTTCTTTGAAATTTTTAATGTGTCCAATAATGGTGTAAAGTATGGAAAATGAGGTTCACATTGAAAATTGGATGTAGTCTAAGGATGGGGGGGGGGGGGGGGAATAATTAACTCAAACGCATTGTCACCCTATTGAGAGTAAAAAATTTCACCACTTATAGCCTAAGAGGATCTCTCAAATATGAAGTCTGAATTAGAGCTCACACCATTTTGGATGAGATTCCCATCCAAAAATGTTGGCCCAACTACCATCTCCTATTTGGTGAACATTATATCTCGAACAAATTAAACAAGGAAATGGAAATTCTAATAAAATTACTAACGAGATACAAGTAATAACAATTTTGTGGAAACATCTTAAATGAATGATGAAAAGAGCATTGCGGGGCACCTCAAGGAAATATTGAAAGCAACCATTGATTAAGATCCATGACATTCAAAGTGTTCTAGCTATTACTTGTAAAGTAGTTTTTGAATTAACAACTAGCGTGTAAGTATATAGTATCAGTAAACAATTCCAAAAGCTGTAATTCTACAATTAACAAAATATTTCATTAACTTTTAGCCAGTGAACAACAATCACATACCATCAAACACCCATAAAGAGTAGTATTACAAAGTTCAATAACATGTGAAATAAATGGTTTTCATGGCTCTAAAGGCTTATGAATATTATAGCTAAAATATTCCATACACAATCATACAATATCTCCATGAGACCCAATATGGGAATTCAAAACTGGAGCTTAATCCTCAAAGAATTTTATAATTTTCCCTTTCAAGTTTTCCAAAAGTACAAAAGACAAAAGTTTGTTTCTCTAGCCTAGAGGGTATATTTATACAAAATGGGGTGACCATCACCTTCCATGAATTTTCATCTACCCTCATGTATAATTTATATGAGTCACTTTATTTCCAATTGTATTTTATTTACATAATTACATATAAAACTAACATAATAAAATAAACATCCTTCATGGGAATAATTCCAAGATTGCCAAGGAAAGGGCTTGGACTTGTAGTTCTTATGGAAGTAGGAATGTCATGCCTTTTAATCAGTTGTTATGGACAAGAATCTATTTGATATCAACCTTTCATGTGATCCAGGATATTTTTTATGGATTAAAATATTTTCCTATATATAGTATTGTAGGTGACTATTCTCGTTTTAAAATTCATGTGTATAGAATCTAGGTGAATACTCAAGAAAATATATGTAATTTACTATTAAAATTTACAAATTTTTGGCTAATATCATCCATTTCATAATATATATGTAAAAAATAGGTGAATTTTTAATCAAATTGGTGAATATTTTGTTCGGAAAATGTCCAAAAAATAATCCATTTGTGAAATTTCACCCCTGAAATTTTTGTTAATGTGATATCACACTTAAAACAACTAGGCCCTATTGTTTTCATATTAGATTGTCCTCGATGGAATAGTGTGGAGATAATTGTGTAACATTTTTGGTTCCACGACGTGTTGTTCAATATCCTCCTTGGTCGGCTACATGTACTTTTGAGTGATAGACATCTTTGATTTGTCTATCATTTCTTTTATCTACCAAAGAATCTCTTGTTTTGGTCTTATTTCTCCACATGCTCCAATGGGAACTATTTTGTGGGATTTGATCATAACATTCATCATGTTATGAAGTTGTTGATAAATATTTAGAGTTATGGTTACGTCCCTCCCTAGCTTCTCTTGGGCTTGGATGGTTAATTTTTTTTTCCATATCTCATTCTTTTCCCATCTCATATCTTCTTAGTAATTTTTCCGATGCATTTGTATGTTTCGTGTTCCACCCAAACATTATCCCAATAATCGTTAGGGTTTCTTTTAGAAACATACATTTTTCTTTGATGTTATTTTGAATGACCATAATCATGGAAGTTTCCTTTTGAAGTGTGAATAGTTCCTTGTGTAGTTGCTTCATCATATCTTATAATAATCTATTTTATTTTAATGTTGTTACTTGGTGATCTAAAAGGACTGTACTAGTTTGTTGTGCTAAGTGTATTTTCAGTTAATAAACATGTTCATACTTGTCTCCATAGTTTTCTTAAGTACTGAGGATTTTATCCATGAAATTTAAGTGATTTTAGTGAATTAGAAGCATGAAATAAGAGAAAATAACACTGAAAAACAATGTATAACAGAGAAATAAAACTGCATATAACATTTACACAGCAGGCATGATGAAGCATGTTATGAAACCGACTCCAAAAATAGAATAAAAGAGAGATCAACGCCTTACAAATAATCCACTTTGAGGGGGAAACCTCCTTTACATTACATAAATGAAAAATTCTTGGATGATACAAATGAAAAAATCTCCTTCTAATATAGGAGTCCATGGGGCCACAATATAATCCTATCTGACCTAACAATAATAATGTGAGGACACAATAATAACAATATTTGGGTTACAGGGGTACAACAATAACAATAAGGGGGTTGCACTAACAACAATAAGGGACTATACTAGTAGTATTGGGACCTAACTTGCTCCTCTCCTTCAAAAAAGTGTTGTCCTCAATGCTTGAGTAGCTTTGGATGCTTCTGTATAGAATTCTCACCCTCCCATGTAGAATCTTCAGTGGGAAAGTTCTTCCATTTGATGAGATACTCTGAAATTGATTTATTTCGTAGCTGTCGAGTTCTTGTTTCCGTGACTGCTTTAGGTTCTAATATGATTTTTCCTTCCTCATCAAGTTCTGGAAATATTGTTTGAAATGGAAGTTTTTCCCCTATAACCTTCTTTAAGCATGAAACATGGAAAAATGGATGCACTTGCAAAGAAGTAGGAAGATCCAATTTGTATGCCATAGTACCAATCTTTTGCAACACCTTGTAAGGACAATAGTACTTTGGTGATAATTTATTATCCTTCTTGTAGAAATTATATAAATTATGTGTTATATGTCCAAGATTCTCTTGATCTCACACTATTTTAGCTTCATGAAAAATACATTGATCATTTGTGAAAATTAAATCGAGATTGCAATGCACATATGAAACAATAAAAATTCACACACATTAACACAGTTGTTTAACGGGAAAGCCTGAAGCTGAAAATGCCAACTATCTGTATATAATATATGTCATAGAGATAATGTAACAATCCTCATAAAAAGCTAATCATATCAAGCTCTCAGTACGATACAATCTCTACACACTAATTAGGCCCGATCTTGCAAATCCATGCACCAATCTTTGCCACCTGCTATCCTGCCTCTACTACACAATCCCTGCTAAAGAATGGCTCTGAATGAGTTCAAATTACCCCGGCCTTGCTCACACAATCCTCATTGGCATCTCAAATGATTTTTGGATGCAATAAATGCATCACTATAGTCACAACTGATAGTCACACTTGCTATTTCACCTATCTCTCCATTGGTCTCCACTAAAACTGCCATGCACTGTAGTTAACTGATGTATTCTTCAGTTGATTAATGAGTTATTATTTGTGAATTAATTAATTAATTAATTAATTCACTCCACTCTCACTAGTGTATCAGTCAGTTAGACTAGATACAACTAGCTCAACTGAGTCTAACTGAGTTAAACTAAATACAACTCCATCAGCTACTTCTCCAACTCCACCAAATTTTGTCACATGAGTTCTAACTAAAGTCCTCCATGCAATATCTCCAGTAAACCCTTAGGAATAGCATAATTCCTTCTGTCAGCTGTTGTGCCACATTTGTGCACTTAACTGAAGTGCTCCAAGAGAATAAGATAATTTTTAGAGTCCAAATATTATTAAGAGCTAATAATATTCGACATATCTATTTTTAGACTAGTAATCTAAAAATAAACTCCACCCAATATGTCTAAAAATAGAAGTCCATCTATTTTTCCAACTTGACCAACCATCCACAAATAGCATCCTACAACTCATAGAATATGATCGACATGTCTAAAAATAGACATAGTATAAAAATAAACTTTGCGCTAAAAATAGCCTATGGGCCCACTTAGTGAAGGTGACTCTTTTCACTAAGCTCATCATCTTGTTGAATCTCAACACTTCTTAGCTTGCTTGAGGGACACTTGTTTGTATGGTTGTAGCTGTAAAAATACCTTGTCTCATACATCAAAACTTCTCTCGATGTGATGTTGGTCTGCTTATTATTTCATTCGATTTTGTGCCAAATTTAGGTTATCCTTTAAGAGTTGGAGAACTTCTTATTGATGCTCGATGTGATCTTCCACTATTTGAACCTTAGAATTTTATCTTAAAGAAGATGTGATGGACAGTGGATGATATCCATAAAGTGCCATAAATGGGGTCATTTTTGCTGCAATATGGAAGGAAGTGTTATACCACAATTCAGCGAGAGGTAACCACTTGACCCATTGTGTTTTCTTATCAGATCCAAAACAACGAAGATATCCTTCTAAACAGTTATTCACTATCTCAGTTTGACCATCAGATTGAGGATGATAAGATGAGCTATGAGCTAATTGAGTACCCAAACAAGAAAATAATTTCATCCAAAAATTTCCAGTAAAAATGGGATCTTTGTCAGTTACAATAATCTTTGGGTTTCCATGTAGCTTTTGAATTATTTCCATAAATGCAGTAGAAATTGTACTTGCTTTAAATGGATGATATAATGAACAAAAGTGTGCATACTTGGTAATTCTATCAAATACCACCATGATGACACTCTTTCCTTCAGACTTAGGTAAACCTATGATAAAATCCATTGAAATCTCCTCCCAACATTGACTTGGAATGGATAAAGGTTGTAGAAGACCCGGGGTCTTAATTGTCTCAAATTTATTTTGCTGGCAAACCAAACATCCTGCCACAAACTTTTGAATATCAGATTTAAGGCCATCCCAAAAAAAATCTTTCTTCACCCTGTGGTAAGTTCTTAAAAATCCTGAGTGTCCTCCTAAAGGACAAGTGTGAAATTCAAAAAAAATATTTTGTTTTAGTTGGGAATTCTTGCAAATATATAAGTGATATTTGTACCATAAGGAATCATTTTTCCAACTAAATATACCATATGTACTAGGATATTGCTGCAACTTTTGAATGAGTGTCCACACTTCTTCGTCCTTCTTCCATTCATCCCTTTCTTTGGTTATCCAATGTGGTTGGATAATAGAAATGGCACAAAGTAATGCTTCCACCTCTTCATCCTTTCTTGAGAGTGCATCTGCAACAACATTTGTCTTCCATTTTTTGTAGATGATTTCAAATTCATAACCCAACATCTTTGTGACCAATTCTTGCTGCTCTTCTGAAGATAGTCTTTGTTCCAAAAAGTGTATAAGTCTATCATGATCAAATTTTACCTTGAAGTGTCTTCCCATTAGGTAAGGTCACCATTTCTTTAGTGCATGTAGTATTGCCAACATTTCCTTCTCATAAATAGCTTTCTATAAATACTTTTCTGTGATTAGCCAACTTTCAAAAGCAATGGGCCTTCCTTCTTGCATTAAAATAGCACCAATTCCATTTCCTAAGGCATCACATTCCACAATAAAGGTTTTTGTGAAGTCCGACGTAGCTAAGACCTGTGCTAGGCACATTACCTCTATAAGATATTCAAACGCCTTAGTTTCTCTAGGAATCCATGAAAATGCATCTTTCTTCAATAATGTTGTTAGAGGTGCTACTATTCTCCCATGATTCTTAACAAAATTGCGATAATGCCCTGTTAACCCATGAAATCCTCGCAACTGCTTTACGTTAGTGGGTACTTTCCATTCCTTAGTGGCTTTAATTTTTTTAGGGTCTACCTTAACACCCTCGGGAGATACAATATGACCCAAATATTCCACCTCTTATACTCTAAAGAAAAATTTGGCTTTTTTTGCATATAATTGTTTCTCCTCCAATATTTTGAGCACTCGATCAACATGTCGAACATGATCCTTCCAAGACTTGTTGTAGATTAGTATGTCATCAAAAAATACTAGCAGAATTTTTGAAAGTCTAAAGGATCGATTCACCCCTCCCGGGCTACATCTGTTGGTCCAGCTCCCAATGGCATGTCCATCTTTCATTATGCTAAAAATTTTGTAAATAAATGTGTTTATAGGACTCTAATAGTTGTTTTCTATGCTCCAATGGCTCCAAAATGCTCAAATTAGTCTAGGTAAACTCTTGTTTCACCCAAATTGGTCGAAAATTGACCCTCCTAACCTTTTTCCCAATAACTCTTAGAAATCCTCCACTAACTCTGGAGAGTTGCACCTAACTTCAGTTAAATTTGGCACAAATATGCAAAAACAGAGGTGCACCTAAACTACCACCAAGATAACTGTTAGGATTAACTATTTTGGGTAGGGGTGGCCAAATGTTGACCCCCAAACCCGCGGTTTCATTAAATGTTAGAGCAGAACTATAGGTTTGAGTTATGGTGGAACCATATTTTAGGGCGAAGTTCCATAACCATTGACTTATAAAATGGTAACCGCTCGGATTACATGTGATAAGGAGTGGGGGTGTGTTAATTTTTGCAAAGTTCGCAATGTCACCGTTAAATATATTGTCGTAGTTTGTTATTGTAGTAGGTGACCACTCCACGGGTCCCCAAACCTCGCATACAAAGTTTGAAAACAATAAATATTACTCAAGACCTCTGTAAGTTAAGACGCAATACGCACCATGGATGGTGGAAGGCTTTGCACGCAAGCTGTAGGTCACGGGTTCAAACCCCCCAAACCTCATGAAATTTTACACCATCGTCCAGGGACATGTTGTGGCCTCAGGGCTGGCCACATGTCACCCTCCTATTGGCCACAGAAAACCAAATTTACAACCATCCAAATAATCACATCTCACCACCTGTCAGCTTCTAATTGGCTTGAGAAAATGGAATGGAATATTTTTAATAATATTCCTATTTTTTTGACTATCCACCTCATGCTGACTCGACATCCCAGTCAAACATGTCACAAAATTTAGCTATTTGGGAAACAATCAGAATGCGATATCTCCCTCATAAGACATCGGTTTTTCGAACCGTTCACGACGCTGGAGTAAAAGAGACGAGATATACCCGGTCGCTCAGGCTCGACACACTTTCAAGCACTTTCAATTTTGAGCAAACTTTATGAAATCCTGATCACGCCTCCTCGTTGGGAAGCTTTTTGACCCTAAAATACTTGATTACCTGTTTAGTAGATGAGGGTACAGCTCCCTCACCTTGCCAAATTCCATCCACTTTTCCTTTCTTGGCTTACTACCTTTGAGCCCAAATAAAAGGTAGTCAACACTTCCCCTCTTGGATGCTCTTGTCCTTCTGTCAAGAATTGTATCTTCCTTGAGCTCATCCAGAAATTGTGGTGAGAAATATTCAATAGAAGGTAGTTGAACATCACTTCCTTGATCATCGATCAAAGGTGGCTCATACAAATGTAATTTTTCAACATTAACAACTGAATACATTTTCATATATGAAGGAAATTCAAGTTGAAATGAATTGTTAAAAACTTTCTTTATGATCTTGAATGGACCATAGCGAATGGGTTTGAGCTTTTTACCTTCTCCTTACATCCTTTCTTTTATTATGTGAAACCATACCTCATCTCCTTCTTGAAACTTGTTATCAAATCTATGTTTGTCATGACTATCCTTGTATTTTCTTTTACTTTTCTCAAGTTGTTCTTGAACTTGTTGATATATAATATGAATTTTCTCAATGAAATTTCAAGCCTTGTCAATATCACTGTTAACACTGGAAAATCGTACAGCAGAAGATGACATCAATTAATGTCATGCCAAAGGTTTATAGGGCTAGAGAACATTAAAGAATCTAGAAAGTATTAAAAAATTTCAAATGTTGGAGGAAAATAAAATTTGAACTAGTCTAAAATGCTTTTTGTGCACATTATCCTTTGAGAAGAGCCCTTTCTGCACACCTTTTTGCCCGATATGCGTGCATTCCTGAAAGTGGCAAAATTTCCCTATCCACGGCCACACAAAGCAAAGGACAAGTTACTCCTTTTGTGAAGCCACCTAAGGACAGCCAACAACGCCTCCTTAGACACTATGTGAGCACACACTGGAATATTTGGAGCACACAAAGGAATCATACCCCTCCCTTGGGTCACCATCCACAATGTACCAAGGGAGGGAAGGAGGATTTGAAATCCCCTATATAAAGCCACCATGAGATTAATAATGGGTGATCACATTGTTATGCTGGCTAGAATTTCCCAAGCAATACCAGTAGTGTGTGACTCAGAGTTGGAGATAGAGGGGACTCGATTGTTGGCCATCCAACAATTTCAGTCCAATAGAGCAGAGAGAGAGGGAGACTGCACCGAGGTAAGCTTGGAGTAAACAACATCCTTGCATTGGGACATAGAACCATTGTCTAGGGGCCCTTTTGGCAAGAGGGTAACATTTCTTCTTCGTATCAAATGCTTAATAAGAGGGACCTAGAGCCACCATTTGTATTATTATCATTTGACTCTCTTCAATAACTTTTGTATATTTGTTTTTAGTTTTAGTTTAATTCGAGTATACATTTGCATGATTTTTCCTCTAAATTGTATTCTTATGAACTCCAATTATTTCTTCCCATTACTAATAGTTTAACAAGGTAAACCACACCCATTAAGCTGGTGTGATTTAGTATTTTTTACCTATTTTGATGACTAGATTCCTTGGTTGAGTTTTCTAGAAACTAATCTCAATCTGTAAATTTTTCATCTAAAAAACACCTCAAATAAATTTTTGTCTTCCTACCCCTTTCCTTCAGCCTATAATAAGAAAAACTCTTTAGTTTCCCTACCTATCACAAATTAGCAAAGACTCCCTGTCTATAGCTGTTATAAGTTTGTCTCTCTGCCATCAAAATCCTTTGTTTTCATGCAACTCACTGTCCAACATTTAACAAAGTATCTACCCCCCTCTCACTAATCACTTTTTCATGTCATAACCTACTCATGCCCAAGAAGCCATTCAAAATCCATGACAAAGTATGTAGGTCTAGGTGGTGGTGTTTTAGGGAAAATTCCTTAGCGAGACTTTTTTGAGCCAAAAACCGTGTCTTCAATATCAGCTAGCCATCATGTCTTGTTATTTTCCAAAGAAAAACCTTTTTCCATCCATAGGTCATGCACCATCAAAGAGGTCACTTTGTTTTGTTTCTAGCAAGGCTCAGGAATGTTCAAATTAGGGAAAGAGAAGGATTTTTCCATATTTGAAGAAATATGATTAGATCAGGCATGATCCCCATGAAACATCAAAGAAGCCCTCCAAACTTCAAAAGCATCTGTTTTTACATCTCTGCAGGGATGTACTGATTGATGATACTAAGAAGAGTGTGAGAAAAAGGAGCGCCTCAGGAGAAAGTTTCATGCTATGTCAGTTTACTATGGAAGTCATAGAAACGTGCAGATGGTTTCCAGCCCTACAAATCAACCTTCTACAACCAACAATTTTAAGGGAAAAGAGCTGTTTCAAAGATGCATAGCAGTTAGCGCTCCCCATGTACTAATCTCATGGTTTACTCCCTAAAGGAAAACTTCATAGTGATATAGTACAAAGAAAAGACATATATTATACAACAAGACACAATGTTGAGATGGATGAAGTTTCTATGTTTAAGATGACCTCCTTAAAATAAGAAGAGGGTCAAAATTCATCAAATATTGACAATGTTTGGAAAAATTTGTCAGTAATGGGCAGTTTGAGAGATAGTGTGTTTGAGAGAGTGCATTCACTGACAAACCAAGGCTAGAAATTTTGATTAAAGCACCCTCATCTAAATGGTAAAAAGGGTACACAAAGCTCTGTTTAAAGGTGAGCTCTGCAACTAATAGAAAAAGAAATTCACACATGTCATTTATGTAAAAGAGGCATCTTTCATTCAGACAAGCCTATTATAGTTTTGAAATTCCTTCCACCAAATGATGAGAGAAATTTTTTAATATTGAAAACAACCTTTTCCAAATAAATGGACTAAGCTTTAAAGGGGTTGAAACATGGAGTATAGGACAAGCACCCGGAAGAGTATGTTGAAGCCCCCTTCAAAGCTTATCTGATAAAGATAGGCAGAGTATAAGGGCATTGTCTCAGAGGGCCCAAATTTGGAGCAGATAGCCTTTCTTAAAGGATAAAACTGTCAGAATAAATGCCTCCTTCCAGAGAAGAAAGGGCACCCCTCACAGTCCTAAAGAAGTCTCCCTTGAATGATAAGCACAGAATCTCTTTTGAATGATAAACATAGTTTTTCTAAAGAACCACAAAAATTGTGTTCATGGACATTTCTCATTTGGTAAACAGAGATAAAAAAGCACCCATGCAGTTTTTCAAACATTGCCTCCTTCATGAGAAGCAGAGGGCCCACATAAAACTGGTTCAAAAGATAAATCTTCAATTGATGTAGCAGTATTAGATGAAAGAAGATTGTTGTGTTTTAAGAGGGCCTCCTTCAATTATGAGCAGGTGGCAAAAGCACAGTGTTTACAAGGCCTCCTTCACAAATAAGCAGAGGGCTCACTTACCACAGTTGCATAAGACCTCCTTCAAAATGAGTAGATGTTCAAGTTTCCATTGTTAACACTGTGGTTGAGAAAAGGTGTCACTAATAGACAGGTATGAGAGATACAGTGTTTTGAACAAATGGAAAACATAACACTTGTTTCAAATAAGTTGTCATAAAATACACATAGTATGTTTGTTGTGTATCTCTTAGTGAGAAGCATACTCTTGGGACAAATTTCACTCTTCAAAGAAGACACCTTTCAAAAAAATGGATGAAGCGATTGGTAAAAAATCAAGCCCCCAACAAATAAAGAAAACCATTTTTCCTTTACAAACACAAAGGAAAAAAATGAGAAATCACAAAAAGGGGGGAAAGGGAATTCAAAACGTTTTAAAAAGGAGCTATAAAAACCCTCAAAGTTAAGGTTAATTTCTATTATGCAAAGGGACAAAATAAAAACAGTTTTTCAAACCCTGAGTGAGCAGTTTGTAGAGTTTTCAGGATACGATGCGCTTGTGGGAGGACATGACGCACTTGTAGGTGTTTGCAGAAGAAATTTAAAAACAGTGCAATGTGCCTATAGGATACCACGATGTGCCTGTGTGCATCAACCATACCGGCCTGCTCGGCATTCAGCAGGCATCCAGTGCCCGACCCGACAACACACGATGACCAACAGGTGCTACGCGCCTGTGCACAGGAGCGTAGCACCACTCAACACACCTTCAATTCACCTCAAAGCATATTTTTTGCACAGTGAACTTATCTCCAATGAAGCCAATACATTTTTAAGAGGTATTTCACTATTTTCTTCGCATAAGTATTTGAGTTTGGGAGGTGTTAAGAATCAATTTTGTTAAAGAAAAACACGGTCTAATGAAGGCAAAAAAACATTGTTTATTCCAAAAACCACCATGTTTACAAAAAGGAAACAAAATAGTGATTGAGGAGGAAGGGCCTATTTCTTGGTTGCAAAAGGGCTTGTTTGTTGAGTAAAGAGAAAAAATCCAGTTTTTTGAGAAAAGGATTGATATCAATTGAAAAGCCTATTTTGATTAAAAGACAAACATAGTTTTAAAAGAAGGGAAAACAGTGTTTGAAGAAAGGTTTACTTCAATCAAAGACCTGTGTTGGTAAGAGAGTGAAGGGAAAGCCTAACAAAACTATGCCTCCAAAGAAGGCCAGTAAGGGTGGATTTCACAAAAGGTTTGAGCCTGTTACAACTCAGGAAATAAATAACTCCCCTTCGGTTCTTTTCAACTTCCATGAGGTGGGCTGCCTTGATTTTTGCCAAAAAGTCCAGGAGGTCACAAATTACCCTCCCTTAACATAGCTATTTGCCCTGAGATTGCAAGGAAAACATGTCCACCTAGCAGTTCTGGACTTTAAACTCACTCCTAGGGTTGTCTCCGAAGCAACTAAGATCCCCTATATAGGAGAAAAGTGGTTCAAACAGGCATACCTAGATCTAAATCACTATAAACCCTTCCTAAAACCAAACCATCAGGATGCTTGCCAAGCTATATTTCCTTTTTCTCACTTATTGAGCGGCTATGCCCCCCTCATGAGAGTTATCATGAAGTATTTCACATGTGAAGGGAGGTTTTCCCGGATTTATTCCTATCACATCAGGCTTCTCATGCATTTCACAAGGGCTCAATTTCTAAATCTCCCTTTCTTCCTCTGCAAAAACATAGACAAGATTTCCTCCCTTATTCAAAAGAGACCTCCTGCTCAGCAAAAAGCTATTCTTTTCCATCATTCTCTCATCAAAATCATCATCCTTCACCAGCTTGAAAAGAAAGCAGTGTCTTGGGAGACTTTCATTTCTCATCCAGATTTTGCCACTGCCTCTTCATCTCATGGCCCATCTCACATATCATCCTCAACCTCCACTCAGTGTGTCTCTCCTCCATCAAATAAAAATACTCCTCAAAGGCAAACATTGCCCATGATTGATAGTGAAAAAGAGCAGTCTTATGAAAGCAGGCATGAGGTTAGTGTTGATGAGGAACATAGGGACACTAAACAAATTAGTGAGGATGAAGAGCAAAGTATCCCTAAACAGAGCAGTGAAAATGAGCAAGGGAATAGTGATGATGAAGAGAAAAGAAACCCTAAACAGAGTAGTGAAAATGAGCAAGGGAATAGTGAAGATTCCAAACAGGTTAGTGATGATGAAGAGCAGCAAGCTAGTAGTGATAGAGAGCAAAGGGAAGAGGTTCAAAGCAGTGATGAAAGACAAAGTGACCATCAACAACACAGTGATCAGGAGGACAGTCCTCAAGGGAACAATGAAGATCTTAAGCAAGGTAGTGATGATGAACAACAAAATAGTCCTCAAACAGACAGTGAGGGAGGTGACAACATGCAAAGTGACCATGGTGGCAGCCCTCAACAAGTTCAAAACAGTGATGAGGGTAAACAAGGAAATCTACAGGCAGATAGTAAAGATGGTCAAACAACAGAAAAGGATGCTGAAACTAACATCCGTAAAGAACATTTTCTAAAAAGCACTGATGAGGTTGAAGGCAACATATGTCAAGAGGTTCAAAATAGTGATAAAGGTGAAGCTGGAGCAGATGATGATGAAGGAAGCAATGTAAAAGATCAAGTTGAACAAGTGCAAGTAATAAAATCTCCTCTCTCTTCTCCTCAAAATAGCCAAGAGCACGTGCTTGTTGCCTCTCCTAGGCAAGGGGCCATGACTCTTCCTCCAAAAGTGGTGAAGGCTAAATACACCAGATCTCCTAAGAAGAAGATCACTCTAGCAGTGACTAGCAATGTCACTAGGGTGCTAAGGAGTAGAGGGAAATTGCCTAAGAAGAGTATTTTTTAGTTTCCAAAGAGAAAAAGGACAAAGAAGTCTATCCAAATCAAGGGTAAAGAAAAAGATGAATAGCAGGAGATTAGTTATGAAAAAGAAAGGGAGTTTGACATCATACAAATAGATAGTGATGCTAGAGATGATGAAGCCAGAATTCTTGAGACTCTTTTGCAAAATAGAGAAGCCCAAATCCATGACTTAGAAATTGATTTAGAAAGGTCAAAGGACCTCATACATGTTCTACAAATGAAAAATAAACAAATGAGTGGTCAAGTGGAAATTTATGAAGCCCGGGCATTCAAATACCAAAGGGAGGCATACAAAGCACAAGTCAAGCTTGAAGAGTATATGGGCGAATTTGATGATACCAAGGAAGAAGAGTAGCCAGTAAGAAAAAGGCCTAGGACTATGGGTCTTATGAAAGCTTTGGAGAAAAAGAAGGAAGAAGAAGCAGCTCTTGTTTGATCTTATCCTCTCACACAATTGCTTGCCCAAGAAATAGAAAATGATAAAGAATCATGACCTTGAAAGATCCAACAAGCATTTGGAGGATAAATTAGAGAAATAAAACAGAGACTTAGGTTTTCAAAGGAAGATGACCAGGCACTACAAGAAATTGAACCAATTTGCCCGAAGAAAACTCAAACTTGCTCAAGAAAAGCTCAAAACTGCCCGAAGGAGGCGCCAGGTGGAAAAAGGGGAAAAAGGAGTATCTAGGCTTGAAATCTTGGCCTCAGCTTCATTTCATGCTTCTAAGAACCCATAAGGGGCTTGCTCGCCAAAATTGAGCAAATTTTGACATGATCTTGTTTTTTATGTTTTTTTTGCCCTAATTGCACATTTTTCTAGGCACTGTCAAGGGTGCTAGGAGCATCCTAAGCTCATGAAAGTCATATTTTTGGATGTATTAAATTTAGAGGTAGATACTCACAAATTTTTAGATCAAAAGGAGGTGTTTTGGTCCCCCAAAGAGGCAAAAATCAGTCAAAATTCACCTTTCTGCCTCACATGTCAGTAGATGAGACCCTCCTAGGTTGTTTCACTCGGTCCACCTTTTGACATACTTATAGGGATCAGTTTGGAAAAAATAAAGTAGTTCCAGAAACTGGACATCTAGGGCTTTCCAACGAGCTATCACAGGCCTCGTTTTGACATCAAGAGGTCCCTCAAAGGTTGTTTTCAAAATAGGGTTCTTTCTGGTGCTACACTCCTGTAGCATTTTGGCTAAAAAAACAGTTTTCTAAATATGATCATCCAAATGTGCATTTAGCTATTTTTAAATCTATGTCAGAGATTAGAAATCAATTTTCTTGCTATTTTTGGCTTAAATATATATTTTTGAAGATATTTTGTGCCTTGGGCTTTGCAAAGCCTCAAGGACAAAATCAGATATTTGTATTAGGCCAATGACCTTCTAGATGCTCTATGAGTGTTTCTTTCTCTTTGGCCTATATAATCCAAGAGAATACATTGTAACCACAGGCTGAACTTGATGTTATAGAGCAATACATAGCATTACAAGCTTTGAAGAAATACTTTGTCTCATGAAGTGGATGATTTCTTGCTTGACTTGGATGGTGGAGGAGGATTGTTTGTAGGATTCCATGACTTGGTGAATGGTATTGTGCTCCTTATTTATTATGTTTCCTTAGTTTATCATACATTATTTCATGCTTCTTTCTTGTTGTAGGTCAATAAAGAATAGATTTTAGACATGCCCATGGAGGCACCTCAAGTTTCCTGATTCATTACAGCTTCTATGTTTTTCTTCTTTCTTGGTTATGTCAAAGAATTCTTAACTGCTCGTTGATACCTTAAGAACTTGTTATCAATTTCATTAATGGTTATTATGTATGATGTCTAGTATGATTCACAATACGCCCTACTTACTCATAGCTAATCAAAACCCCATCACTGAAATCTTTCTCTAAATATTTGATTGTCTTAGTTAAGCCAAAGAGGTCTTGTTTTGATCTTGCCCTTTGCCCATGCTCTGCAGTTTTATTTCAAAGTTCCCAATAGCTCAAAATATGATGTTTAGGAGTTCCCTCTTCATAGATTGAGTTGCAAGTTTATCTTATTTGTTTTCCCAAAAGTCTGAAGGTGATTTTCCCAAAGTTAGAGGGCCTTATACTTCTATGTATCACCTGAATGTTTATTTTATGCATCTATCAGTTTGAGTTTCATTTATAGTGATTAATTTTTAGCCCTACCACATGGATGTTTGTTGTAAAACTATTTATCCTTAAAACCTCTTTGTCTCTCACAAACTTAGTGTCCATATCATTTCACTTACACCCAAAGAATCCATTTATCTCAACCAAAACGACCCGGCAATATACCTTGTCCACCATTTGAGACAGTCTCGACCTTTTTGACCCCATGGCCCAGTTGATCTAACGAAATTTTATCTATTTATCCTTTGATTAGTTCTCCCTCGAAAAACCTAAAACAAACCAAAACATACTTAACAACTAGCCTAAAATCAAATACATAAAAAACGAACAAGCTCACATCCTTCGCTTCATAGAGAGAGCCCTCTCTGAGTCCACGAAGGCTAGGTCCTAGGACTTCAAATCTTGGCTAGGTCCTAGGACTTCAAATCTTGGTCTGATGTTACCCTGTCACTTGGCTTGCCAATCTAGCAAATCACGGGACCCTAACACAACCCTGAGATGAAATATCATGAGGGCCCATAGTTGTGTTACCACTTATTTTACAATCCCATGGTCCTCAATATGAGAGTGGTGTAAGGCTTTGCTATAACAATCTAGGTTATAAAGAAATGTAAGAATTGGGTTCCAACCCACCCACATCTATATAGATAAGATCATTTCCATATTAATAATCAGTTAAATCAAAATATATTATTAATATAGAAAAATTAATTCAAGTTTACTAACTAATGACTATTCTAGCATATATTAACGAAAATTAATAATCTCTAAAATTATCCCTCATTTATTTCCCTCATTTATTTCGTGAAGCTGTTGTATTTATGTTTGCTCTATTTGATAACATATTAATCCATTTTATTTTCACTTCCGGTGATGAGCTGAAATATCATGAGGGCCCATAGTCGTGTTACCACTTATATAAATTAAATTATAGATAAATATACATAAATATAAATTCATAATAATCATCAAACACTCAATTTATAATACATATTATGTTATTAAAATTAAAAAAATAAATTAGTAAATTACAGTTTTATTTTAATTTGTTATTATTAATTATAAAAGTAATTAACATATTAGTTTAACATCTATATATTTTCAAAAAAAAAAAAATCTTATCTAATGAAATTTAACCTACTTTATTATAATGATTGCTAATATATAAATATACTTTGTTACAATATCATGAGCCAATACTATGGCTTATTGATACCATATGCCCAAAAAACCACAAACTCATTTTATATCACATTAGTTCATATGATAATTTCTTTTTAATTATTCAATTTAATTAAAAGAGAAAATCGAACATAATTAATTTTGTAGATAAGTATTAACCTTTGATTTAGGTATATTTTTAAAAATATTTAAAAATATTCCACTAAATTTACATTCCTACCATCAATTTAATAAATAATTAAATTGAAATTACAAAAACCCTATTCTAAAATACACAGACTTACCCCTAAACACCATAACTTAATTATTTATAAAGTATTAAATAAAACCTTAGTTATAATATCCATATGATTAAATATTACTTCTCATAAATATCACTAATACTTATTCATGGAAGCAAAATAACTTAATTTTCTATGATATATAATTTAAAATATTAGTCACACAAAAATAAAAGCAATTTCATCAGTGACAATGAAATTTACTGTTGAGGTAATTGTTTTCCTTAACTAAATATTGTTCTTTAGTTGTTTTTCTTAAATATTTCCATATGGTAAGAGATATTCATAGGAAACAATTTTCCAAGGTTGGATTAAAAATATGTGTACACAAACAACTTTCCAAGATTAGATTAAAAATTTGTGCACAACATGTAAAAAAGGCATCCCTTCCATTGTGGTACTTTCCATTGTAGGTTTCTCACTACTCTTTGAGGAATTTGAGTAACCTCCATTCCCATTGCTGGTAATGTTAGTATCACTCTCTTCTAAAATTCTTCCATACCTATCACTACAATATATGTTAAGAAAACAAAAAACACTAATTAAAATGATGCATTATCTTAAATTCAATACCAACTAGAGATAAACTATGAGAAATATAACATATTCTAAAAAAAACATTTTTAGAAAAATATTAGTACCACTCTCCCAAAATCATTCCATACTTATCACTACTATATTAGCATCACTCTCCTAAAATCATTCCATATACCAGATATTATTTGGTTGAACATTATTTGCAACCAAAACATTTTTAGAAAAAAGAAGAGCATCTAGGTATAGGTAGAATTTAAGTAACTTTTATTCCCATAGGTTGAAAGTTTTGAAGCTATGTTGAATTTGAGTAACCTTCACTCATTTCTAAAATTATTCCTTACCTTACTACAATAATGTTAAAAGAAAAATGCACTATCACTACCATATATTATTTAGCTTACCATTATTTGCAACCAAAACATTTTTAGAAAAAAAGAAAATTCCAAACCAACAGAAAAATAAACTTTACATAAAAATTAGATATATCACTCTCCTAAAATTATTCCAAACCTATCACCATATATTATTTAACTTACCATTATTAGCAACAAAAATATTTTTAGAAAAATAAAATATTCTCTGCCTTTGTACTCTGTGTGTCAAACCTGAATATACAATCATTCAAGATTAGTCTATCTATCTAAGATATCTAAGATGTGTTCATCTATCTATGATTGATTTCAATAACAAATTGGTGGAAAGAAGTATCATGATGGTAATAATTATTATGAATTAAATATTTTTAAATATTATTTAGTTATTTTAAAATGATTTTTTTTTTTAATCTAAAATCACTTTAGGAAAAGCACAATATTCATGATATTTTTAAATATCATACCATACATCTTTCTCAACAAATCTTACATAAAAACATTGTAACCTAATTGAAATGAATTCCCAATTATATTTCATATCAATCAACCTTTTATATACAAATTGATGGCAATTTTGGATAGATCACCGTAACTGTTGCAACTTCAAGTTTCTGGCCAGACAATGAAATTAGGAAAAAAATAGTGTCTGGTGGTAGAAAGAAAACTTTGCAGGATAATATAAAGTTCTCGCAACAGGGATAATAATTAATAATAGTCTTAACTCTATCAGCATTGATGGAATATAGCAAATGAAAAATAAATGAAAAAGTTTCACATCGAAAATGAAAAAGAAATGAAAGAGTTTCCATAACATCCATGGATCTCTTAACTAGATCTCCGAAATGGCAACTTTATTTTACTAATTTAGTGACGCAGCCACAGATTGGTTATGGCATTGGACGACAAACTTTTTCTTTCATCACCTACATATTCGCCCAATAAAACTCATAATTCATTAATAATTAAAAACCAGACGCTTATTGTTTCAATTATTAGAAACTCCCAATTTTGTAGAGTTCTCAAATTCCTACACAAAAAGAAAAGTAAAATCTTCCTTCTCATAGCCTCAAAATATTTTAAAAATTAATTCAAGCATTTTATTTCATAACCTTCCACGCATGCAATGGATTATGAACTCTAACAATAATGGCTTTCATAAACAAAATGAAATTATTCATAAAAGTCAAATAAATAACTTACAATGAAATCTGATTTTTACCCAGCCACACAGAGAAAGTTCATAACAATAATGGCTTTCATAAACAAAATGAAATTATTCATAAAAGTCAAATAAACAACTTACAATGAAATCTGATTTTTACCCAGCCACACAGAGAATGTTGAATAGAACTCCATCTAAACCAACGGTTGCTATGAGAAACTTTGATGTTTGGGTGGTGCTCGAAAGCCTTAAGTGCGAACCTCTATCAACTATTACTCTTTCAAATATCTTGAACGGTTTTAACTACCTTCACCTTATCGAATGACTACACTTTCAAATATCATGAACCGTTTCAACTACCTTCACCTTATTGAATGGTTGTAAATTCTTCAATCGTCTAACACAATAATCTAATGGCACATAATGATGACACGTGGCTTAGAGGAAATTTGTTCTCAAATAGAAATGTCTTAAGGCGTAATTAATTTAATTATTAATCTTTCGTGTATGTAATTAATTTAATTATTAATCTTTCGTGTATTTTAAATTTTGTAACTTATTCAATTTTTTATTATTAAATTATTACTAATTTGATTTATATAATTTAATGTCATTTTAAAATATGTAAATATGTGAAATATGTTATACATAATAACATGTCCAACGTATCACCTTGATTGAGCTGGGGAATTAAACCGGTGACTTCACATAAATGAGTGCTTTTACCAAGCACCTAATCATTTTCTATCCAATACCAATGGAATGTAAAAGAATTAGAGAAGCATAATAACATTTAATTATAGAAAACATAAATGAAATATAATATTCAAGTATAGCATTAACATAATAATCAACGGAACGAATATATTACTTATTTTTTTGTTTAGAATGGCACCAAGAAAGTTTCTAATTTAATTTTCCCTTGAATTAATCTAGAAGAAATTTGTAAGTCCACATCTTACGACAACTTGTATGAGTTTACTAAGTTATATTGACTTAGTGGGTTCAGTTAATTCGCGTTGAGGGTCTAACTTGAGTCATGTAGATGGTTCCTACTTTTTAGAAGCCCTGGTTGAGTTTATTTTGAGTTGTAATTAATTAATTTAGTTTAACTAGTTCCAATTGTTGGAGGATCTATTGGAAGGTCAAAGTGTGGAAGTGGAACTTGAACCACACTCAATGATCAACTAGAGAACTAATATATCATCCATAAATTACTCATGCATGTGTGAAATGAGAGTTACTTAGTTGAGATTGGAGTTCAAGGGAAATGTACTATCAATTGTATAATTATCCAAATTGTACAAGTGGTGCATGCAGTCAGAGAAATGGATTGAGCAGTATTGGATGGATATTTCCCTAATTAATAGGGGCTAATTAATAAGGAAACAACACAAGGAAATAGAGACTTAGGCAACCAGAAATTTGGTTAAGTATTGGCCTAGGTTTGTGTAGGAAGCGGTGACACAGATAGAGATAGTGAAGAGCTTTCTCAGGCTTGAGAAAAGCATTGTATTCTTCTCATATTTTCTGCATAATGCAATATAAAAATACTGGGGTTTTTAGCTGTGGGTTTCCCCAAGAAATCATTATGTAATGTTTTGATTGAATTCTTTCTCTTGTATGCTTCGTGATTTCGCGATTGTTTAAATTTTTTTCTACACTTGGTAGAGCATATTCAAGTCTATTTTTTTAGAAAATTACAATTACCAATTTGAATCTATAGGGAATTTCTAAATTTTTATAATGCTTTGTAAAAGAGTTGTAAGTGTTAGATACTCCACCCGACTATAGACTCTCATGCTCCAATTATTTCAATAGTAAGTCACCTTAAAGTTGAAGCTATGAATCCACAAAGATGACTAGTCACCTATGGGTGTTTATTGTCCAATTAAGTGATATTTTGTTGTGTTAAATTCCTCTTTAGAATATAAACAAAGTGTTTGAGGAGTATAAGGTAAATTTCAAGTTAAAACTGTGTTTTTATGTAAATTTATTGAGAAAACTAACATGAACAAATCATTGAAAAACAACATATAACAAACATGAACATCACCATAAAAAATAACATAACAACACTTGATGGAGTTCACCCCTCCTGGGCTACATCTCCTTGGTCTAGCTTCCAATGGCTTGTCCCTCTTCAAGTATATTCAAAAGTGTGATTACATACATTCGCAATACTCAAACAAGTCTCACACCTGCTCCAATGGTTCCAGAATACCCAAAAATGTTTGTCATGGGTGTTTATTGTCCAATTAAGTGAATTGTTGTTGTGTTAAATTCCTCTTTAGAATATAAACAAAGTGCTTGAGGATTATAAGGTAAATTGCAAGTTAAAACTGTGTTTTTATGTGTTTTTATGTAAATTTCTTGAGAAAAATAACATGAACAAATCATTGAAAAAAAACATATAACAAACATGAACATCACCATAAAAAATAACATAACAACACTTGATGGAGTTCACCCCTCCTGGGCTACGTCTCCTTGGTCTAGCTTCCAATGGTTTGTCCCTCTTCAAGTATATTCAAAAGTGTGATTACATACATTCGCAATGCTCAAACAACTCTCACACCTACTCCAATGGTTCCAGAATACCCAAAAATGTTTGTCTGGCCTTTTTCTCATTCGAAATTGGTCAAAAACTGGATAATTTATGAGTCTCCCAAGTTTTCTTGCTAACCGCTCCACAATTTCCCAAAAATATGGACTAGTCCTAAAATTTCACCCCTTTTTAGCTAACTGGATAACAATCTCCTAGAATTTCAGGTGAAACTATCGGATAGTTAAAACGCCCAAGTGAATCCTTAAGTGTAGTATTCCAAAATAGGAAAAGCAACAATATTGAACACAACAATGGAAAGTAGCAATGAAGATCAATGGAAAAATATATGAGACCAATATGGAGCCATTTCATTAATCATATTAGTAGCAAATGAATATAATAAAATAAGACAAAAATCAGATAAGAAGGGAAAACAAGCCTCCAATGGTCAAAAACTCTCAAAAGTGAGATATTGTTGCTATACAAAATGCCAGAGAGCTGCTACAACACAATCCTAGTGAGACTAATTACTACTAGAAAGATACAATGATATAAAATAACTGATATATTCCTCAAGAGATGCTATACATAAATATCAAGGCTCTATATCACCTTTCCAAGACAACTCAGAAAGGGTTTCCAAAAATACACAAAAATACAAATGGTGATCTACAACCCTAGGACTTAAGAACCACCGCAATTGAAGCACATAGGAGGAGGTAGCTAAAATAATGAATAACTGAGTGGAACTCCTTCAATGAACCTTTCAAGTGAAAGGTTGGTCCCTTCACTGAAAAGCAAACTCTCCAAATGATGCACTGAAACCACCCCTGAAACTCCTCCCTAAAATAGCGTAGTCTAAGATTGAAACTGTGCTGTAGGGGATGGTAATGGCTTGGCCTGATGCAAAATGCTACAATAATGCCCAAGGACCTCCCTTGTTGGCTTTCCAGTAGAAAGAATGCTTCCTCCACTAAAAACAAGCTCAGAAATGGCCCTGTCAAACCCTCCACTGCTGCAACCCTGCAACACAACACAACCCTGGAAGAAACTGCGCTGTTGAACAAATTTGTTGCTTGGCCTGATGCCAGAATGTGGAAATGTAGCCCAATAACCTCTCCTGAGTGGGCACTTGAAGTACCCTAAGGATGAGGGTGGGATTCCCGCTCAGGAAGACCCTTGTACTAAAGAGAGGAAAAAGTCATAACAGACCATTAACAAAATAATACTCAACATGCTTTATATGGCTGCCTTCTCCTTCTTTATATGCATAGTGAGCCTTCTCACCTTGGGCCCCAGTCATTAAAGCCACTAATTCCATGGAAAGACTCTCCCTCCAAAATTGCATTGTCTCTCATTGATTATCCACTCCCTCCATACCAGCGTTGTTGATTTAGTCAAACTTTACCCTATCAACATGCTTCAACCCCTATTCACACATAAGAGTGCTTTATCTAGCTGATTTTATGCTCCTTATTCACACTAGGAGTGAATTTATTCCTACTAAGGAGATTTATTGGTCTTCCTACCCCTTATTCCTCTAACTAAAAAGCAAAAACAAAATTTAATATTCAATTTAGCTTAAAGCTAATTGGGAATGTTACAGTCCTCCCCTCCCAAATGTTGCTTTTCCTCAAGCAACTGTAAAGGTGAGTGCTACAAAACTTCTCCTCCTTCCCTTGTGACACCTCCATGTGATAGGCTCTCCTCAAGAACCAAGTGTCCCCCAATAAATACATCCCTGAAATGCTCCTCCCAAGTCCTCATGGGATGCATCTCCCAAGTGCTCAAGTTGACCAAATGGCTCATCCCATAAGGAAACAAGAGGTCTAATGTAGCAATCATGTATTGTCCAATGTTATCCCTAAAGCATGAGGCAAAATAAATGTGGAGAATCTCATTCCCAATGGGAACATCCAATCCATGTGTTATCCAAAACTTTTACTTGATTGGCTGTTGATCAGACAACTGTATATAATTGTTTCAAGCTAGCTTTTGACTGAAGCTTAGCCTCTTCAATCTAACGGGCTCTCTAAAAGGGGTTTATGATATTTGATAATGATAGTACTAGATGGCTAACTCTATTTGAAAAGTAACTTGTTCTTTATATATGCAGGTTGAAAATAATGCAGGCTTGCTACCATCGGGCTTATGGAGTCAACAATTAGTATTTTCAATGGCAAGGTTTATTGACATGGAAGCTGAGGCAGATAGGGGTATTTAACAAAGGAAATTCACTCATAAAACATAGGAAAACACAATTATTTCATTAGTAAAAGAAGTCAGAGCATAGAGTTATGAATTATGAGTAATAGAAATGAAATCTACTGCAAGTGGTAAAACATAAGATGTATATCAATAAGACATTAAAAACCCCATGAGAATATCAGGTCTCTCAAGAAGAAAGTCACTTTGTATTACTAATATAAGTCAAAATACATAAAGTAGTAGTTTGGTGCAAAAAAGTATCCAACCTCCCACTACTTCGATGCTTTTCTTTAAGTAGACTTTATTTACATCAAGGATGATCTGTCTAGTGGCTAGATTTATCGAATTTTCCTATGGCACTTCACATAACTAAAAAACATGACTTCTAACAAGAAACCAACAGCTACACTTTAAAGAAGACATCTCCTAATAGGATTCTAACTCCTATTTATTACATAATCTACCTTTTCTTGTGAAAAAGTTACATGATAGTTACCAAATAAGTATCACATGCTTGAAAAATATATGATATATTTTATCACCACTTTACACATTTATGACTCTCCTAAACATGTGGAACAAAACCCATTTTTTCAGGAATACATAACTCTTATCTTTAACGAGAGTTTTGGCTGATGATCTGTCTCCAAAAAACTTCACTCAAGTCATAATATTTTATGTTAATGTCCCTTTACATGTTTGAGGAGTCCAACTATCCAAAACTACCATTAATATGGTCCAAAACTTTCTAAAATATCTCTCTAGGAAAACAGGACAGTTTCATAGTGAGATTTAGTAGCGTTGAAAAAGTAGCTTTTGCGCCCAAAAAATCTGCATCTTTGTTGTTCCATGGTGTCTATCAAATCATGACACACCACAACCATCATTCTCCCTCCTTGAAAACTGAAAAAAATAAATTTAGAGGCAAAAAGGCTGCTATAGGTTTTTTCGTAGCGTTTTCCTCGCTTTAAGCTTAGGAAACACTACAAAACTATGTAAAAGTGCAGAAATTTCAGATTTCAAAACTGTCTCCAAAAATTGACCTCCAGCTATAAAAACTTGATCTTCTACATGTAATGAACCTCTCTAAATCATATTTAACCTCAAATTATGGTCCCTCTGGTGTTTCCTCCTCATTTATGATTAGTTGAGCAATGGGCTCCTCAACCACAGTCATCTTCAAACCTTTCTTCTCTAGATCTTCATGAATCAATTCTAATTGTCCTTGAAATTCTTTGACTTGGTCTTTCAATGTCCTATTCTTAGATTGTAAGTATAGGTTTACCTTTTTTATATGCTTTACCTCTTTTCTTAGTGGCTGAGTCCACTTTATTGGTTTTTCTGTGTTGTCCAAGGTCTTAGAGACACTTGTGACTTGATGCTCCCAAATCTTTCTCATATGTTCAAACTACACTCTTTCAGCTCTATGTTTCTTGGCCTCTTTCTTCAAGACTGATATCTCTTCATTTTCATCTTTCAACTGTTATTTTAGGACTTCAACTTCTGACTTCTCATTGTTTTTCTCTTTTCCCTTCTTTTGTTTGATGACTAATTCTTCTTTTGTAGGTGAGAAGAGGTCTATGATGCTTGGTGGTAGTTGAGTAGTTTCTCTGACCCTCTGAGCGTCTTTGCTTCTTTCGAAGACTTTTCCAGCATGTCTTTTCATTGGTTTTCTAGCTCGAAACATAAATCCTACATCATCACTTGCAAACTCTAACTTCTTAGTTGTTTTTCCTTTCTTAAGCTTCCTTCCTCCCTCGTCTATGTCTTCACCTTGAACTATGGGAGTTTCTTCAATATCAATGGCATGCAGGATGTCCTCTAAATTACCCTTAGCCACTGTTTCGATCCTTTTCACCCTCTTGCTGCCATGTTTTCTCACTGTTGGCTTTTTTTTTGAAGGTGTAGCTTTGGGTGTATCAACCTTCTGTAATCGCTCTATCTCCATGATTATTGGCTCAACTTGCTCTGCTACTGTAGGTTATTGAATATCTCTAGGTTTAGGAGTTATTTTGGGAGTGACAACATCTACTTCAAAACCACTTATGAATAGAAAATATGAACAATATCTGCCTAATATTTTTAACTCCTCTAACACGAGAAACTTGATCAAACCATGATGAAAAAGAGAGGTTTCATTTCCTTATACTTTAACTTGAACCTTGTCTGACATTTTAGCTCAGCTTCTGTATAAGTAAAAAAGAAAATAAAGAGGCCTCTTACCCACAAAATGTAGCAGAAGCCTAAGGTGGTAGGAGTAGACCATATGATATCTCCCTTCACAGGTGAAGTACTTATGAATGATCAACAACAACTTTGAGTAGATTTCCTTCATGTAGCTCCTTGGGATAGCATTTGTGAGATCAATTTCACTATGCTTTGTTTTGATGAATTCTTTATAGTCCTGCATGGTGAACTTGATGCCTTTGAACCATTGATATCCTCCTCTAGGGATTCTTGTTGCTGCTGCAATGGTTTCTGGAGTTACTATGAGACTTAACATTCCCACCTTTAAAGCTGATCCAGTAAAACTATTAGCAAATTCCTTTGAAACTTGCAAATGACACCCTTGTAGACTTTGGAAAAATTGCAAACACCCTGTTCTTCTAAACACCTCTAATGCAGTTGGGTCTTTATTAAACAAATTCATGTCCATTGGTTCATATCTTAGGTAGTGACCACCTTTTTTAGTCTTCTTCTTTGTAGCCATGATGATTTTATACCTTCTCAACCTCACTTGATTAGTGACACCTACAACTTTTGAAAATTCCAACAACAAGCTTGGCTTGGTGAAAAAACTCTCCAGACTCGATAGCATGCAAAGGTGAAGCAGAGAATGAGAAATACTCAATCGGGTAATGTTCTAATATTTCGATGACAACTCATGACTTAATCATGACTCATACATGCTAGAAACAGTAATGATGACCTCAGACATGACCTTTGTACCTTGATTTAACCCTAACTGACTCGAATGACATCCACCCTAATGCTTCTAATCATGGACTGACACCTTGCACCGGATTTGACAAGACAGGCAGAAAAACCATTTTTCGTACCGTGGCTAGTTCATTTTCTGACTATTTCGCTATGAAACTATTAGGCAGTTTTGTAGCGAAAACTGCCTTTTTACAATGTAAAACGCTACGAACAGTGGAAAAACTGGCTAAAGTGACCTTTTTGAATTCAAAAGCTTGGGAAATGAAATATGTTAGAAAATTATGACTGATGGGACATGATATGACTTGAATGGAGGTGGGTTTGAACCTTAGGATAGGTTAAAATGAAAAAAAAAATTTAATTTCCCTAAACCAACTTGTGACAAATGAACTCTATGATCATACCTTTGAAAAATGAACTCTATGAGCATGTCAAATGATGTTTCACTTTTCTCTAAGTGATAACAGTGGCTCCAGTTGGGATGGTGTGCCCCTGTGGTACACCAAAGAACATGTAGTTCGAGTGCTATCCATCTTCTTTGAAATAAAAACTTTGAAATTTTCCAAGCTTTCCTTCAAAATCTAATGGCCTTCACCTTGGGCTCAAGCTTGATGATCAAATTGTATTTATTAGTAGAAAAACATATTAAAATGGAATATATACAATGGAATGAAATATCAGTAGAACTTAAGAGGAATAGTGCTTCAAAAACCTGCCATTGACAGGCCCTATGGCACAAGGTTGTCCATCCATCTCCTACAATATGTAAGTTTTGTTTCCATGGAATGCAACCACTTTGAATGGACCTTTCCAGATATTCTCAAAATTTCTATTTTTCCCCTTTTCTTCAATTCTAGCCTCCCACTTCAGTACCACATCTTGAATCTGAAAGTTATCCTCTTTGACCTTTCTGTCAAATGTCTTCTTAATTTTGTTTTCAGATTTTTGATTGTTGTTATATACTTCCTCCCTTTTTTCCTGCAGAGCTATCAACTGGTTTATTATCCTCTGAATTTCATTTGGCTCCTCCTCTAATCCTTGCAGTAGCTTCATAACAGGCACTCCCAAGGATTTAGGAAAGATGGCTTTAGCTCCATATACCAACTCATAGGGTGAAGTACCAATTGACCTTTTAGTGCACACTTTATTAGCCCATAGAGCATATTTAACCTTTAGATGCCATGAAATTTTATTTTCCTGCAACACCTTCTTAATAATCCTCACAATGCTCTTGTTAGAAGATTTAGCAAGACCATTACCTTGTGGATAATATGTAGTAAAATGTCCAAGTCTAATGTGATATTGATGACAAAAAATTATTAGCCTCTTGTATTTGAATGCCTGTGCATTGTCAGTGATGATATTCATTGGGCAGCCAAACCTAGACAATATATTATTCTCCAAAACTGAATCATTTTCTTGCCTAGTTGGGATTGCTTCAATCCACTTTGTGAAATAATCAGTTGCTGTTAAGATCCAATGATGTTTTCCTGAAGATGATGGATGAATATCACCAATAAAATCTAGCCCCCACTACTGAAATGACACCTCAACATAAATAGGCATCAAGGGTAAAGGAACAAGCTTCTTCTTACCATCAAAAATCTGGCATTCATGGCAGACAGCTATCTTTTTGTATACATCTTCGAAGATTGTAGGCCAGTAGTACCCTAATCTGAGAATCTTGTTTGTTTTTGCCTTTCAATAATTATGACCTCCACAATCTCCTCTATGAAACTCCTTAATCACTTTTTCTACCTCCTCTTCTAGCAAACAATTCAAAAGAATACCACTAGTATCTTTCCAATACAGATTTTTGTCAATGATGCAGTACCTTAGGGATTTCAGCTTCACAAACCTTGCTTTAGACTCTGACAATTCAGTAGGAGCTCTATGATGATGTAATACAAATACAATGTCTCTGTACCATTCAAAAATGATGTACTTCTCTTCAACGGGAATCAACTCTTCATCTTCATCTGACAATTCTGAAATTTCTACAATTAAATTCATATCAAGATAGTCAAAACTGGACTGAGTGATTAGCTTTTCTAACCCCTAACCCTTCACCAACTTTGTAGGTTTGATGTCTATATCATACTCTAGCAAGTCAGATATCCACTTCCCTCTCTTACCATCAGGATCATCTTGAGTCAAGATGTCCTTCACAACAACATTAGAAACAAATTCTATAACATGAGAATGCAGAATGTAAATTCTGAAATATTTGATGGCTTTGACCAAAGCATAGGCTTGTTTCTCTATGATATTGTACATTAGTTCTGAATTAGCTAAGGTCCTGCTAAAAAATGAAATGGGCTGCTCAATACCTTGTTGTCCCTTCTGCAGCAAAACTCCAGCAATTGTATTTTCTGATGCAAAAGTAAAAACCATAAATTCTTTTGAAAAATCCAGGCTAATCAACAATGGTGCTTGAGTGAGTTCTCTCTTGATTTCCTCAAATGATTGTTTTTATTACACTATCCATTTGATGTCAGATCCTTTCTTTAGCCTTTTATTTATATCTTTGACAACCTCAACAAAACTTGGAATAAACTTTCTCACAAAATTTACTCCTAAGGAAAGACTGAATTTCCTTTCTGCTTCTAGGTAGATCTACTTTATGAATGGCATTGACCCTATTTGGATCAATCTTAATCCCATATTTAGATATAATATGCCCAAGTAACTTCCCTAAAGTTAGAGAAAAAATTCCTTTAGTGGGATTCATAGAAATTCCAAACCTTCTACACTTCAGCAAAACTTTCTCTAGATGCTTCAAGTGGTCTTCCTCTCTCCTTGAGAAAACTATTATCTCAACTAGATAGACAACGACCAACTTTCCCTTCTCTTCAACACAAGAAATATCCATTTCTCTTTAAAAAGTGGCTCCTGCATTCATCAGACCAAAGCGCATCTTTGCATACATGAATGTGCCCCATGGTGTGGTAAAGGAAATTTTCTCTTGATTTTCTGGGGGCACTAGAATCTGATTGTATCCTGAAATACCATATATCATAGACATCCTTTGGGAACCAACAATGTTCTGCAGAATTTGGTCCATCTTAGGGAGAGGGTAATTGTCTTTCATAGAGGCTTTGTTCAAGTTTCTAAAGTCAACACGTATTTTGATTTCTCCACTCTTATTTTTTACTAGAACCAAGTTAGCAAGCCATTTGGATAATCTGATAGGGACAATAATTTTTGCATCAAATATCTTCTCAATTTTCTTCTCAATCAGAGGCATAAGAAGTGGATTTATTCTCCTCAACTTCTGTTTGAAAGGCTTCTCATATTCTTTAATAGGAATGGTATGTTGAATGATACTATGATCATACTTCTTTAAATCAACATAACTCCATGCAAAAACATCAATGAACCTTTTCATCATCTCAATATATTTCTGTCTCATGTCTACTAAGAGAAACTTTGAAATCTTGATCATTTTTGGCATTTCTACTGTGTCAAGGTTACAACTCTCTACCTCTTCATCATCAGCTTGTATCCTAGGAGACTTGAACACATCATTCTAATCAAAAATATTTTCAAGTGGGATGAGACCTTTAGGTACAGAATTATTCTTCAGCTGCAACACTTCATAATTACCCTTAGTTTCAGCAAGCATGTTTTTTTGATCTACTTGTGTGCTTTCAAACTCCTCTTTCAATTCTATGAAGTTTTTGACTTGCTGACCATCATCAAAAACTTTCCAATGGATGATGTTGTCAGGGATAGTAGGCCTATCGCAAAATTCAACCTCATATATTTTAGTGGAATGTGAAGGGATAAAAAAAAGACTTGCAGAGATAGCTAGGGAGTCAGCTATTGAGTTTTGATCCCTAGTCTTCACAATAAATGAATATTCTTGAAAATTCTCTAACATCTGCATGATTAAATTTATGTATGCTTTCATTCTCATATCCTTGGTTTGATATACTCCCCCAAATTGTTTAATAACTAATTTAGAATCTCCACAAACATAAATATTTTGGGCACCCAATATTTTCAAAACTTTTAAACCCAAAAATAGAGATTCATACTCAGCCATGTTATTTGTGCAATCAAAGTCCAGTTTCAAAGAAAAGAACTTACTTTCATCCTCTGGAGTTGTGATCCAAATTCCCGCTCCAGCCCCCTCTCTTCCTGTTGATCCATCAAAGTGTAACAACCACCAACCTTCTTCCTTTTGTTCACTATTTTGCTAATTTTTTGCTTCCTGAATTTCTTCTTTCTTCATATCTTCTGATTCATCAGTCAATTCATTTAAAAGTATATCAGATCCTAATTCAGTATCAACAACATAGATTGGGAAATTCTTAGGTTTGTCCTTACTACTTACAATATAATCCATCCTTGTTTCTCTGTATAGTATTCTTTTCTCACCAAAAATAGGAATGGTGGCATAAGTTAGGTCCATACGCATGCTTCCTTTGATCTTTGCTTCCCAAGACCTTGATATTAGCATGCCAAACTTGGGTGGAATGTTTGATACTACAATGTCCATTAGCACTTTCTTGGCAGGGACTTGTGTAAGACGAACAACAACATGTTTTATTAAACCAATGCACTAAAATATTTTTGAATCAAAAGAAAACAAATACTTATATGGCCTAGTAATTTCCAATCCCATCCTTTCCATAATTACATTAAGCATAAAGTTATGAGAGGCCCCTGAATACAACATGGCATTGTGTAATGTTATGTCATGAATACTAATACTAACATAGAAAGGAGGCACTTCTTCATTTTTCTAATCTTCCAATCTTGGTTCCAAGTAAATGGTACGATGGTCTTCTTGAACATTAAGGATGTCAATAGCTCCAGGTTGGGAATTCAACATTTTTACAATTATACTTATGTATTCATTCACCATAAGAATTTATCCAAAAGGGACTAGGATCTTGATCTTATAGATTTCACTCTCCAAACTAAAAATAAAAGCAATTTTTTCAGTCTCTTTGATAGGAGGAGGAGGTGGTGGATATTTTCTAACCTCAGCTGCTTTGGGGGAATATTTCTTGGGCTTTGTTTTGCTTCTAGTAATTGGAACATTTCTGTTTATGAGGTTGTATTTTTTTTCATCTCAAAGATTGCATGTTGGTATCCTTTAATATAATCAGATGGCTCCTCACCCTTGTTTACATCATGATCAGACTCATCATGTTCTTCCTTAGTCAAAACATTCCTAACATGTTTTCATCTAAGCAATGAATAGAGTCTTCTGGTATTTCAGTTTTATCTTTTTCATCAACTAAGTTTTGTTGAAAAGGAGGCCTTACTTTAGGGTTAGGCTGATTCTTGTTTTCCTTTGGTCTTTGCTGATTTTGAGGTCTCCTGAACTGAGGATTTATAAAATAAGTTTCATGTTGTGCAGGAGGAGGAGAGGCATTGCCAAGGGCAAGCCTATCCATCAGTTTTTCCATTGTTTTCATCATGAAGTCAAATTTTTCATATGATGTCGAAGGCTTATCTTCTTCTTTCAATTTTGTCTTTCCCATATTGGACATTTTAGCTGCTATCATATTGACCTCCACCTTCACTGCATCATTTTGAATTTCATCTATTGAAGGAGATTCTCTTTCTCTTAGCAAGATAGAAAGGTCATAGTAAAAGGATTCAACATATCTCAACTAAGCTGCTCCTGGTGGAGGCTTTATATGGGTAGGGATGGATTCATAAACTTTATTAAATCTCTTGGAGAAATTTTGGATAGTTTCATCAACAACTCTTTTCAAGCTATTATACTCAGTGAGGGCTTGTACAGGATTGGTTTTATTTCCCCACTTTATCAAGAAGCTATCTTCAAATTCATTCCAATTATGTAGGGTTCCTACAGCAAGGGCTTTGAAAAACTTTCTGACCTCACCAATAAAGCTCTAAGCAAATAGTCTCATCTTGACATCCTCATGGTCAACTTCCTCCCTGTCGATAAAGTCATTAAACTGATCTACATGCTCTTCAGCTATGATCTAATCATCATTTCCCCAAGTTTTGATTCTAGTATAATATTTTCTAGGAAGGGCATTAATTACAATTGGGAGAACAAGAGGGGCATACCTAGCAGGTGTAGCAGCAGGTGGAGGTGGCACATTTCCTACCATGATGACAGGAACAGTGGTAGTTTTAGGAACAAAAATAGTAGAGGAAGAGGAACTATTAGGAGGAGGGCTTGTTGGTTTCTGTTGTCCAGTTACAATTGAAGTCTAGTTAGGTAAAGGAAAACCATTTTTACTTCCTAGCAATATTTCAAATGGGTCTAGTTCCTTCAACCTATCTATGGATTCCCTCTCTAACAATAACTCTGATGTGGCTGCCCCCCAAAACTCTTCTTTATCTTTTTGGGTCACTAATTTTAAGGTATCAATACCTCTTATTTGTAGGTATAAAACAATCTCAGTCAATTCTTTTTCATTTTCAGACCTAAACAAGACTTCCTAAATTTTATCATCAAATTTTTTATCTTCAGGACTTCTTAAAAATTCAGAGGGAAAGGCTTTTGTGTGTAATGGAGTACTTGATTGTGAAAAAATGCCTTGAATTCCTCTGGAGATTTTGTTTGGATTTTCCACAATTGTATGTGGATCTGGGTCAGGATTACTCCTCGTGTATCTCCTTTTCGAAGCCACCTTTGATCATGAGAATTTTGAATGGAGTCACCAACGTAGTTGTAGCCTCGAATAGATTCTGATCTCCTACTACCTTCGCTATAGGGTAATATGCTTGGATGGTGGTTATTAAATATCCCTCTCAGGGCCTTCTGGTGATTGAGGCACACATTTGGATTACCTGTAAAGTTCACAAAGATATTGCACACATGTTCATGCTAATGTATATAACTGAGAAAGTAATATGAAGAGATTACCTCTTTATAGATAGTATATCCTATGGAGAACACCAAGCAGCAAAGTAGGGATCTTTCTTCACCAGCTCCAAATCTAGATCCTGCAATCAGTCAAAGCACCCGTGTAATATCTACAACTATATAACTCCTTATCAATTAAGATAGCATATAATAAACATAAAACAATACAGATCTAATCCATTCATATCATGCTACATAGACGATTGTAAAACAATTGTGACACTGATGCATTTAATGGAAAAAATAGATACAGTTCTATTTATTTATAAAAAGGAGGATTACAACTGTTGGTTTTACCAAGACCTCCTCAGTCTTCCAATCCCTCTCTCTTTCTCTATCTCCGAGTGTGATGATTCTCAAGGCTGAAAGCTCTCAATGAACTTGGTCGATCTTTAAGCCTCACACTACAACAATGAAATTCCTCTCCACATATAATCAAACCTTCGACCTTAGACTAAGAGCCCATAGCTCCATTTTATAAGATATGGAAAAGGAAAACCTTGCCAACTCTTTCAACCAGTTTGAAATGGGAAAGATCAAGATGTTTCCTTATTATTCCATGCTTTTTCCTTCCTTAGGAGTCCAGTTATATTTGGCAAGGCCTAATAAAAGGTTTGTTCCTTTTAGTTTCTATTTTGAACTCACTCTTTGTGAGAAGAAGCTGGAATTTCTAGTCAGATCGTTGCAAGATATTTTACTTTTCACACTCAAACATGGATAATGCTACCCCTTGGGCAAGACAGAGCATTACCCTAGGAATTAACGCTCCCTTTGCATGGCTTAGGTGTATTATAACGTTATCTATCTATCTTTGAGGTGCGTTACCTTGGAAGAAATGGGTTTTGTCTAAGTCATTTTCTTCCTTCTATGTTACCTTCTCCTATGAGCTAATGAGGAGGGCATTTGTCCTGAAATAGATGCCCCCTAAAGTGTAAGGTCAGAGATGAAGATGATGGCCGAAATACTTTATAACAATTGTAGTAGAATGAGAGGGATTGGAGGACTGAGGAAAACCTGAAACAACAACATATGTCAGAAAATATAGTATCTATCTTGAGTTGGGCATTCCTATTCTCAGTAGCTAATCAACATGATTTCTCTAAAACAGAGATATGAACAGTATGTCCACCAATAAGCATAATGTGAAAGTGTCTATCATAACAGGATCAAATTGAAAAGATGTCTCCAAAAAAAAATATCGCAACTTGGGGGAGAAAACACAGCTGTAATGGTGTAACTCTCAACCCAAGGTCTTTGTCGTCGCTTCACTAAACTGCATATTTCCATACATGTGAATGAATGAGTCGTAGTAGAACATGCAGGAAATCGTCTTATTACCAGTAAATAACAAAAACTATTAACAAACGCGTGGGCGACCACTGATAATGATGATGGTCCCCAAGATGCAAAGTACAATCTAGGGAGTGTGAATAAAAGGATTTGATGTCGAACACTCATAGAATCATTCGATCGGGAGAAAATAATGAGAACCCCCAACCGAACATAAGATGACCTACCACTAATGTCTGCAAGTATCTAGGTACTGACGTGTTTCTGGATCAACTTCCTAGATAAGATGCTGAAGTCGATAGGAAGAGATATGTCAAGAGGTAGGCACTGAGGCGTCCTACACCAGTTGACATGAAATGGGAAAAGATGATTTTGTACTAATGGAAATAATAAAGAGCAAGTGGGAATAATTGACGACAAATAAGTTCTGGCATATGATGGCTTTGGTTGATACAAGGAGCAGTAGATAGCGGGATCTTCTTGAACAATAGAAGGAACTCTAATAGGGTAATAGGTAGTGTAGGCTTAATGAACACCAAAGAGTATTAGGATTCACCAATGCAAGAACACTGGGAGACGAAGGCTAAACTCATAGATGGTAGGGTTCGGATAAATGTGAAAGAGTTTTCTGGGAAGTGCCATGTTCAAGATTTGGTGCTGCCAAATCGACCTTTAGAAAATGTAATAGAAGAAGTATCCATGTTGTCCAAATTTTTTCCCCATCTGATTAAGTTTAACGAGTCCAGATGGGTAAACGCGATGATTTTTCATATTTAGAGAGTCTGAAAAACATCGTAAAAGAAAACTCTAGGGGGTACCTTTGTCATTTTTGACAACCGGACGCTACGAAGGGAGAATAGTAAGCCTGAAATATTTCATCTTCCGTGAGTTACTCCATTGAATCTAGAACAGTGAGAAAGATATGTTCGATGAACATCTACCTGATTTCATTATGAGCACAAGGAGATGAAGTAAAATCAATGTTATTTGTGAAATTTTAACGAGTCCAACAAGGAAAAAATTGATGCTCTCCATGAAATTTAACGAGTCACATAGAGAAAAACTAGGTCACCTTTTCTATTTAAAAAGCTTTGAAAAAGATGAAAAGAATGGCTCATATGTCTTTGTCGTGGTAGTTTAACAAGCTCAACAAAGGCAACTTGGGGTTTTTGCAGTTTTATGTGCTAGAAAAAGGTCCCTAAAAAGAAAGCTCGAAACCGGGTTGAATATGGTCAGATCTACATATAAACACTTAAAACCCATCAGAGTATCGGTAACATATAAAAACCAATAGTTGCGACAAAATGTAGCATGAATTTACCAATTTTTATCAGAATAGATGAGTGAGTCTGACCTTCAGAATGGCTATAAGAAGGCCACAGTCCTTCAATTTCACTCTATTGAGTGCTCTGATAGAGCTCTGGAGTAAAAAAGTGGTGAAACTTCAATTGTCGATTATGGACGATCTGGGCAACAGTTTTTCATTCCGCGAGATCCAGGTAAAATCTTGAACCTTCCTCTAGCATTTCATTATGTTTTTAGTTCTTTTTTCTAGTCAAAATTATCAATTTTAGCAGGCGCTAAAAAATTTAAGTGGCTAACGTGGATTCTTAGTGTTGTGCCTGTGTTAAACACTCTTCCCGAGAAGAAACAAAGCGTTAGCACACACTGTTGGGCTCTATATCCCACGTTAGCTGGCAAAGATGGTTTAAGAACTTGTTTTTTAGTAGTATAAAGTGTTCCAGGCAAAAAATAATCCACTGAAAATGTGGCTTGTGCAAGTATAAAGCTATTTACCATGAGAAATTGGCGCGAAAGGCAGTATGAGCGGGAAGAACGTGAAATGGTTACCGATGTAGCTATGTTGCTAGTTCTCTGTAGATGTGGATTGCTAAAGTATGCTCCTTTAGAGATGATTAGGGGAAAAAAGGACCTTTTGAGGTGGATAATCCAACAGTGGGATGACCGCCAACATGTCTTTAATATCGGGGGTAATGAACTCTTGATTGAGAAAGACGACATCTATTTTTTGACTGGCTTGTCATGCAGAGGACCGAGGCCCAATCTGATAGGATCCAGGGTTGATCTACACACCATTGCTGATTTGATCCGTACTCACTGTATAAACAATACAGAGGTAGTAAGTAACCAGGTGCCTATTGCACAGGTGGCATCGAGACCACTGAGGTATCTGTTGTGGATGATAGTTCACTTGGTTGGGGCTAAGAGTTAGCATGTGGCCACCAAGGCCCATGTGTTTTTAGCACTAAATTGTATGCAGCCCAAGGTATTTGACTAGTGTGAAGGTGTTGTCCGCCGAGTTCGTGCAGAGTTGATAGCATGTAAGAACTGGACCCAAAGAGAGTTTGGGTATGGTACATTGATCGTTTCATTCATACTAGAGTGGGTGTCAGCCATGAGGCCAAGGATGATCACAGATGCATTGGGCCTATGGGAGCCAAGAAAATCTCGTTGGGAAACTTTGATAACGCAGACTGGAGAGGGTCCAATTCGTCACTGTATTGATGAGGGATTCTTCGAGTGGCTTGAATACCAGATCATCATGGTTGAAGATTATCCCTATGCAGGGATGAACTATACAGGAGATCCAGAGTTGGTATTTCCCCCGGGCACTCAGTGGGGCCTATATGGTAAGAAAGATCTTGATCAACGTAGTTTGAAGTATTTTTGTATCTTTTGAATGTATATTCAATTTTTTTTTTGTTTAATGGGTGAAAATATGTTTTGAATGAAGCTTGTTGCTCGACATAGATGTGGCACCTGTCCGTCCAACCGGAGCCCCTCACTATGCAACGCGAGGAATGTAGCTACCTAGGGCTAGTGCAGCAGCAAAGGTTGCAGAAGCCACCAAAGAGGGTGATGACACAAAGATTTTTCAAGAACTTACTAGAAACCTGGAGGGTTTAAGTATGTGTAATGTTCCATATTTGAAACTGCTCATGAATCTGGCAAATCATATTCCCTTTTTCATAAACATTAAAAATCAACAACTAAACTATTCCAGAGATTGACTGTAGGGGAATTTACTGGGTATGTCACCTTTACAATAAAATATGAGACCCAGAGGCTAGCTGGCCCACTAGCATACTCTGTCTATAGAACTATGTCGAGAGCTAATATTTCCAAAAGGGGATGCTCAACAAGCCAAGCTTGAAAAACGCATTTTTCAGAGATGGGTTCTTCAAAAACTAGTATAAACTCTTGGATCCCTTATATATGATAATATAAAACCAAATTCCAAGATGATATCAGAAACAAATCGTACTAGGTGGGTTAAACAGTTCTCCCACACCTAGCTTGCCTTAAAAACTCCCCAAACGAGGGACTGCAGCAATATAGAAACTGTATAACGGTATTACACTGATGAAGAAGATTTAACATAGGTTTAATAGACATAAATACAAATATTTAACTACAGCAATAACTTATACAGTGTTTTATGAACCAGGGGGTGGGGGAAAAGTGAAGATTTAGGCCCTAAAACGAGTATAATCAGAGATCTACATAAAAATAAGGTAGGAAAGTGGTTGGATCTGATAGATAAGGCTATTAGGGACTCACATGTCAAATTTAAGCAAAAAAAATAAGTTTTTCTATGTTAAACAGTTCCTCCTTCCCGGCTAGTGAAGGAAAACACCCAATCCCCATGACTTTGAATATGCAGAATTTACTGAAGCTCAGACAGTGTGATTTTCTGAAGCTATTAGTTGAAATATGAAACAATAATCAGCAAATCAGCTTGGTCTCATAGCTTAAGAAAAGTATATAATAAGAATAGATATTTACATGAAATAACCATCAAGATTAAGGTGCTGCAACAAAGGAAATTACCCAGAAACACTTCAGCATAAATTTCAAGAGGTTGAAGCTTCATTTTATTATAAATCAGATCTAAAACAGATCCTTTCATGAAAACAGAGATCTCTTACAAATCTGGAAGCCAAAGAGGCTCTTTATTACACTCCCCTTGGGGATCTCAGCAAATGATGAACCATAGTGAGTAGATATGAGATCTAAGACACAATTCTATAATAGTATTCAGAAATTATATAGTAAATACATCAGAAAATAAATCATATCTGAAGGTTACATGGATTGGTTGGCCAATACATGGATCACCATAGTGGAAGGAAGGGAACCTCTCCATTAGAGATCTCTCCTCCAGGAGAACTCCAAAACCCCTGAAACTCTACTCCTCAAGAATTACGTAGCTTAGGGAGAGAAAATATGCAGTTAACCAAAAACATAATTTGGCCTGATGCAAAAATATGGATCTGAAACATAAAGAGCCTAGAACTAGCTTATCAATAGGATAGGTGAGTTTCCCATTGACAAGGGGTGGTAGAACTGCATAGATCTGCAAAGTTCTATTCCCCACTTGTTGCAACTTACAGAGGAAATAAAACCCTCAACAGCATATGCATTGTAGATGGAAGTAGAAGCTTGGCCAAATGCTAGATAGTGGGAAAAACTGAACATCCTCCTCCAAAGAGCTGCTCCATGGAAGGAGAGAGGGTTCCTAAATAGGAAACCCTCTTCCCTTTGGCTAAACAGCCAAAAGAACTCGAGTTACCCAAGAAAACTCAAATTCAAAATATCTTCAACAACCCTTCCTTGAGTCCTCTCCCTCCCTTTTATAAAATGAGGATGTGCAAAACCCTAAACCGCTTCACTTGAATTAGCCCCTTTCACACTGAGGTCCTCCTTCTGAAACTGTGCAGATCACTTAGGAGGTTCAATGCACCTGGACTGTCTTGTGATTTGGTCATGTTGACCCAGTCAAATAGCTCAGCCCTGTTCACACACAAGTAGTTTTTATGCAACCAGCTCATATTTAATCTTGTTCACATTGAGCATGTATTTATTTTTAGATCTAAGGAGTGTTACATGTCCTCCAGTAGTCTATTATTCACAAACATGAAAAATAAAACAAAATTTTAATGTTCCAATTAGCTTAGCTAATTTAGGAACATTACAGTCCTCCCCTCCCAAATGTTGCTTGTCCTCAAGAAACTACAAGGATAGAACTGAAAGATGTCTCCTCCTCCTACTGTAGCATCCCCATATGATGAACTCCTCCAAATAATTAGATGTTGTGTCAACAATGAATCTTCATATTTCCCCTCCCAAACATGCAAGTTAGTTGAATAGCTATCATCATGAAACAGTCAAATACTCAAGAAGGCAATAAGGTGTTGCCTAGAGGCTCCCTCAAGGCATGGAATCTGAAGTGTATTGGGAAATAACATCCCCCATGTGAGTTCTCCATCCTCAAGCAATCATCCACCAAAAATGAGTCACCTCATGACATGGCAACTCTATGAAATTGTTCCTCGACCTTGAGCTCCTGCAAAATAGGTGGGCTGAAAATCTGCACATGGTAGACAAGACGACCTACCCCACGTTGTTCTCCTCTACACTTGGGATAAGCGTATGGTAAAAACTGATCTTGGGCTGTAAGGATATTGCCCTCAAGTGGCATCATGGAGATTAGATCTACAAAGATCCTTCCTCCAACGTTGCAAAACCAGATGGCCTAAGACACTCCATATGTGAGGGATATGAGATTTTCATCACATGGCATTCCATCACATACATGGCCCACCTCCAAGAGAAACAAGTGTTTGGCTATGGTGGCCACAACTTCTCCCATGTTCCCATTAGAGCATGTTTTGCAGAAAAATGAGGGGATCTCCTTCCCCAAAGGACACACTCATCTCATGTGTCTCCTCCTCAATCATGCTCTCAATAGACATAATGACAATATCAGAAAAAATAAAACATGATCATCATCATAATGAGGGAATACTGAAGGTTCTATGTGATGAAAGAGATTACCAACAGTTCCTCAGATCCTCACAGTGCAACATTTTCAACTGCTACTTTAGAAGAGTATATGGAAAATTGCTTCCTATGACATGGTTAATCATATGAATTAAGAATCCACATGTAAGGAAAACATCTTTTCCCATGGCCACATAACAGATGGTTGTCTCCATCATGCAATTTGGCCCAATAAAGTTCATCGAGCTCAATAAATAGCTTTCCCTCTTGTGGAGCAATGCACTGGTAAGAGAATGCAAGAAAAAGTCCTAACCATATGTAGGAAGCAAGAAGATACATGGATTCATGAGTGAACCCTCAAGTATAGTTTGGCACACTTCCATGAAGAGAAATGAACCAAGATCTGCATGCAAATCCTCTTCTCCATGCTTGGAAACCCAAGACAAGAAGAATACATCATCTTCTTCACCTCGCCTTTGCTCACCAAGTGCATCGAATTAGAAGTGATCCTAGGAATACTCCATCAATAAATCCTAGCTCCAAAGTGACAACATTGTTGGCCTATGCAAATAGGCTCCCATAAACACATAGCTCCAATATTTGACATGAAGAATGTCAAAGGCATCTCCCATAATGCTACTACATATGAGAAGTCCTTCCCATGAAGAAAGTCCTTCTTGAACATCTAAGGTCAAGGAGTAACCCCTTTGCACTATGATAGTGCCATCTTCTACTCTTGCAACACATTGAAAATTGTGAGAGAAAATATTCCCTTTCTCTCTCAAGAACATCCCAAGCAACAAAATCCTTTGCTACTTTCTCATTCTTCCATCATCCCATCCATGTAGTGACAACATGGTGCTTGACATGAAAAATGTTATGCCAACACAATGTGCCCATAATCTTACCTACTCCATGATGCAAGTATCCTGCCACATACCCTTAGTAAGAGTGTGATGATCAACTCTTCCAAGAGCAGCCAGTGTAGCCAAGCCTCCTACTGCCTGGTATCAAAAATCTGCAAGTGGCTTTTTAGCCTCTTGCTCTCCATCCTCCATCTTCGTACACCTCCCATGAGGGATACCATCATCCCAAATCAGATTCTTGTACTCCATGGGATCTTGAAATGCAAGCTTCTCTTCATCACCACCTTTGTACAGCACAATGCAACTCTGTTGTTCTAAATTAGTAGCATGCAAAGATGTAGATCTCCTCATATATGTGCTGAAATGAGCATAAATGAATCTTTAATCATACCCTGGTGAATAGAAGCAAGACTTATTCTGCAGTTGTGTGACATTCCTCCATTTCTGAACATGAAGGCTGCTCCTCAAAGGTTGTGACAGCGCTGGTACAAGTCTCCACCTTTTCAATCTCCTTGAGATCTTCTTTAATTCCCTTCATGATCTGAAAAGGGAGCAGGGAGATCTTCTCACCCATCATTCTTTCAAGTGGTGGAGCCATGCTCTGGTTTTTCTCTGTATAGCTCTCCTTCTTTGTGAGGATAGGAAGTGCATGGATCTTCTCTCCTTCTTGAAACCTTCTGCAAGTCTCATTGCAACTTTCTACTTCTTGAAACCCTCTAGGAGTTTCATTTTCTTCCTCCTTCTTTCTTCTGTCTAACCTCTTTGAAGAGGCTCTTCCTGGATCTGAAATATGATGAGGTAAAACTCATCTCCTTCAGCTTTCTGCTCTCTAGTTTTCTTCTTGCTTCTTTTGATAGCTTGATCTCACAAGCTGAGCCAAATATCATGCTCTGATACCACTGTAATGTTCCAGATCTGAAACTGCTCATGAATCTAACAAATCATATTCCCTTTTTCAGAAACATTAACAATCAACAACTGAACTATTCTAGAGATTGACTGTAGGGGAATTTTCCGGGTATGTCACCTTTAAAATAAAGGATGATACCCAGAGGCTAGCTGGCCCACTAGCAGACTATCTATAGAACTATGTCGAGAGCTAATATTTCCAAGAGGGGATGCTCAGCAAGCCAAGCCTGAAAAATGCATTTTTCAGAGATGGGTGCTTCAAAAACTAATATAAACTCTTGTATCCCTTATATATGATAATATAAAACCCAATTCCAAGAGGATATCAGAAAAAAATTAGACTAGATGGGTTAAACAGTTCTCCCATACCTAGCTTGCCTTAAAAACTGCCCAAATGAGGGGTTGCAACAATATAGAAACTATATAACGGTCTTAAACTGATTAATAAGCTTTAAAATAGGTGAAATAGAAATAAATACAAATATTGAGCTACATAAATAACTTATATAGCGTTTTATGAACCAAGGGGTGGGGGAAAAGTGAATATTTAGGCCCTAAAACGAGTATAATCAGCGATCTGCGTACCAATAACATGGGAAAGAAGTTGGATCTGATATCTAGGATTATTAGGGACTCCCATGTCGAATTTCAGCAAAGAAAAATAATTTTTTCTATGTTAAACAGTTCCTCCTTCGCGACTAGTCAAGAAAAACACCCAATCCCCATGACTTTGAATATGCAAAATTTACTGAAGCTCAAGAAGCATGATTTTATGAAGATATTAGTTTAAATATGAAAAAATAATCATTAAATCAGCTTGGGTTCATATCTTAAGCAAAGTATGTAATAAAAAACAGAGATTTACATGAAATAACCCTCAAGATTGAGGTGTTGCAACACGGGAAATTACCCAAAAAATCTTGAGCATAAATTTTAGGAGGTTGAAGCTTAATTTTATTATAAATAATATCTACAACATATCCTTTAATGAAAACATATATCTCTTACAGATCTGGAAGCCAAAGAGGCTCTTTATTACACTCCCCTTGGGGATCTCAGCAAATGATGAACCATAGTGAGTAGATCTGAGATCTAAGACACAGTTCTACAGCAATATTTAGAAATTTTGCAGTAAATAAATTAGAAAATAAATCAGATCTGAAAGTTACATGGATTGGTTGGCTGATCCATGGATCACCACAGTGGAAGGAAGGGAACCTCTCCACTAGAGATCTCTCCTCCAGGAGAACTCCAAAACCCCTGCTAATCTGCTCCTCAATAATTACGTGGCTTAGGGAGAGACACTATGTAGTTAACCATAAACACAATTTGGCTTGATGCCAAGATATGGATCTGAAGCACAAAGAGCCTAGAACCAACTTATCAATAGGATAGGTGAGTTTCCCATTGACAAGGGGTGCTAGAACTGCATAGATCTACAAAGATATATTCCCCACTTGTTGCAGATTACATAGGTAATCAAACCCTCAACAGAATCTACATTGCAGCTACAAGTAGAAGCTTGGCCAAATTTTGGATATTGGGAAAAGCTAAACATCCTCCTCCAAAGACCTGCTCCATGGAAGGAGAGAGGGTTACTAAGCAGGAAACACCCATGTATGACTCTTTCTATAACAAATGTGACAAATTCCAATGTAACACATAATTCACCAATGAATCAGCTAATGCATTAAATTCTCTAGGAATGTGCTCAAATGCAATGGTTTCAAAGTGACGTTCTAAAAGTTGTAACATTAAGAAATAACGTAACAAGATTGGATGAAGGATGTGATCATGATTGTTTAACTGCATAATTATGAGTTGCGAATCTAGCTTGACCACTAGATTGGAGATGTCGCAAGATGCAGCTTTCGTGAGGAGTTGGATCACCAACATATACTCAACAATGTTGTTGGTGGCATTGCCCAGGAAGATTCCCCCAGAACCAAGGAGTTCTGACTCAAGTGTGTAGAGGACCCAAGCAGCTGACGAAATGTGCCTAGTACGACAACTAGCGCCATCCGCATATCCAACGTATGATAAGGATGACGAAGGCATCTATGTAAAAAGAAAAGAGTGTGTATGAGAAAAACACTCAAAAACCCAAAATATCTAGAGACATCAAAGCAAAGGCAAAATCATATACATAAAATTACAAAGCATATGCCTAGTGGAGAACTAGGAAAAATAATTTTTTAGATAGAGCCCATTGCGGGGCTCCGTGAGTGGAATTCCATTACAGTCCTAAAGTTCATAAGCTCCTTTTGAGAGGACTTTGGTGACTATGTAAGGACCAAGCCATAATGGTTGAAGTCTTCTTGACCCCAAGAGGTCGTGTCTCTGATCATAGACTAGAATGAGATCACCCTCTTAGAATGAACGAGGCTTGATAGATTTGTCATATTGAGTTTTAACTCGGTGTTGGTGAGCTTCAAGTTCCAGTGTGGCATATCAACGAGTTTCTTCCAAGTGATCAAGCGAGAGCAAGAAATTTTCTATGGTGATGGTGCCAAGTAGGAGTTCAACAACGAGCTTGAGTGATGGAATCTCACACTCGATTGGGAATACTTCTTCTAGGCCGAATGCAAGTTGGAATGGCATGAAGCCTATGGCAGTTTTGACCGATGTACGGTATGCCCATAATACGGAATATAACTTTCGAGGCCATGTGGTTTTATGATTTCCGACTAACCGACAAATCATGGTTTTGAGGACTCCATTTATGGCTTTGACTTGACCATTCGCTTGCGGATAGTAGGACAAAGACTGATCTTGTCGAAAACCTAGCATGGAAGTTAATTCCGTCATCATATGGTTATGAAAATGTGACCCATGATCTGCAAAAATTGAAAGGGGTACACCGAAACAACAGATAAGCTGATTGAACAGGAACAGAGCAGAAGTTTCTCCATCGGCCTTGAAATTGGGAATGACTTCTGCCCATTTCGTGAAGTAGTTGACTGCAACGAAAATGTAGTTGTGTCAGTCTACCGAAGTGGGATTGCATGTAACGAAGTCTATTACCCATTTAGCGAAAGGACCAATGGAGACAACCAGATGGAGAGAGGAAGGGTGATCATGCATTTTCTTTGTGAAAATTTGACAGGGATTGAACTTCTGGACCCTTGTGATGTAGTCTTTAAACAAAGTATGCCAATAATAGCCTGCACGCAAGATTTTTTGAGTAGTAGCTATGCTAGAAAGATGATCGTCGCACGCCCCCACGTGGAAGTCATTTAAAACACATTCTACCTCGTTAAAAGTGAGACAACGCCGAAGAATAGTATCAACACCACGAAAATATAGATTATCATTTAGCACAAGATAGCGTTTTTCTTGGTGGCGAATATGATGGCGTTCGTCGGACGTGAGAGTTGGAAGCGTTGAGTTTGGAGGTAGACCAAAATGTCTTCACACCAAGGATCAGAAGAATCGACTAAGTAGATGGATTCATCAGGAAATGGATCATGAGCTACATCTTTTAGGTCGATTCTAGGAAGGTTCGACAGTAATTCAGCGAAGACTAGAGATTTCTTTGCTTTGGCAGCAGTGAATACCAAGTCAAATTGTTGGAGGATTACAATCCATTTGGAATTTTTTCCTCCAATAACTTGGCGACAAAAAATGTGTCGCATGGGGTTCTCTAAAGCAATGACAGTAGTCTGTCGTAGTAATATATAGTGTCGAAGTCGGGTGACAGCAAAGACCACTGCGAGAGAGAGTTTCTCCACATGTGAATATCGTAGTTTAGGTCCGATGAGACCTTTTTACAAGTAATATATCACATGTTCACTATTGTCATCGTCAACTTGAACTAGGACCATTCCAAGTGAGGATGGTGAGGCTGCCAAGTAGAGGAGAAAGTTGCATGAGTAGTTGGGGGCACTAAGAAGTGGGGCAGAAACGAGTGCTCATTTCAGGGCATCAAACGAAAGTTGAGCTTGGTCATCCCACAAATATAGTGTTCCCTTTTTAAAAAACGCATAAAGTCATTTGTCTTCTCGACATAGTTGACTATGAAACTGTTAGGTCCCCATAATTTGCTAGATTGATTGAGATACAAATGAATAGGGTAACATCAAACCAAGCTTTGGAATCCAAGGACCTAGCATTCCTGGACTCGAAGAGGGATCTCTCTAGTAGGTGCAAAGATATGAACTTGTTTTGTTGATTAGGGTTGATTTTACCTAGGAGGTGTTCTCTCATTCAAACTTATTTTTTCCATCATTCTCTCCATTTTCCTTGTTATCGAGTCAATTTTGGTGTTAGAAGAGGAGGGTGGAGGTGTAGTGTCATCTTTATAAGTCACCCTTTTTTCTGATCTCATCCTAGCCCTTTTTTGAATTAAATTGGCCTCTACACTCATAGCCCCTTTTTGCATGTCTTATAGATTTAGGTAATCTCTCTCCCTTAGTTGATAGGCCATATCAGTATCGAAGCCTTCGGGATATTTTACTAAGTCTAAGCCTTGAGGAGGTTTTATGTGAGGTGGGACGGCATTGTAAACGCTGTTAAACCTAGTGGAGTAGTCATGAACACTTTCTCTCGGATTTATTTTAAGATTGTTATACTCACAAAGAATTTGAAGGGGGTTTTTCTTGATTTCCCATTTGTTTAAAAAGTTTTGGTATAGGGTAGGGAGATCATGAATGTTGTTGGGAGGTAATTCTTCAAACCATTTCTTGGGTTCTCCCCCTAGGCTCTGAGAAAAAATCCTCATTTTTATGGGTTCTTCTTCTATCTCCATGTAGTCAAAAGCATCACTAATTCTATCTACATGTTTCTGAGCAGTGATGGATTCAGTCCCTAAGAAGTGAGGGATCTTGGAATGATAGTCATTTGGCAAAGGTAATAGTGGTTTTTGTAGAGCCAGTGGAGCATACTAGGCTACCATGATGGGAGGAAAAGGAAATAAGGGATGATTTACAAGGGGAGGATTTGTGAGAGGTGGAGTGGGATGGAGTGGGGTGGTTTGCACAGTGGTGGTATGGATGGGTGTGGCTGAGGTACTTGGACCAGAGAAATGATTATGAGTGGATTTGAGATGAAAAGAGTTGAAGTTATGGAGAATCTGAAAGTCAGGTGGAGTGGAAGGAGAAGCTTCTCTACCGGAGCTTTGCTGCAAATCTACAAGGTCAGTTTGGACAACCCTAGTTTGTGACTTGGTCCTGAACATATTCTTGGCATGGTGCAAGTAAAACTGAGGATCTTGTGAAATTGTAAGGTGTTTTGGTGCGGAACCTACTCTATAAATGGTCCTAACAAAGGGTGAGTTTCCAGCTTTAGAAGCTTGCCACAAAATCTTTTCTGGGTCATCAGCTACGGTAGGAGGATTTGGGTCCGGGTGTGATCTGGTACTAATACTTCGTGAAGCTAGATCTCTTTACTCACACAAGGTATAAATAGGCCTTGAAAATTGATTTGGACTGAGTTGACACAATCCTAGAACAACCTATGGGACTAGTGAGATGAAAAAAGGCCTATTGGAGGCTAGTTGAGTCACCAGGTGGATTCTTTTTTGAAATTTTGAGGATATGTATACAATGGTCCACCACCAAATTCTTGATAAAAATCAATCTAGGGAGTACTTTTTGGTTTTTTAGTTTCTTTATGCAGCCTTAAGGTTAATGAGTATCCCCTAGCTGAGTCATCATCTTGCTAGGATGGTGAAGCAATTAGTTTCTACTCTTGGCTATAGGTTGGTTTTTAAGTCAAACAAGGGATGTATATGAGTCTATAAGAGTTTTTCAGGCTACTATGAACTTAGTCCAAACGTGATCACCATTATGTTAGGTCCCCATAATTTTCTAGATCAATTGGGATACAAATGGATAGGGTAACATCAAACCAATCTTTGGAATCCAAGGACCTAACCTTCCTAGATTCGGAGAGGGATCTCTCTAGTAGGTGCAAAGATATGAACTTGTTTTTCTTATTAGGGTTGATTCTAGGCTAGATGTTAAGTGCAGGGTATTTTGATTGTTTTTGGTTGAGTATGATGCTCAGATGGATTTAGATAGAAAACATGGAAGATTGTTAAGTCATTGGGAAATGGAGTCTAACAAGGTCATGATGATTTCATTAATGGTTTCAAGAGAATTTGCAGGGAAATTTTAACTTGGTTGGTAGGTCTTTGAGGTTGTGGTGGATGATGAGATGAACATTAAACTTGAGAATAAAAGCTATTGAAGACCAGAACTAACTCCTTAATAAATTTTTAAAGTAAGGGAGTTAGAAAATCATAAGCATGGAAAGAGAATCAAAGGCATAAGTGAAACCTAATACTTTTGATTTCAAATTGAACACAGATGATTGTCTAAGACAAAAATTCAAATGAAATTATAGAAAGGCAAGAAACTTATTTAACTTTCATAGATTTCATTATCAAGAGAAAAAAAACATTTAAAGTTATAGCTGTGAAGGTTCCTTGAAACAAATTTAGCTAGTAAAGGAAAAGAGCATGATTCAAGCAAACTTCTTTGGTAAACCTAGGCGAAGATGCTTTAAAGAGTTAATTCCAAAATAGAGTATTTCAGTAGCAACAATATACAGGACTAGCCATAAATCATACTTGACACTAAATGATCTAAACCATTCAAGAAATGGACAATCTAAGAACTTCTTAGAGAGTAAGAGATGGATTCCCTAACATATCTCAACAGAAGAAAACATTAAGGCAGTGAAGGACAAACATAAGTAAGGTGCCATCAGGAAACATTTCTTAATCTAAATTTTTTGTCCTATTGCAACATAGCAAGATGGAGAACATAATGGAAAACTTGAAAACATGAACATAAGAAACACTGCACCATCAACCAAGCTTATGGATCCCGCAAACAGTCTCTCTCCATCAACAAGCAAACTAGGGCATGCATGAGCTCCAAGACATCAAATTTCCATAAAAAACTCCAAGAGACTATGTATTTTCTTCAGCATAAGTCATCAAAATCCAACTAATACATAAGAGCCTCATGCTCTATTTATGGAGAAAATGAGGAGGTGGAAACCCTAAGAGGCTTCCAGAAACCCTAATTTAGCTATAAATGTCATAAATGTGCATAATGACCATGCAAGGCCCAAGACACATAAGAGATAATATAATAAATGAAGAACATCAAAACATAACTCCCAAATCAAATCAGGAGTGGTTTTTCCAAAAAAAAAAAAAAAAAACTGATTTGTCATTAATCAGTGTCTTTTATTGACTTTTGGCAAAAAGTTGTCTCTGTGCATAGCGCCATTTCAACAAAAAATAGGGTCTGTTACAACTAAGTTTTGGACCCCTTTCCAGCATCAGATTTGGCCCCGGGATGTATTGTTGTAAAGTTTGATGAGTCTAATTTCCAAAAATACTTTATTTGTGCTGAATGGATGCCATTTACCTGCCCAAAATCCAAATCTCCCATGACTACTTTGTGCGCAGTGCCAGGCCCAGAAAGGAGGCAGAAAGGTCATTTTTGAGGTGTTTTGTGACCTTTTGAGGGGGAAAAATTTCTCCAGTTGACCTGAAATTTTGTGGGTAGACTATTGGTGACATGAAAAATCCAAAAATGTAAACTCCAGTAGCTGAAAATGCCCCAAATTTGTGCGTAGCACCTAGAGTGTTGCGCTCCCAAGGGTCAAAATTTGGAAAAAAACAAAAAGTTTCCGGATTTGCCTCAAAATTAGTGTGTAGACCCATCAAGGGGTTTTAGACATCTGTTGAGAAGAATTAGCCAAGATTCAAAGGCTTTCATGCACTTTGGTCTTTTTTAGCTCCTCTAGCTCCATGAGGGCTTGCTTGAGTTTGAAATTAGCAAGCATGCTCTTCCTTGCATAGTGTTTGACCAATTTATTTTGCAAGGCAAGGCCCCTCTTCACCTATTTGAAATGTTTGTGCTCCTATTTATAATAGTAGGTGACCCTTTGTGCCCTTTCAAAGTCATTTTCCCATTCTTGAAGCTGGGCATCCTTTTCTAAGAGGAGTAATTTTTTACTTATCCCTTGGTGCTCATTATCACTGTCTAGATAAAAAAAAGAGGGCCTTGGGAAGTATTTTTGATCCTTTTTATTCTTCTTACCTATACATTTTGTTCAAAATTTTCCACTTTTTCTTTTCCTTTGTCCAATATTTTGACTGTTTGAGAAGTGATGTCCCTTTGCCTTTTAGAGACAACAAACACATTTCTTCTTCCTCTGTGATATGTGCATGTGAGACGAGTAACAATGGGAGTTTTAAAGGTAGTTTCATCATCATTTTGGCCTTTAGTTTTCTTGACATTTTCTACACTTGCCTCACTCTAAATTTCTTTGTCATGCTTGGACTGATTTTTTTCAAGACAGTCATGACTAATGCCATGACTGTCATGACTCTTTCCTTGACTGCTTGGTGTGCTTTGATGGTTGTCCTCCTCATCATCCTGCTCTTCCCCATCATCTTGATGTTCTTCCTCCTCATCATGTTGCTATGCCTCTTCATCTTTGTGGCTACCTTCACTAACTTCATCATTGCCATCACTACTTTCTTCATGGCTACTTCCCTCCTCTTCATCATTTTCTTCATTCTCATCATCTTCTTCTTCACTGCTCTCTCCCTGTCATCATTATCTGTCTCATCTTCCTCCTTAATTTTTCCTCCTATTTATTCTTCACTAGGGCTACTGTTAGCCCCTTCACTTGGAAATTTAGGGGAGGAGGTAAGAGGTGAAATTATTTGTGGAGAAGGCAGATGGGTAGATGATGGATGTGTGGAGGTATATGGTTGTGAAGTGGAAGGCAATTTTTTTTGGATGAAGGCCCAGGGGTCTACAAACACATCATGTGAGATGAAGGTCTCCCAAGATATTCCTTGCTTCTTTAGCTGGTATAGGAAAATCATCTTGATAAGGAAGTGGTGAAGAGGCTTGGCATTTGGTGGTCACAGATTTTCTTCTTGACAACTAAGGCCATTTTATCAATGCTTCAGAAAAGGTAGTAAGGTAGGTTCATCATCTTGACCCTAATAAAATGCATCAATATCCTTATATGATATGAGTAGAGCCGGGAGTATCTCCCCTCACTTGTGAAATAACTGATAATCTGCTTCATCAATGCACCATACCTCTCCAGCAAATGAGAAAAAGGGAAGATAGCCTTGCAATTTTTTTGATAGCTGGGTTAAAAAAAGTGCCCATAATAACTCAACTCCAGCCTCTTTTGTTTTAGCCACACCTCACCAATGTCTGGTATACCTATTTATTTGGAAATGATCATAGATGAGAGCTCAATTTATACTCCTGCCAATTTGACTTGATGATTTTGCAAGCTACAGATAAATAATCTAGTTAAGTCTGCATGGCTATTGACTTGCCTTACTTTCTCACAAAATTTGTAGCACCCTACATTCTGGAAGCATGAAAGGATCATAGGAGATGAAGTGAGTGGAGTGGTGTATAAGGGCTCAAATATTTTTTCTTTTCCTCCATGATGTTTTGGCTTGGTGGGACTATGACTTTCATCACCACTGGTATGACTATCTCCCTCTGACATGATGACTGGTTTAAAAACAAAAGTAGGGATTTTGAACTTTTCTTGAGGGTTTTTGGGCAAACTAAGTGCTTTTAGTCGATTTAGGTCAACTCTTTGCAATATGAAAACTAAGGTGAAGATGATTTTGTTAGATCTTTCACTTGGGGTTTAGAGGATAGCCTACCATCACCCAATCTTCTTTTTGTACTTAGAACCGAACTCACTTACAAACCCTAACTCAAAGACTAGGAAAATGATCTCTATATAGTCTAGGTTTTGGTCAAGTTTTGACTATGGATGACTTCATTTTTTAGAAAAATGAGAGCTTGGGAGGAAAAAATAAATTTCACCAACCTCAGACTCTTCTTGCAGAAATTTGAAGATGAATTTCAGACTTTGGAGCTTTTTTGAGAAAATTTATAACAATCTGGTCGGAGCACAGCACCTGTGTGCAATGTCTGTGTGTAGCGCTAGGCAGACTGGGCAGTGCCTCGAGTGCCTCTGGTCTTTTCTGGGCCAGTGCGTAGCATTGGGCTAGTTGTGCAGCGCCGGGCCGTGAGCGCGTACCGCAGTGTATTTTTACACTGCTTGCCTCCCCTCTATGCATAGCGCTAGAGGCTAGGTGCGTAGCGCCGACCTCGGTGTGTAGTGCCCAGTTTTTTCACAGTTTGGTCTAAAAAACAAAAATAATTCTCCTCAATGGCTTCTTCTTCTCAAAAAAATGGAAAATGATGCATGGGGAAGGTTCAAGTGGCCTTTTATACTTGATTTGAAAATTAAATTTTTAAAAGACCAAACCCACTTTTGTAAAGTTAATGCCTCCTGTCTTTTATTGTGCTTTTGGCTAATATTTGTTGTGAACATACTTTGACACTTTTTGGAAAACATGTTTATTGATGCCTTTGTCAATATTTTTGCAGAACAATATTTTTGGCATGGAGGCCCTTTGTTGGGAGTCTATCGCTGAGATGCATAATCAAGGTTACACTTTGCCTTTTAGGCCTGTTTTGACAACAACCTATGCCCAACTTAAAAAAAAAAAAAAAAAAACTCTATTTTTTCACCCTTTGGTAAAATGATCTTCTTTAAACTGTTACCCTTCATCTTTCTTCTCTTAGTGTAGGTGAAAAATGCTATTTTGGCAAAACCCTAAGGAGGAGGCTTCTATCCTTGAAATCTCTGAGATGGTTCTTTGTTTTCCACCACTGTTTTTTTAATCCACTAGAACAACCCTTGATACTCTTTTACCTATAGGTCTGTTGTTTGTCTCTTGTTTGTGTCTACCTCTAGGTGATAATCACATCCTATTACCTTGCCTCTTCTTATTTCTAGTGGCCATCTTGGCTATTCTTTGAAAAAATGTGAACAAGAGCAGTTTTCCCTTACAGTGTTTGTGCTCTAAGGCAAGGAGGCTTTTCTTGAATGAATTTGGGTCAAAATGCTTGATTTTATTCCCCTTTGAATGTAACCTCTTCATCCAGGAAGGCATAACTTGTTGGGCACCAAATCCATCCTATGACTCAGTGAAACCTTAGGTGACCTAATAGGGACCTTTGGACTTGGATTTTGGACAGAGATTTAGACTTAGGGATCACCAAGTATAAGATAGGACCTATGATAAGCTTAGTGTTTTTTGAAGACCTATGATCTAGCATACTTGAGTATCCAAAGGGTTTGTAGAGACAGTCAGTGTCTAAGAATATTATGGAAGAAACAACAAGGCTATTTGATTGGTAGGTTTGAATAGTAGTAGGGAATCCTGTAGGTAAGCAAAACATAGGATTTGGGCCAAAAGGCAAGACATGGTGAAAAATGGGTGATAGTTGGAGTTTAAAATAAATGGCTTGAGCCCATGATGGGTCTTCCATGAGTGGTGGGCAAGTCATGACTAGATAGGAAGATGAAATAGTGAAATTTTTATCTTAGGGTAATGAAGGCAGTGAGATTTCTAGAACTCACAATATTTATGAATTTTGTTTCTATAAATCTAGGACCGCTACTTAGTCATCTTCAAATAGTGAAAATTATGGATGAATAACATAAATGACATAAAAAAATTTCCTTCCCTTGAAAACGTTGGAGTTGCAGAATGGTTTGTGGTGCGGGTAATTTAATGATTTCCTTGACCTTATCGGGATCAACCCTGATTCCTTGTTTGGAGAAAATAAAACCTAGAAAGCATCCAGACTCGACAAAAAATATGCACTTATGTGGATTTATACGTATATTGCAGAACCTACACTGAGCAAATATTTGTTTCAGATGCGCATGGTGATGGGATCGTTTCTTGGAATGAGCCAGAAGGTCATCCTAGTAAGCCTATACAATATGCCTAATTTCGTGAAAATCGTAGTCCATAGCCCTTTGAAAAGCTGCTTCTACATTATTCATATTGAATGGGAGTTTACGATATGAAAATGTGCCCCAAGGACAGATGAAGGCGGTTTTATGCTTGTCATCCTTTTTAATCACAATCTAGTTATATCCCAAGAAACCATCCATAAAGAAAAAAGACGCGCATCTAGAGCAATCATCAAGGATCTTATCTATGAACGTCGTAGGATAATTGTCTTTTAGAAAAGCGGCATTCAAATCACGATAATCAACATAGACTCAAATGGTGTCTTTTTTTTTTTGTCTCGGGAATCAGATTGGAAACACATTCTATCAAAGGAAAGGAATAGATAAAACCAACGTTTAAAAGTTTTTCGAATTCAGTCTTAATGGCAGCCGCTTTGCGCGGGTGAACAGGTCGAAGTCTCTATCAAATAGGATTTTCTTTGTATTAAACTTTGATTTCATGCTCGACTATAGATGGATCTATGTCAGGCATTTCGTCATAAGACCAAACAAACACATCACAAAATTCCTTAAAAAGGGATGTGAAGCATGCAATTTCCTCGGGATTGCAATCTGCTCCAATCTGAATATTTTCCATGACACCCATTTTGATTGAGATATAAATGAGCATAGTCTTAGAAAGGTTTCCCATGTTCCCTTCCGAATCGATAGTTTGAATTGTTGTGTAAATGGAGGGAATGATCTCAAGTGGGTCAAAATATGGGATTTGAGAATTTATCGTGTCCGAATCGAACATCGAAGTGTGATGGTGGAACTCTCCCCAAGATCGTTCTTCTAGAGACATGATCTCTCAAATAGCTTCATCCATAGGGAGGAATTCATTGAGGTTATCCTTAGAAGGAACCGTGATGGGCGGGAGGTTTGTACCATTGGTCGAAACCATAGTTGTGGAGGGTTCAGATGTAACTTGGATGGCTTGATAACCCAACTCAGCTGGTGAGAGTGGCATCTGATCTCCGTAGGAATCAATGTCTAAAGGTGGTGATAGAATCCATGGGTCGATAGAGCCATCCAAATTGGTAGATATCATTTCAACCATATGTGGAACGTCAGGCGGCGGGAGAGGAAAGCAACCCATCAGGGAAGATGCCTTTAGAATACCGATACCAATACTGACGTATGAGTCAGGAATGCCTCCTATTAGGGGCACAGTGCTACTTAGTAACGTGGCATAATCAGGGGTGCAAAAGGATAAATGATCCACTGTGACTATTTTCCCATCCAATGGAAAGAGGATGAGTCGGAAAACCGAAGAAACAATGGCAGTCATTGGATACAACCAACTGCGACCCAGCAATAGATTATAGTCGAATGAAAATCTACGACTTCTATGTAAACCTTTATCATTTTCCCACTAAGACAAATGGGAAAGCTAGCAAGGTAGCCTTTTGGGAGGAAAGTGTTGCCATCGAAAGCTTTAATGGAATTCAACAGCGGGGACAAAGTAGGAGAACCCAAAGTGATCCAGCAAGTAGTTGACATAACGCAAGTCGAAGCACCTTCATCTATGATAGTACGATGGATTGGTCTCCCTTTCAACACGACTTGCACCTAGAATGCAAGTTGGTGTGAGAGGGGAGCCTTAGATTTCTCCATGTCAAAGATAGGTAGCATAGAATCCTGGGGGTAAATTCCACCAATGGCTGAAAGAAAAGCTTTCCTTTGTGCTCGAGAAGTTTACAATACCTCAAGAGAAGACATAGCTAACAGTGCTTGTGCCAAATCTTCTACAATGTTGTAGTTTTGGGTGGTACGTGGAGAGGTGTTATGAGTCATGCGTTGAAGTTTCCTTTTGGGGGAACAAATCGCGGGGTCAACAACAGGTTGTTCGATATGAAAGTCATTGGGCGGCGGTGAATTTGAACTGGTACCAGGTTCTTGAGTATCAATGACAGGATTTCCATAGAGTTTGGCTCGTGTCTGGAGTTCAACACTTTCTACGCCCTAAATGGTGGATGATCCTTCACCTGAAGGATGTGTACAACCATTGCCCCTTTTCAGGGGTTGTGGTGGGTTTGCAATCATGTGTTGTTGTTGTTGTTGTGGATTAGGGAAGGGATTATGAAGAACGACATGTGTCCTCCTAGATTCCTTGTTTGTGATAAAATTTGTGCATTCCTGCAACCGAGGAAATTTGTATGTCAAGTGGTCCTCCACACAGATTTTGCAAGGAATTTTCATGGGTTTCTCCTTCCCTTTTTCTGTCTTAGCAGCATTTTTCTGATTGGGATTATTCTGATGATTCGACTGATTTTCCAAAGAAGAGGTATTTTTCTTGTTCTTCTTGTTTTTGCCACTAGCATTTTGTGAAATTTGCACAGAATTTACCTCAGCGGTAGGAAGGGTAGTCAGTTGGTTAGGGGCAGTGGTAGTTGAAGATGACTAGGAGGTTTTCCCACTAGGTTGTTTTATGGCTACACTGGAGATTGCACCAATGAGACCGTTAGCATGTGCTCTAGATTTCTGAGTAGCGGGAGGATTCGGATTACCAGGGGCATGGGGGAGTAAATCATATAGCATGCCAAATTGTGAATAGATCAAATCTAAATTTTGTGCATGAAAAATGGATTGATATTCCACGACCACACTAGATAGACAAATGTCCTTAGCTAGGGCTGGCAAGAGTGACTTACAAAACCAATTAGATAAGAGATGATCTGGGATTGGTGCTTTGACCAACCTCCTCCTATGTCTCCATTCATGAATGTGATCAGAGATGTGGGTGGCAGTGTTTTGGCGTAGCAAGGTTAAGAGTTCCGTGTCAGTTTCGTATCTAATGGGTAATTGGAAGTTCTTAAGAAATTATATAGCTAAGGCACCAAAAGTGTTGATAGCTCTAAGTGGTAACTCAATGTACCATTTGGCAGCATTTCATGTGAGAGTGTGGGGGAAAAGTCGAAGTCAGATACTATCATCCACCATGTAGTTAGAAGGAGACCATAGATGAAAGGCTGTGACATGTGTAGCTAGATCGTCCCCTTGTTTCTCGTCAAATTTAGGGATGTCAGACGGAATCTTGTACAGTACTGGATGCCAAAGTGTGTTGTAATTGATGGGATCATTGGTTATTTTGTAGATTTCAGGGATGTCTAGAGTTGCCAAAAATGGAAATTGTGTGTTTTCTCCCCAGATCTAGCCAAGGAAGTATTGGCTTACTATTAGGACCATAGGGTCTGCCCATCAATGTGTTACCAATAGGATAAGTAGGAATTTGTTGATAAAATTTCCCTGTGGGTGGGGGTGTAGGGATGTATGGTTGCTGTCCGTAGGGTATATTGTACTGTGGGACTAACGGTTTGTTGCCTCCAGTGTAAAATTTTCCCCCTTGTCCAAATGGATTTTGTGGTTGGTTTTCCCATATGGATGTAATAGAGCTAGCTAAAGGGATGTTGTTGTTCACATAGCTAAGCAACGACATAGACCCTACACTAACATTTTGACCACTCAAAGGAACAGTGTTAACAATAGTTTTTCCTACTTGTCTTAATAATTGTAGGAGTACCAAATTGCCCCCTGGCATCTGTGTGTTGGTGACACTGCTCCCTGGCATGGTGGCTAAGGGGTTTGAACTCAGTAAAGTGTTCCAACGGAAAGGGTTGATAAAAGGAACCGAAGTAGCCCCACTCGTGGGAGAGGGAACCGTGGGTCTCAATGTAGTCGTCGTAGGAGTAGATCCCGAAGGACTCGGAGATCCACTAACAATTGTGGTGACCGTATTGTTGGGACTAGGAATAGGCCGGATACTGGGGTTGTTGATTATTGGCATAGAACTGACTACCGACGGGGAAGATGGTGGCGAACCTGGGTTGGTTTCCATTGGAACTTACCCCATGAGTGTTGGTTGTGAAACAGATGTTGGTGCAGTCGAAGACATATCTTGGCTTGGTGTAATCTGAACTAGCACTCGCACTGATGGATCAATGAATGGAGGATTGCAAGGAGGTTCAAATCCTTCTGTAAAAGGATCCTCTGGAAATTTGATGTGATATGATGCTATGTGAAAATCAAGGGTTGTAACTAGAGACTACTCTTTCGAAGAAGGCATGGGCTCACTAAGACTCGACTCCTCCTCCGATGTCAACGGAGGGAGACCTCGCTGTCGTTGAGACAAACGGAGAGGGTCGAAAGATGCCATATTGACCTATTTATTTTTAGAAAATTTTAATTGTTTGTGATTTATTATAAACTCTCAGTGACAGTAACCACACACCTAAAAAATAAAAAAGAGAAAAGGACTTTCTAAAATCAATCAAAAAGCAGCCATAACAGGGTGGCCTTTTCTGAGTACTACCGTTTGCTGGAGATGAAACCCAATATCACAATAGCATACGGAGAGGGTTAGTCATAAACACAGTTACGGTTACTCTAGAGCTTCGACCGAACCTCATAAAATAGGTGTAAGCACTCTCGTGAAGACTAGTACCCTCCCAAAGACCGAAGACAGAGTAGGTCTGTCTGTTTAGGTACTAGGATAGCCTATCCCAGTCAGCTCGTGTAAGTCCCTAAAAAATTTGGCCACTAAAGATACCTCAAATCATAGACATCATCAAGGGGGTCACGGTCGTAGACAACACGCTTATGGGAAGAACACCTAGATCACCGATCTAGTTTCAACATCCCCAAGAGTAACCCCAATATATAGCATACCCACTGAATGCACTCGAAGGTGGGCTACCTTATCATGCACCCTGGTGTTGTCTCACGCTTAACTCTGGTGGTAGTGGAGTGGTCCCGATAATATGAGTGCAATAGGATTTCACTTATTAATTACCTTACTCTCAAGTTTTGAGATCTTGGGTGATTTTCTCACTTATCCTACCCAAAGATCCTAGCCTGAACTACTGTTGGTGTGAGCTCAGAAAAAGTTATATGATTAATTTTATTATCACTTGATTCTTAGTGTACTTGATTATTAGTCTTATGGAGGGGGAGTGGACGTATGAAATATGATGAGACTTTGACTCAAAAAACCATGCAAAAATATGCTCTAAATATACAATTCAATGAAGAGTTTTTTCTACAAGGAGAAATTTTATTTCAACATCCATGCAGCAAACATTCAAATAACAAAGTTCAACTTTAAAGATTCAGACATCTATCTATCTTCTCTTAACAACCTTTTAACCAAAAATTTTCAGAATGAATTCAGCTAAGTTTAGAAAACTAAAAAAAAAAATCTTCTTCAAAAAGTAGATGTGATTGACATTAACTCTTTTAAAAAAGAACAAAAGACATAAATTCTAGTTGGTAAACAAGCACAGGGATCCAACAAGAGAAGCTATTCTAATGGCCAAGAACTTCACAGCCAAAGGGAAACATAAAAAAGGTGTAAACAACATATTTTGGCTGGGTAACGTAGGCAAGCAGAGGGTACAGAGTGTTAATATTCTAACTAACGCACTGTATCAGTGCTTAGACCACATTATAACGCTCTGAAACACTTAGAGGGGAAGTGTTAGTCAAGGTAAAGTTACACAGATGGCTAAGCAGGGTCTAATTTGGACTCTGTGAGCTTTTGAGATGTTTACTGAGCATATAAACTGGTCAGAAGGATATGTGAAGAGAAGGAAAAAGATAAAGTGATAGGAATAAACCAGAAACTTGGGGTTTACTCCCCAGCAGAGTCGCCAATTCTGCTATAGGGTAATATGCTTGGGTGGTGGTTATTAAATATCCCTCTCAGGGCTTTCTGGTGCCTGAGGCAGACAATCAGATTAGCTATAAAGTTCACAAAGATACTGCACACATGTTCATGCTAATGTATATAACTAACAAAGTAAGATGGAGAGATTACCTCTTTATAGATAACAGATCCTATGGAGAAGACCAAGAAGAAAAGTAGGGATTCTTCTTCACTAGCTCCAAATCCAGATCCTGCAATCAGTAAAAGCACCCGTGTAATCTCTACAACTATATAACTCCTTATCAATTAAGCTAGCATATAATAAACATAAAACAATACAGATCTAGGCCATTCATATCATGTTATATAGACGATTGTAAAAAAATCGTGACATTGATGCATCGAATGGACAAAACAGATACAGTTCTATTGATTTATAAAAAGGAGGATTACAACCATTGGTTGTACCAAGCCCTCCTTAGTCTTCCAATCTCTCTCTCTCTCTTTCTTTATCTCCGAGTGTGATGATGATCAAGGTTGAAAGCTCTCAATGAACTTTTCCGATATTCAAGCCTCACACTATAACAATGAAATTCCTCTCCACATATAATTAAACCTCCAACCTTAGACCAAGAGCTCATAGCTCCATTTTATAGGAGATGGAGAGGGAAAATCTTGCTAACTCTTCCAACTAGTTTGAAATGGGAAATATCAAGATGTTTCCTTCTTCTTCCATTATTTTTCCTTCCTTAGGAGTCCTGTTATATTTGACAAGGCCTAATAAAAGGTTTGTGCCTTTTAGTTTCTATTTTAAACTAGCTCTTTGTGAGAAAAATTTAGAATTGGCAGTTAGATCTTCATAGGATATTTTCTTTTTCACACTCAAACATAGATAACGATACCCCTTGGGAAAGACAGAGCATTACCCTAGGCATTAAGGCTCCCTTTTCATGGCGCAGGTGCGTTATAATTCTGTCTAGCTATCTCTGGGGTGCATTACCTTGGTAGAAATGGGTTTTTTCTAGGTCATTTTCTTCCTTCCATGTTACCTTCTCCTCTGAGTTGATGACGTCATTTGTCTTGTAAAAACCTTCAAGAGTTCAGCTTCAAAACTTCGAGAAAAGTATATCTTTAGGCTCTTGGCAGATGCACCAAAATGTTATCACAAAATTATACTTGATTGGTTGCTGATCAGACAACTCTACGTAATTGTTTCAAACCATCTTTTGATTGAAGCTTAGCCTCTTCAGTCTGAGAGGGCTCTCTTAAAGTGGTTTATGATATTTTATAATGATAGTAATAAATGGATAACTATGTTTGAAAAGTAACTTTTTTTTTATATATGCAGGTTAAAAAGAATGCAGGCTTGCTACCATTGGGATTATGGAGTCAACAATCAGTTTTTTCAGTGGCAATGTTTCTTTACATGGAAGATGAGGTAGAGAGGGGTCTTTAACAAAGGATATTCACTCATAAAGCATAGGAAAACACAGTCATTTCATTACTAAAGGAAGTCAGAGCATAGAGTTATGAATTATGAGTAATAGAAATGAAATCTACTGCAAGTGGTAAAACATAAGATGTAGATAAATAAGACATTAAAAACCCCATGAGAATCTCAGGTCTGTCAAGAATAAAGTCACTGTGTATTTACTGATATAATTCAAAATACATAAAGCAGTAGATTGGTGCAAAAAATCTCCAACCTCTCACTACTTCAATGCTTTCTATTTAAATAGACTTTCTTTACATCAAGGATGATCTTCCTAGTGGCTAGATTCATCGAATTCTCCTATGACACATCACATAACTGAAAAACATGACTTCTAACAAGAAGCTGACAGTTACACCTTAAAGAAGACATCTCCTATTAGGATTCTAACTCCTATTTATTACATATTCTACCTTATCTTGTGAAACAGTTACATGACAGTTTCCAAATAAGTATCACATGCTCAAAAAATATATGACATAGTTCATGATCACTTTATGCATTTATGATTCTCCTAAACATGTGGAACAAAACCTTATTTTTCAGGAATACATAACCCTTATCTTTAACGAGAGCTTTGGCTGATGATCTGTCTCCACAACACTTCATTCAAGTCATAAATATTTTATTTTAATGTCCCTTGACATGTTGGAGGAGTCCAACTATCCAAAACTACCATTAATATGCTCCAAAACTTTCTAAAATAGCTCGCTACGAAAACAGGATAGTTTCATAGTGAGCTATAGTAGCATTGAAAAAGTAGCTTCCGCACCCAAAAAATATGCTCCTTTGTTGTTCCATGGTGTCCATCAAATCATGAAACATCACCACCATCATTCTACCTCCTTGAAAACTACAAAAAAGTGAATTTAGAGAAAAAAAGGCTGCTACAGGTTTTTTCGTAGATTTTTCCTGGTTTTAAGCCTAGGAAACACTACGAAACTGTGTAAAAGTGCAAAAATTGTAAATTTAAAAATTGTCTCCAAAAAGTGACCTGCAGCTGTAAAAAATTGATCTTCTGCATGTAATGAACCTCTCTAAAGTATATTCCTCCTCATTTATGATCAGTTGAGAAATGGGCTCCTCAACCATAGTCATCTTCAAACCTTTCTTCTCTAGCTCTTCATGAATCATTTCTAATTGCTCTTGAAGGTCTTTGACTTGGTCTTTCAATGTCCTATTCTTAGACTGTAAGTGAAGGTTTACCTTTTTGATATGATTGAACTCTTTTCTTAGTGGCTGAGTCCACTTTATCATTTTTTCTATGTTGTCCAAGGTCTTAGAGACACTTGTGACTTGATCCTCCCAAATATTTCTCGTCTGTTCAAACTGCACTCTTTTAGCTCTATGTTTCTTGGAATATTTCCTCAAGACTGATATCTCTTCATTTGCATATTTCAACTGTTCTTTTAGGACTTCAACTTCTAACTTCTCATTGATTTTCTCTTTGCCCATATTTTGTTTGATGACTAATTATTATTTTGCAGGTGAGGAGAGGTCTATGATTCTTGGTGGTAGCTAAGTATTTTCATTGACCCTCTGAGCCTCTTTGCTGCTTTCCAATACCTTTCTGGCATGTATTTTCATTCATTTTATAGCTTGAAATATAAATCCTGCATCATCACCTACAAACTCTAACTTCTTAGCTGTTTTTCCTTTCTTAAGCTTCTTTCCTCCCTCATTTATGTCTTTATCTTGAACTATGGGAGTTTCTTCAATATCAATGGCATGCAAGATGTCCTCTAAATTACCCTTAGCCACTGTTTGGATCCTTGTAACCCTCTTGCTGCCATGTTTTCTCATTGTTGGCTTTTGTTTTGCAGGTGTAGCTTTTGGTGTATCAACCTTCTGTAATGGTGCTGTATCCATGATTATTGGCTCAACTTTCTCTGCTACTGTAGGTGATGGAATATCTCTAGGTTTAGGATTTCTTTTGGGAGTGACGACATCTACTTCAAAACCACTTATGAATAGAAAAGATGACCAATCTTTGCCTAATATTTTTAACTCCTCTAACACAAGCAACTTGATCAAACCATGATGAAAAAGAGAAGTTTCATTTCCTTATACTTTAACTTGAACCTTGTCTGACATTTTAGCTAATCTTCTGTATAAGTGAAAAGGAAAATCAAGAGGCCTCTTAGCCACAAAATGTAGCAGAAGCCTAAGGTGGTAGGAGTGGACCATATGATATCTCCCTTCACATGTGAAGTACTTTTGAATGATCAACAACAGCTTTGAGTAGTTTTACTTCATGTAGCTCCTTGGGATAGCATTTGTGAGATCAATTTCACTATGCTCTATTTTGATGAATTCTTTATAGTCCTGCATGGTGAACTCGATGCCTTTGAACCATTTCTCTCCTCCTCTAAGGATTCCTGTTGCTGCTGCAATAGTTTTTGGAGTTACTATGAGACTTAACATTCCCACCTTTGAGGTTGATCCAGTAAAACTCTTACCAAAATCCTTTGAACCCTGCAAATGACACCCTTGCATGCTTTGGAAAAATTGCAAACAACATGTTCTTCTAAACACCTCCAATGTAGTTGGGTCTTCATTCAAAAAATTCTTTCCCATTGATTCATATCTGAGGCACTGACCACCTTCGTTGGTCTTCTTCTTTGTAGCCATGATGATTTTATAGCTTCTTAGCCTCGCTTGATTAGTGACACCTGAAACTTCTTAAAATGCCAGCAACCAGCTTGACTTGGTGAAACAACTCTCCAGAACTCGATAGCATGTAAAGATGAAGCAAAGAATGACAAAGAATCAATTGGGTAATGTTTTAAAGTTTTTATGACAACTCATGCCTTAATCATGACTCATACATGCTAAAAACAACAATGATGACCTCAGACATGACCTTTGTACCTTGATTTAACCCTAAATGACTCAAATGACATCCACCCTAACGCTTCTAATCATGGACTGACATCTTGTGCTGGATTTGACAAGACAGACATAAAAACCATTTTTCATAACGTGGCTAGTTCATTTTCTGACATTTTCGCTACGAAACTATTAGGTAGTGTCGTAGCGAAAACTGCCTTTTTACAGTGTAAAACGCTACGAAAAGAGGAAAAACTAGATAAAGTAACCTTTTTGAATTCAAAAGCTTGGGAAATGAAATATGTCAGAAAATGATGAATAATGGGAGATGATATGACTTGAATGGAGGTGGGTTTGAACCTTAGTATAGGTTAAAATGAAAAAAAAAAAGATTCCCTAAACCAACTTGTGACAAATGAACTCTATGATCATACCTTTGACAAATTAACTCTATGACCATGTAAAATGATGTTTCACTTTTTTCTAAGTGATAACACCATGTTTCATCCCTCCAATGATTTCCATAACAATGATAAGAACATCATCAACATAGGGGAGCATAATCAAAGTTATACTAGCTGCCATGTGTAATACTAGAGGAGGATCACATTCCCGCAAGTTGAACTAGCACAGTTTTACTCCTAACTACCTCATAATATGATATTATGAGTGGTTTCCCAGCCACTTGCTTGCTGCCCCAATTATCTCACATGATTGGAGAATATGTATAATGTGTGGTGCAAATTGAGCACACCCTGAATAAGATATCATCTCCCCAAAAATCTCCTAGGGAGTGGCCACCATCATCACTGCTTATGGCCCCAAATGGACCAAGAATTCTATAAGAAAGAATTCCCCCTCTTGGAGAAATGACCTATATATGGATGGCAAGGAAATAAAAATACATAGTGAGTGAATCATGATGCACATAAACACAACCCTTACGATGTATCTTAAGCTAGTTGGTGAAGTGGCTCATATATGGGCCTCCTCTCATTCCCAATGAGAAAGGAAGTGGCTGTGATAACTCTGCCAAAGAGTTATGTCTCTACTCAATCTCCAAACAATCCATGCATCTCCTAATATGCTGATGCATCTCGTCTTTGAATCCTTCCCAAGTGAATCCCTTTATGATAGTAAGATATGCCCTCATGAAATTAGTGTGGCTAGAGAGAAAATCCTCATATGCTGCATGTAGTAGCCTCTCCTTGAGCTGAGAGGCTCTAGTCAAGAATATCCTACTCTGATAGCAGATGACCCCATCTCTCACTATATATCTCCTATCTGACAAATGGGCATCAATTATCCTACATGAGAAGAGATCCTTGGAGTATTCCACCAACAACTGGGATCTCAAATAAGGATCTATAATCCATAATGATAGCAATTCTGATCTACAATGTAGATTACTTGTTATGTATTTTCCCTCTTCTTTGACATCTCCCATGCCAAAGTCATATACCATGATGTTTATATCCTGCCTCTGTTGCTCCTCCTGTAGCTACTCCTGATCAAGTAAAAGTTGAAGGTTTTGGAGGTTAGCCTTTGATGGGAAGCTATCACCCATCCAAAACCTTCTAATTTTGGACAATGTATGCATGAGTGACCACCATCCTATACTATTAGTGGAAGATTCCTCCCTATGTGGAAGTATCTTCTGGTTCTCCCAAGCCATGAAGTGGTATCCTTGCACCATGATGGTGCCATCCTCCATCCCTAAAACATCTTCTCTCAGCGCAAGATGAATGGTGAGAATGGGTAATACTAATATTGGAAGACTATCTCCCTTCTCCCTGAGCCTACCAAGGCTCTCTGTGCCATGCCAAGTCCTCCCAAGGTTCTCACCCCTCTTAGATCTATGAGTGGTGCAACTTGTTGTGAGACATATCTCATCAACTCCTGGTCTAGTGGTCTCCCACGTGGAATGCATCTAAACAGTAATTTATCATGGGAAAAAGTCATCTGCATAACTGATTGGATTGTTAGGTCCTTGCTTCCACTATGAAAATATAGCTTTGTTTTCTATGTGGAAACTATCTAAGAGGGATAAGTGTGCATGCCCCTAATCATCTGATGCGTACCACTCTTTTTATTTTTCCACTCCATCTGCAAAGTATCCCAATCTGTGGTGACCTTTCCCAAACTAATCAACCACTGCACACCCATTATAAAATTGGTGTCATGGATGTCAACCACAAAGAAGTGATCAGTCAAGGTATATTTCCCCATGGTGATATATAATGCTGGAACATAAGGCATGCACTGCATGGCTCTAGCTCCTAGGACCAAAACTAAAAATCCCTCAAAGTCATTAGTAGGTATGGCCCTCCTCTGCACAAACTGGGCATCGATAAATTTGTGGGTAGCCCCACAGTCAATCAACACTAATACCCTCTCATCCTAAATGGAACCTCCAACTCTTAAGGTCAAGTACTTGGGTAATCCCCTCAGTGATGCAAGGGCCCCTCCAATTGGAGCAAGTGCTCCATTCCCACCTCTTGGTGGTGGTGGATAATATCCTGTTATCTAAGCACTGTGACCTTCTTCTGGTTCCTCTTCTTCCTCTTCTTCATCATCAGAAAATACCTCTATATAATATGACTTCCTTGTTGCACATCTATGTCCATGTCCGAGTGCCCATGATTCTTGGCATGTGAAGCAAAGATTCCTTCTCCTCAAGTATCTTCAGACATCATCACTAAGAGGTACTTTTTTTTGGCTCTCCCTTGAAAGAGGAGCCTTCACATATTTGACCTTTGATGGAAAAGTGGGCTTTTGTTTAAATGGTGCCTTTGCCCTTGGCATAGCATCTTGTAGATCTCTAGCCTAAGAGATGTATAAAGGTGCAATACGACAAAAATGTCTAGCCTCGCATCTACTCAGACGGCGATTTAGTCCTTCTTTACGATCAAGAATCTAATGTAATAGGTACAGGGAAATTCGAGCCATTGTGGCATGGCCCTTATACCATCAAAAGAGTTCTTGCTAAGGGTGCCTACAAGTTAGTTGATTATGATGGGATTCCATTGGCACAACCTAGAAATGGGTTGTATTTGAAACATTACTATGCTTAATCATGAGCGTAGTAATTTTTTGTATTGTATTGTTTATATGTTGTTGATTTGAATTCACTATCTTAATTTTTTTTTTAGAGTTTTATTGACGTTAGTAATCCGCTTTACATTTCATCACAGATGACTAAATTTTCGGAACCATTTGTTGGATATGCTGATGGTGCTAGTCGTAGTATGCATAATCTATCCGCAGCAGTGTGGGCCATTTTCACTATGAATGGCGAGTTAGTGAGTTTTCAAGGGATTTGCATTAGCAGATCGATGAATAATATCGCTGAGTATAGCGTGTTGATCGAACTTCTCTCTGATGCCATTTCATTTGATATTAACCGCATAATCATAAGGTTAGACTCACAACTTGCGGTACTACAACTTACTAGTATTTATACTGTTAGAAATCCAACACTTCTTACATTGTTCCTAAGAGTTCGACTTTTGGAGAGATATTTTGATTTCATTCAATATCAACACATTTATAGAAATCTGAACACTTTAACTGATTCATTAGCTAATCAAGTTTTAGACAGACATTTGCGACATAGGTAAAGAAAACTTTCACATCATTGAATAGGATTGCACATTAAACATAGGAAAAACTCTAAAAAAAAATAGATAGATATATAGTTATAGGTTTTATACAAAATTTGCGCTCAAGACACATTGGTCATCTGACCTCAAAATGTATGCAAAATATCACAAGTAAACTAGTGGTGCTCATGGTAACATGCTATAGATCTAGCAATCCTATGGAGCAACCGCATCCAATAGTTAGGAACCCCAATAGTGCGTTGCTACATTTGCATGGGTAACTCTTCAAGCCAGCAATCTGGAATCCCAAAGGTCAACCCCTCTATGTGCTGCTAAAGCTCAGTTAGAGTCTCAGCCATATCAAGGTCCTGAAGGACTGCTCTCCTGACAGCCCTCTCTGCTGGTGCATCTGCCTCACACTCTGGTTCCTCTATTGGTTGAACGCGACTGATATCTACATTACATCAAACATTTATTTTAGTCTTGGAAAGAAATCAAAACACAAAAACATTTTATAAACCTTATAAAAATCAAAAAACTTGGTCGAATCATTCTTACCAATTGCACCCCACTGAGCGCCTTCTGGTAATACTAGATTTGGATCTCCTCGGAAGTCGACGCCTGCGTATGCATACTCATTGATGGCGACGATATGTTTCCAGAACTAGGTGAATAATGTAGTCAGGAACACAATGATAGATTGGCCTACATTTCGACCCATGAGTTCTACCCATCTCTACATTCAAGGATCTCTAAGACTAGATATATCAAATGTTACATGTTGTGGCTGCATCAGTGGAATTCGTTCCAAAGCGAAGGATTCCTTCCTCCCTTTTCTTTATTCAGTTGTTCCTTTATCTGAGATATAACAGCTTCAGACCATTTGAAGACTGTTGGCTTTAAACACTCTAGTGCATACTGCATATACGATCAGTTTGCTACATGTAGTGTAACGGTGCCAACAAGTTTAGCAATCGAGAAGAGGATGGTTCTCAAAGGAAAATCCTTGACATCCCAAATGTTTATTTTTCCATATTTGCTAGGTTCTGACCCTGGATAGAAATACTGCATAACATAATCCCTCACTATCTCTCCTCCAACGGTAGACCCTGTGAGAGAAATGGGCAAACCTCTCCTCGACAAACATGTAAGAAAATACACATCCTCAACTATTATGGACAACACTTGATTTTTTATGTGAAATTCCTCTATCGCTAGATCCCATGCTCGAACTAAGAACTCCAAGAGTTCTATCTGTTGCCTCGTTCCCGATAATATGAAGTACTTAAGCAGCCCGCAATATCTTAAGGCTCTTACAGTACCTGGATCATTCCAGGCAATCATATCTTGTTCTTCATGTTCTATTTCTCTACATGTAATTGTCATTATAATCCAATGGAAACCTAAAAATAAACCATAAGATCCATTAGATACCATTCATTGCAAAAACTAGGCAAATTTTGGACACAGCATGAAAACCAAAAACTTCAACTATTCCCAATGCACTCCCTGGGCTGAGACAGTGTGTTGCACATGCAGGTACCCTTCACTGTATCTATTATGCAACGTAGGTTTCGACATTCAGGGGTGCGTTGCCCTCATTTTGGGCAGAGTTTACCGTAGGGGCCTCAAAAACCTAAAAATTTGCAAATAATAGGAATGAAATGAATACTGATAGGAAGAGGAGGTTCATGGTACTAAACTGGATCAAATGGTGACGAAATCCATCCACAGAAACAACCACAATCAACGACTAAAGTTCAGGGGAAAAATCAGGTTCAAAGCTCCAAAATGCAAATGGTAACTATGAAATGGTAGAAATGAATAGTGAAAATGCTTTTTATAGTCATTTAATTGTTTGAAAGTTAAATTTATTGCTATCACTCTAGTTTTATTATGTTTTTATCATGAAACAGGTATTTTTAATCCATATGATGTTGTTCTGAATAGGAAATACAACTGATGAATAGATTAGTCATGCAGACTTATTCAAAGAATGACTTGACCTCAAAGCATACTTTTTCTCCTTATTTTTTGAGCTTTGTTAAAAATGAAAAAGGATTTGAAGTGCACTTTTATCTCTTTTTTAGCTTCGATAACAGCGAAAAAAGAACCCTTGGAGTCTTATTTAAGCTCTTTTCAGACTTCGATAATGTGAAAATATTGCTGAGCACTTGTCTTTTCGAGCTCGTTAAAGTAAATGAATTGATATCTACTCAGTATAAGTTTAACCCTTTTCTGGACTGAGATGGATTATTTACAAAAAAGGAATACCTTGGTTAAACATGACCAAAGAGGTTCTTTCAGATATTATTTTACACTTTTTTAGATCTGAGAGACAAATTTACAAAAAAAGTACTTTTGGAGTTCTCTTTTTGTCCTCTTTTTCAGACTCTCTAAATATGAAAACGGATCGGGCTATCACTGTCATTAAGCTCGTTAAAACATAAAATAGTGATGGGCTTGTTAATCATGGCAAGAATCGAGTTTCATTGATCGCTAGACTCATTAAATTATTAAATAACAATACTTAATTCACCCGAAGGGTTGAATTATAGATCAAGAAAATGTTATCCTCCTCAAGCTTGTTAAAAAATAAAGAGGTACTGGTCGACAAATGACCAGGGAAAATTTGGGAAAAGTAAGAAAATTTTCTTTTTGGTAGCAAGTCGCTCTTGAACATGACACTTCTTTCACTCCATGTCTATGATTTTTTGGGTTGGGTAATCATCTTGACGGTTCATTCACACCTATGGTTCATCTTACCTTCACTTCATTTTTGGGTCAATGTTGCCAACTCATCACAGTGTCGCCGATATGTTCCAGAGAAGTCATCCAGTGATTAGAAACTCATCCGTCTGCAATACTCGTAAACCTTCATTTTCATGACCGTCATCCCTGAAAATTGCTATATCAAGTCATACCCTTGTCTCCGAAATCAGTAAATCGTGTTTTGAAATAAGGTGGCTTCCTGTTGACAACAAATCAATATCCAGGAAGTTCACTTGGAAACATCAGATTCCAGTACCATGAGGCTTGTTACAGCATCGAAAAGATCCTCGCTTCTAGACCATTGACCGAAAGATTTTGTTTGGTGTTTGACATCAAATAATCTATTCATGCCTTACGAAATGTACTATAGTACCTTGAGGGCCATTGACATTAATGGTGGTTCTTTAGAATTTGTTAACAACTCACATCATTGGCTGATAATCAAACAATCTCTTTCCATGTTCGATGACAAATCATATGTTCACATGGCTAGACTTGTACTCGAATGATCGAGTCAATGAGATATGAAGACCCCAGATCTAGTTTCATCCATCTGGGCTGCGATTTCAGGATTTTTGTACACATCATCTGTACGGAGATCTTATGTACATATTGTCATCCAAACATGGGCCTATATCTGTAGGCATGTCTGCATCTGGGCAACATTCCAATCTAGACGACTTTCTAAATTATGCACATGTTATTAGATTGTTTTATGTGCTGAACATGGGAATACCTTTCCTTAACAATTATGATCAATAGAGAATATATCATCATGAAATTTATTGTAATATTGATGCAGTGACCACTCCGCTTCGTTTCCAGGCTCATCACAATGTAAAGCATCTCAATCAAATGTTCTTATTATTTGGATCTCATGCTTTAGGGGGCAATTGTTATAGGTCAATTTGGGCACCATTCCCAATGACCTGGTTAACTGGGCATCATCTCCAGAACCAATGATCAAGGGTCTATCATTCCCTATAATTTCAGTTGCTACATGCCCTAAGACAAGAAAAAACACAAATCAAGCAATACTTTCATCAAGCAAAGGTTTCCATGGTTTGAAGCTTATTATATAGCATATGAGAGCTCACAAACATAGGCTCTAAGGGGCCTAAGTGAATTGCATATGCAGGTAGCCCCATGCAAGGATGATCTGCAAAGCACTTCCCGACATTCACAGATGCGTTGGTCACATTGGGAGAGAAATTCTCATTGTTCTGGAATCTCCACTTGGCTAGTGCCTTCTAGAAGAGTTCACATGTGTCAAGCTTTGGATCCAAGTGTCCATTTGACATCTACATGAATGGAAACATGTCTTGCCTATTTTTGGAAAGCTATTGATTGCAAAACAACCAACAGTTCATCTATAAATTGAACACAAATCTAAGTGTTTGAAAGGAAGAATTTGAGTAGAGAAATGCTAGAGAATTTTCAATTGAGAGCTTGATTTGTGAAGCTGTTGGTGGAGAGATTCATGCTGTGATGAGACTTGGGAACTTTGTTGGAATTTCACTTCAAATTAGTCACTAGATTGTAACCTCTCCTTCTATCATCAATAAAGAGTACTTCTTATTTTTCCCTACATGCATCTGTATTAACTTAGATTTTCCATATTATAAGATCTTGGTTGATGAATGTAGTTTATGCTTTACTGATTTAGCTAAATAGCTTGAATAGATATCTATATTATTGCATCTTCTGCTATTTCATTGTTCTTTCTTGTAGGAAGCATTCATCTCACAAACCGCTTGAATTTGAAGCTGCAACAAAAGCGACAGAAGGAGCCATTTGGAAGTGACTAAACAAGTAAGCCTCCAATCCTCTCTGTGTATCTATTCTGAGTTAGGAGAAATGGCAGTATATTATTTCACATGTTTTTCTAGACTAGCACCTGTCTAGGGAAGCATAATTTATTTGTAGATTACAATTCTGGCCCAACACAAATGGCGGCGCTTATGTCCCCTCTTATCGAGTGTTGGTGGGAAATGAGGATGAAACTTTAAGCCACTTGCCAAGGGGCCCTTAAAACTTGGGGTTCTAAGTATTGATGAAAGGATGTCTTTACTTTTGAGCTTCCTTGGTGCAAAGTCTCCCTCTCTCTACTATGATGGATTAGAGTTTTTGGATGGCCAATAATTGAGTCCCCTCTATCTCTGCTCTTGTAATATTCCAAATCTAGAATAGCACAGCAAGCCTGCTGAAATAATGCACTCCTGGGATATTGATGCACAGAAATTATTTTACATCCCTGGCATCCCTTAGATCAGTAGATCTAGAGTCTAGATCCAAAATGGGAGAAAAAAAAAATCAAACTAGGTGTGGTAAACAAATCTCCCACCACCTAGTCTAGCTGAAAAAACACCCTACAAGAGGGCCTGCAACTATGCACAACAAGCTGCTTCAGAAATAACGCAGTCTTAGATAGTATGAGCAGGAGGCCATCAAATATGATTAAATTATGAGTATACAATAGCAAATCAGAATTAAAATGAATCTCTTTCAATATACAGTAGAATACAAGAGATAATAGAGTAAGAAATCTTCAGAAAAGAAGGCTGCAACACATATATAAATTGTCAAATGGCTTAACAGTGTTATTTTGAGGAGCTGTAGTAGCTGACTATTACAAATCAGATCTAGGATAGATCCGTGGACAAAAAATCAGATCCATTTCAGATCTAGAAACTAGACAGTCTTATTTACAATATCCCTTGGGTTTTTTACCAAATCATGCATAAACAAGAGTAGATTTGAGTTCTAAGTTGCAGATCTCTAAAATACTGTAGAAATTTCTGAAGATTACTTTTCATTACAATATATCAGATCTAAATATAACATGGATTAGCAAGCTAATCCATGGATCACCAAAGTGAAAGGCAAAGCCCAACACCAAAGATCTCTAATAAAAAATGGGATCAAAACACCCTACAGAACCTCTAATGAAAATAACGCAGTTCCTCAATGAAAAATGCGTGGTATCTTGAATAAAAATGGTGGCTTGATGCCAAGATACAAATATGAATCTCAAAAAGGAGAGGCACTCTTCTGGGAGGTTAAAAGACACACTCCATGAGAAGAGGCTCCAAAACAAGCTAGATCTTAGCAGACCTAGAATCCCACTTGCTGTAACTTACAAAAGAAAGAAAACCCTCACTAGATCTGCACTGCAATTGAAAGTAGAGCTTAGCCCAAAGCCTGATAGTGGATCAAATAAGAAAATACTCCTCCAAGAATCCTCAAGGGAAGAGGTGAAATCCCTGCATAGGAACTCCAAGTGCTAAGCAACACAATTCTCTACTAAATAGCAGAGAATAGTATTTTTCTAAACAGACAAGATACTCAAAAATATAATCAATCAAAAAAATTCCCTTGCTACCTTCCTCTTCCTTTAATAAGATGAAAGCCTTTGCAAACCCTAAACCACCTTGATGAGTTAGCTCCATTCACATGAGGGGTCTCCTTCTAGAACTGTGTTATCCCTTCATGAGGTGCATTGAATGTAGACAGTGTTGTAGATTTGGTCAAGGTTGACCTAGTCTCAGAGCTCAAACCCCTTTCACACCTACAAGTGATTTATTTACATGGCCCTGATTTATCCTTGTTCACATGGGCATTCATTTATTCAGTCTTTTCAGGAGTTTTACATGTCCTCCTTTATTCATTATTCATGCAACATAAAGTAAAACTAAAATGAATATTCCTCTTAGCTTAGGCTAAGTAGGAATATTACAATCCTCCCCTCCAAAATTTTGCTTGTCCTCAAGCAACTGATAGGGTATGAGCTGTAGTACTTCTCCTCCTCCATTGATGGCACCATCAATGATCAATTCCCCATCATAAGCCAAGTGTTCATCAAGCCAATACATCAGGAATTGTTCCTCCAAGGTCAACATAAGATGTGCATAGTCCATCCCACCAAGAGTGAAAAACTCAACATAAATAAACATGGCTAGAGAAATGCTCCCTCTAAAACATGTGTCATGAAGTATAGGTAGAAGTTCCAGACCATGTGGTACATACAAGCTGCTCATCCTCTCTCTATACAATCCCATAAACAATACAACTATATCATCCAAGTATGGAAGCAGAACTACATACATGCAAATAGAAATATGAGCTTGAGGAGGTGGTTCAAAATCCCACATGTGATGCCAGCGCAGTACACCACCTGCCTGCATTAGATCAAGGTCTAGTAAGTGGCATTCCCACCACACATTTGCTGCATGAGTCACCTTAACATGGCTGAAGATGTTAGATAAGTTTGGTGCCTTTGGAAAGCACCCATCATGAGAAGGAATCTCCCCTTGCACAATAAGGGAGTGGCCAAGTTCAACATCTCTATTGGCCCACCAAAAATCATGAGATCCACATGATTTCTCACTCCCTTTAGGAGTCATAACCTGCAAAAACATGGCAAAGGAATGTGATAAATCAGAAAATACAACTTGCTTGGCATGATTAGATCCTTTACCATCATAGTCCTTCATACACATGGAGTTGTGCATGAGCATTTCCCTCCTCTCAAGCAAATGAAGAACTAGCGGAAATGACTCTTGCAAAGATTCCATTGGCTTCCCCAATCCTCCATGGCTAATGCACTCTTGAAAGTGCTGATGTAATTCCTCTCTCATGCCTTCCCAAACAAAGCTTCTCATGATCAGGGTATAGATCTTTATTGAATGCATATGGCTGAGGAAAAATTCTTCATGAGCCCCTTGTAATATCTTTTGCTTGAGCTTGGAAGCTCTAGCCAAGAAGACCTTACCATGATAATAGATGACTACCCCTTGGACTAAGTCACCCTCTTCTTGCTGCATGTCATCTAGTATCATACATATGTGGAGATCTTTGGAATACTCTACAAGTAGTTGAGATTTCAAATACAGATCCACACTGCTCAACAATGACAGTGCTGCTGATACATCCATCAGAGTGCTTGTCATGTTGCTGATCTCATTTTTGACATTTCTCATGCAAAAATTGTGTGTCGGAATGCTACTCCTCAAATTAATTTCCTCCCAATGCGCAGATTCAGAAAAGAGAGAGGGTGATAGTGATGCAGGAAGAAGATCCCCCTCATTCTTGAGCTATCTCAAGCCCTCCAGCATTGTAACTTGGTCTCTCATTGCTCCAATCCCTCTTGGATCTAGATTTGGAGTAGTAATTTGTGAAGCCTCCCCCACAAGATCTGAATCTGGTGGCACCCCAAGTGGTTTTCCACTAGATAGGAGTTTCCCTTGCAGCATCCTCATGAACATAAGAGAAGGAATTGTAAGATCCTTGCTTCCACTGTGCAAATCCATCTCTGTTGTTTGTGTGGAAGTACTTGGTGAGGGATAAGTGTTCATGCCTTGAATCATTTGTGGTTTATACCCACTCTCCAAGTCAACCCACTCCATCTACAAAGCTTTCCAATCAGTGGTCACCTTCCCCAAAGTAATCAACCATTGGACACCCAAAATGATATTGGTGTCTAGTATGTTAACTACAAAAAAGTGATCCACCAGAGTGTAGGATCCCATAGTAACTGAGAGTGAGGGAACATATTGCATGCATTGCATGGTTCTATCTCCTGGGACCAAAACATAAAATCCCTCAAAAGTATCAGTGGGGATTGCTCTCCTTTGCACAAGTTGAGCATCAATAAAGTTGTGGGTTGCCCCACTGTCAATCAGCATAGATACCCTCTGATTCATGATGGAACCTTGTACTCTTAGGGTCAAGTACTTAGGCACTCCTTTAAAATATGCAAGAGTCCCACTTATGGGATCAAAGGCTCCATCCCCATCTCCAGATGGTTTCTTCTCTTCCTCATCATTATCAGCGCTATGACCCCTCCTAGGTCCATCATCTCCATCTTCCTCCTCAAAATCTAAGAAGACTTCTATGTAGTGTGTTTTCCTAGTAGCACATCTATGTCCTAGTGCCCATGACTCTTCACAGGTGAAACAAAAACTCTTCTTTCTCAACTCCCTCCTGAGTTCAATATCAAGATGCTTCTTCAAAGAGCTCTCCTTGGAAGGAGCAACTTTTCCTTCCTTCCCCTTGGAAAAGTGAGGGGCCTTGCTATGGAAAGTTGCCTTTGCTTTTGGCAAGGCATCTCGAAGGTCTCTAGCCCTCTTAATGGCATCATGCAAAGTGATGGGCTTGGTTGATTTAACCAACCCATGCAAAGGTTCCTCCAGGCCATCGATGAACATGTAAACCCTCCTTGCTACAGATAGATCAGGAACCATGAATGATAGTCTCAGAAACTTAGAGATATAAGTTTCTGCATCCCCTAATTGCTTCAGATTTGCAAGGATTATGAAGGGTGCTTCAGGATCCTTCCTGTCAAACCTCTCCACCAGTCTTCTAGTAAACTCATAATAGGTAGTCACATTGATATGTCCCAATGTAGACAACCCATGGAACCACCAATTGTGTGCCTCACCTTCAAAGTGCAATGCTACAATATTGATGGCTTCAATCTCAGGGACTTTGTTCAACTGAAAGTAAATATCTAGATTTTCTACCCATGCCTTGGCATAACTAAAGGATGATCCATCAAACTTGGGCAAAAAGAATCTTCCCATAGAGTGGTGTCTATCCTGGTTATGAAAGAACCCACCATCTCTATACTACTGCCTTGGTATTCTTTTGTCCTTGAGGTGACAGAACTCTTGGAAACACAATTGGTCTCTGAATCTTTGATTTTGAGATTCATATTCCATAAATTAATCTTCAAGGGAAGCTTTCTCTTCTGGTCCTTCATTCTCCACAGCGAAGAAGGTAGGCATAGTGGAGCATTGTGGAGCTTGTGGTTGGTTTACTGGTTGACCAGTCCAATGATGAGAGATGCCAGAGCTTTCCCCGAGATGAGATCTCCTAGGAGATTCCCTCATTCTATCTATCCTTATCTCCTTGATCTCTCTGGCAAGATATTGCGTGGCCACCAAAATAGTTCTTGCGAACTCTTCTCCTTCTTTATCATTTGTAGTTTCAGGGGCTTTACCCTTGTCTTGCTCATCAGTAGTGTAATAAAAATTCTTGTGACTTCTATTTTGAAACCTATTCTCCCTCTCAGTAAGAGGATCATTTTCTTCTGAATGTAACATGGTTGTGGTGCTCCAAGGAAAGCACAAGTTGTGCCAAGAAATGAGCTTCGATACCACTGTAATATTCCAAATCTGGAATAGCACAACAAGCCTACTGAAATAATGCACTCCTGGGAGATTGACGCAAAAAAATGAGTTTACAACCCTTAGATCCCTTAGATCAGTAAATATTGAGTCTAGATCCAAAAGGGGGGCAAAATCAAATCAAAATAGGTGTGGTAAACAGATCTACCACCACCTAGTCTAGCGGAAAAACACCCTACAAGAGGGGCTGCAGCTATGCACAACAAACTGCTTCAGAAATAACGCAGTCTTGGATAGTATGAGTAGGAGGCCATCAAATATGATTGAATTACAAGTATACAGTAGAAAATAATAATTACAATGAATCTCTTTCAATATACAGTAGAATACAGGAGACAATAGAGCAAGAAATATTCAGAACAGAAGGCCGCAACATATATATAAACTTCCAAATGGCTTAACAACATTATTTGGAGGAGCTACAGCAGCTAAATATTAAAACTCAGATCTATGATAGATATGTGGACAAAACATCGGATCCATTTCAGATCTGGAAACTATAAAGTATTATTTACAACATCCCCTTGGGGTTTTCACCAAATCATGCATAAACAAGAGTAGATCTGAGTTTTAAGTTGCAGATCTATAAAATACTGTAGAAATTTCTGAGGATGACTTTTCATTACAATATATCTTATCTAAACAGAACATGGATCAGCAAGCTAATCCATGGATCACCAAAGTGAAAGGAAAATCCCAGCACCAGAGATCTCTCATAAAAAATGGGATCAAAACACCCTACAGAACCTCTAATGAAAATAACGCATTTCTTCAATGAAAACTGCACTGTAGCTTGAATAACAATGGTGGCCTAATTCCAATATACAAATATGAAGCTCAAATAGTAGAGGCACTCTTCTAAGAGGCTCCAAAACAAGCTAGATCTCAGCAGATCTAGAATCCCACTTGCTACAGCTTACAAAAGAAAGCAAACCCTCACTGGATCTGTGCTGCAATTGAGAGTAGAGCTTGGCCCGAATCCTGATAGTGGATAAAATCAGCAAATACTCCTCCAATAATCCTCAAGGGAAGAGGTGAAATCCCTGCATAGGAACTCCAAGTGCTAAGCAGCACAATTCTCTACTAAACAACAAAGAATAGTATTTTTCTAAATAGACAAGATAATTAGAAATATAATCAATCAACAAACTTCCCTTGCTGCCTTCCCCTTCCTTTTATAAGATGAAAGCCTTTGCAAACCCTAAACCACCTTGATGAGTTAGCTCCTTTCACATGAGGGGTCTCCTTCTAGAACTGTGTTGTCCCTTCATGAGGTGCATTGAATCTAGACAACCCTGTAGATTTGGTCAATGTTGACCTAATATCACAACTCAAAACCCTTTCACACCTGCAAGTGATTTATTTACATGGCCCTAGTTTATCCTTGTTCACATGGGCATTGATTTATTCAGTATTTTCAGGAGTTTTACAGTCCTCCTTTGTTCATTTATTCATGCAACAGAAAGTAAAACAAAAATTAATATTCTTCATAACTTAGGCTAAGTAGGAATATTACAGTCCTCCCCTCCAAAATGTTGCTTGTCCTCAAGCAACTAATAGGGTAAGAACTATAGTAATTCTCCCCCTCCATTGATGGCACCATTAATGATCAAATCCTCATCATAAGCCAAGTGCTCATCAAGCCAATACATCAGGAATTGTTCCTCCAAGGTCAACATAAGATGTGCATAGTCCATCCCACCTAGAGTGAAAAACTCAACATAAATAAACATGACTGGAGAAATAATCCCTCTAAAACATGTGTCATGAAGTATAGGTAGAAGTTCCAGACCATGTGGTACATACAAGCTACTCATCCTATCTCCATACAATCCCATAAAAACACAACTATATCATCCAAGTATGGAAGCATGACTTCATATATGCAAATAAAAATCTGAGCTTGAGGAGGTGGGTCAAACTCCCACATGTGATGCCAGCATAGTACACCACCTGCCTGCATTATATCAAGGTGTGGTAAGTGGAATTCCCACCACACATTTGCTGCATAAGTCACCTTAACATGGCTGAAGATGTTAGATAAGTTTGGTGCCTTTGGAAAGCACCCATCATGAGAAGGAATCTCCCCTTGCACAATAAGGGAGTGGCCAAGTTCAACATCACTATTGGCCCACCAAAAATCATGAGATCCATATGATTTATCACTCCCTTTAGGAGTCATAACCTGCAAAAACATGGCAAAGGAATGTGATAAATCAGAAAATACAACTTCCTTGGCATGATTAGATCCTTTACCATCATAGTCCATCATAGACATGGAGTTGTGCATGAGCATTTCCCTCCTCTCAAGCAAAGGAAGAACATTTCTCATGCCAAATTTGTGTGTTGGAAGGCTGATCCTCCCATTATTTTCCTACAACGGTGTAGATTCAGAAAAGAGAGAGGGTGGTAGTGATGCAGGAAGAAGATCCCCCTCATTCTTGAGCTATCCCAAGCCCTCCAGCGCGGTAACTTGGTCTCTCATTACTCCAATCCATCCTGGATCTATATTTGGAGTAGTAATTTGTGAGGCCTCCCCCACAAGATCTAAATCTGGTGGCACCCTAGGTAGTTTGACACTACATAGGAGTGTCCCTTGCAGCATCCTCATGAACATAAGAGAAGGACTATAAGATCCCTGCTTCCACTGTGCAAATACATCTCTATTGTTTGTGTGGAAGTACTTGGTGAGGGATATGTGTTCATGCCTTGAATCATTTGTGGTTTCCCATTCTCCAAGTCCACCCACTCCATCTGAAAAGCTTTCCAATCAATGGTCACCTTCCCCAAAGTAATCAACCATTGGACACCCAGAATGATATTGGTGTCTAGTATGTCAACTACAAAAAAGTGATCCACCAGAGTGTAGGATCCTATAGTAACTAAGAGTGAGGGAACATATTGCATGTATTGCATGGTTCTATCTCCTTGGACCAAAACAGAAAATCCATCAAAAGTATCAGCGGGGATTTCTCTCATTTGCACAAGTTGAGCATCAATAAATTTGTGAGTTGCCCCACTGTCAATCAGCACAGATACCCTCTGATTCATGACTAAACCTTGTACTCTTATGGTCAAGTACTTAGGCACTCCTCTCAAATATGTAAGAGTCCCACTTGTGGGAGCAAAGGCTGCATCCCCATCTCTGGATGGTGTTGGCTCTTCCTCATCATTATCAGCACTGTGTCCCATCCTATGTCCATCATCTTCATCTTCCTCCTCAAAATCTGAGAAGACTTCTATGTAGTGTGCTTTCCCAGCAACACATCTATGTCTCGGTGCCCATGAATCTTGGCAGGTGAAACACAATATCTTCTTTCTCAACTCCCTCCTGAGTTCAATATCAAGAGGCTTCTTCAAAGAGCTCTCCTCGGAAGGAGCAACTTTTCCTTCCTTCCCCTTGGAAAAGTGAGGGGCCTTACTCTAGAAAGTTTCCTTTACTTTTGGAAAGGCATCTCGGAGGTCTCTAGCCCTCTAAATGGCATCATGAAAAGTGATGGGCTTGGTAGATTTAACCAACCCATGGAAATATTCCTCGAGGCCATCGATGAACATGTAAACCCTCCTTGCTACAAATATATCAGGAACCATGACTAATAGTCTCAGAAACTCAGAGATATAAGTTTTTGCATCCCTTGATTACTTCAGCATTGCAAGGCTTAGGAAGGGTGCTTCAGTATCCTTTGTATCAAACCTCTCCACCAGTCTTCTAGTAAACTCAGAATAGGTAGTCACATTGATATGTCCCAATGTAGACAACACATGGAACCACCAATTGTGTGCCTCACCTTCAAAGTGCAGTGCTACAATCTTGATGGCTTAAATCTCAGGGAATTTGTTCAACTGAAAGTAAATATCCAGCTTTTCTAGCCATGCCTTGGCATAATTGGAGGATGATCCATCAAACTTGGGCAAAAATAATCTACCCATAGAGTGGTGTCTATCTTGGTTATGAAAGAACCCATCATCTCTATACTGCTGCCTTGGTCTTCTTCTGTGCTTGAGGTGACAGAACTCTTGGAAACTCAAGTGGTCTCTGAATCTCTGATTCTGAGATTCATATTACACAAATTAATCTTCAAGGGAAGCTTTCTCTTGTGGTCCTTCATTCTCCATAGCCAAGAAGGTAGGCATTGTGGAGCTTGTGGAGCTTGTGGCTGGTTTACTGGTTGACCAGTCCAATGATGAGACATGCCAGAGCTTTCCCCAGGATGAGATATCCCAGGAGATTCCCTCATTCTATTTATCCTCATCTCCTTGATCTCTCTAGCAAGATATTGCATGGCCACCAAAATAGTTCTTGCAAACTCTTCTCCTTCTTTTTCATTTGTAGTTTCAGGGGATTTACCCTTGTCTTGCCTATCACTAGTGTAATCGAACTTCCTGTGAATTCTATTCTGATACCTCTTCTCCCTCTCGATAGAAGGATCATCTTCTTCTGAATCCAACATGGCCGTGGTGATCCAAGGAAAGCACATGTTGTGCCAAGAAAGGAGCTTCGATACCACTGTAATATTCCAAATATGGAATAGCACAACAAGCCTGCTGATATCATGCACTCCTGGGATATTGATGCATAGAAATGAGTTTACAGCATTTTTATCCCTTAGATCAGTAGATATGGAGTCTAGATCCAAAATGAGGGCAAAAAAAAATCAAACTAGGTGTGGTAAACAGATCTCCCACCACCTAGTCTAGCTGAAAAACACCCTACAAGAGGGGCTACAACGATGCACAACAAACTGCTTCAGAAATAACATAGTATTGGACAGTATGAGTAGGATGAAATAAAATATGATTAACTTATGAGTATACAATAGCAAATTAGAATTACAATGAAGCTCTTTCAATATACAATAGAATACATGATACAATAGAGAAAGAAATCTTCATAAAAGAAGGTTGCAACACATATATAAACTGCCAAATGGCTTAATAGTGTTATTTTGAGGAGCTCTAGCAGCTGAATATTACAACTCATATCTACAACAAATTTGTGGACAAAAAATCAGATCCATTTCAGATCTAGAAACTAGACAGTATTATTTACAAGATCCCCTTGGGGTTTCGACCAAATCATGCATAAACAAGAGTAGATATGAGTTTTAAGTTGCGGATCTGTAAAATACTACAAAAATTTCTGAAGATGAATTTTAATTACAATAGATCAGATCTAAACAGAACATGGATTAGAAAGCTAATCCATGGATCACCAAAGTTAAAGGCAAAGCCCAGCACGAGAGATCTCTCATAAAAAATGGGATCAAAACACCCTACAGAACCTCTAATGAAAATAACACAATTCCTTAATGAAAACTACGTTGTAGCTTGAATATCAATGGTTTCTTGATGCCAAGATACATATCTGAAGCTCAAATAGTAGAGGCACTCTTCCAGGAGGTTAAAATACACACTCCATGAGAAGAGGCTCCAAAACAAGCTAGATCTCAACAGATCTAGAATCCCACTTGCTGCAGCTTACAAAAGGAAGCAAACCCTCACTGGATCTGTGCTGTAATTGAAAGTAGAGGTTGGCCCAAAGCCTGATAGTGGATCAAATTAGCAAATTCTCCTCCAAGAATCCTCAAGGGAAGAGGTGAAATCCCTACATAGGAACTCCAAGTGCTAGGCAACACAATTCTCTACTAAACAGCAGAGAATATTATTTGTCTAAACAGACAAGATACTTATAAATATAATCAATCAACAACCTTCCCTAGCTACCTTCCCCTTCCTTTTATAAGATGAAAGCCTTTGCAAACCCTAAACCACCTTAATGAGTTAGCTCCTTTCACATGAGGGGTCTCCTTCTAGAATTGCAATGTCCCTTCATGAGGTGCATTGAATCTAGACAACGTTGTAGATTTGGTCAAGGTTGACCCAGTCTCATAGCTGAAACCCCTTTCACACCTGCAAGTGATTTATTTACATGGCCCTGATTTATCCTTGTTCACATGGGCATTGATTTATTTAGTCTTTTCAGGAGTTTTACTTGTCCTCCTCTATTCATTTATTCATGCAACAGAAAGTAAAACAAAAATGAATATTCCTTTTAGCTTAGGCTAAGTAGGAATATTACAGTCCTCCCCTCCAAAATTTTTCTTGTCCTCAAGCAACTGATAGGTTAAGAGCTGTAGTACTTCTCCTCCTCCATTGATGGCACCATCAATGATCAAGTCCTCATCATAATCCAAGTGCTCATCAAGCCAATACATCAGGAATTGTTCCTCCAAGGTCAACATAAGATGTGCATAGTCCATCCCACCAAGAATGAAAACTCAACATAAATAAACATGGCCGGAGCAATGCTCCCTCTAAAACATGTGTCATGAAGTACAGGTAGAAGTTCCAGACCATGTGGTACATACAAGTTGCTCATCCTCTCTCCATACAATCCCATAAAAAATACAACTATATCATCCAAGTATGGAAGAAGGACTACATATATGTAAACAGAAATCTGAGCTTGAGGAGGTGGGTCAAAATCCCACATGTGATGCCAGCGCAGTACACCACCTGCCTACATTAGATCAAGGTGTGGTAAGTGGCATTCCCACCACATACATGCATTAGATCAAGGTGTGGTAAGTGCATAAACCCTAGTTTGAAATTTTCGAGGGATTTTGTCGAGGATGTGAGTGCCTGACATAATCATCAGTGGGAGCTAAAGTGCCTCACCACCCTGGAAGCAAATTGAACCTTAAAATGTGGAGCTTTCGAATTTCGATGGTTTAGTGAGATTAACTGGTGAATGCATATGGTCATTATTTTCGATGACTGGATAGATATCAATGAGAATTTTTTAATTCAGTCAGATGGTTGCACACTGATAGATATACAATTCAACATATTAGATTTGTTATATTCCTAAGAATGAGATGAATTGACCAAAAGAGTTTCAAGAAATAGAGAGGTTAAGTGATGTGATTTTAAATAATCATCTACTTGTACATGGTTGCAATCCATACTTGTTGGTTAGATACAAACAAAATTTGAGGCAATGGTCGATGTACGCCCTTCAACAAACAAATTAGAGTATATAGGTTAATGCATATTTGTTGAGAGGGGATGGAAAGATGTGCTTAGAGAAACATCACTCAAATCATAGGCTTTCCAAGATGAGCTTGTGTTCTATTTTAGCTCCTAGAGATAGCCTTTAGTTGCAAAATACCAGTGCCTAGGACATCTTAAAAATCAGAGGTTGAATGTGAAAAATTGTATGAAATGCCTCTGACAAAATCTGGAATAAGAGAACAATGGTTCTGGTGGTTGATGGATTTAGAAGACCTTGAAGTTGATTCATGTGAATTCCTTATACTTTGAAATGGTTCAAGAGGCTATGAGACTAATGGATTTTGTGGGCAAAGTATAAAACAATGAACAAAATTATTAAAATATGCAGAGGTGTTGAGAGAGAATGGAGAAGGAACCCACAAGAGACATGCTTAAGGTATTTAAGAATCTATCCCCTATGAACTCAGAGGAAATGATTATGAATGAGATATGGATAACAACAGAGGTTCGTTGAGCACAAATTAACAGAGTGCGGAAATATTAATACATGAGAATTAACACCTTAGCGTTATACAGACACTAATTCATGAATAAAATTGCAGACCATCGGCAGCTACATTACATGAACCATCAAAGCATAATAGCATGAAAGATGATTACACATAAAGAAGAGATTACTAATAACAAAAGAAAACAAATACATACTTCTCATTGCTCCATCTAGAATCGAAATATTAGCTCTGTAATGATATTAAGTTTAAACAGATCTCCCAAATATGTGTCTCAGAGCACAGGGAGCACAGTCATACAAAACTACAGAAAAATTCCTCAACATTGTAGCACCTTTGTTTCATCTAAGAACTCACTACATATAGAGTTATCCTTGAGGGTTTATGATCGAATATTCTATCATGATCACCCCACACAAGTGAAATCAAAATATCCTACCAAACTATCAAAGCATGCTTCAAGCATTCACTCCTGCATCAGAAAAATAAAAACAAATTTGGGTAAAATTAGGATTTTACCAGCAAAACATCACTATCTAATAGTAAAAATAAGAAAAAAAATTAGCCACAGAGGCCAAATTAAAGAATCTTCAAAGGGGTGGTGAGAAAAGGCGAATGGTTTAGACTTAATCATGTAATTCCATCTATTGTTCGGCATCCTCCACTCTCTGACTCTCATGATTTCCACTCGCCATTGCAGAATGGTCAGTTGCTCTCTGTACAATAAATTATTTAGTATGGAGCTCTTGGAGGGACTGCATAGACTTTGACCGTGTGCTCCACCAATAAAAGACTCATGTTGTATTTGAAAAGTGGGATCTAGATTTCAGAAGGGGTCTCCAGCAGTAAGCGGTATCAGAGAAGGGGGCTACAAAATGATGAGAGGAGGGCACATGGAGTAGTGGGTGGTAATGAAAACTGCTTATTTGGACCCCCCCATAGTTAAAGTTCAAAGGCCAAGGGGGGTTCAAAATGTGTTAGGGACCATAAGATGTATTGGGGTGGAGCGGAAGTGACGGAGAGATGCGGGACGCTTAGTGGTAATGAGATGTGTGCCAATGGATGGGAATGGCGGGAGTAATGGAATGGTAATGGTAGTGAAGGAATGGCATAATCGGGGTGAGTAGAGTATTATGGTGGGGCCAAACCGCATTGTAATTACAATTCTTTACCATGGAGCAGTAGAGATAGACCCTAAATGATGCAAAGTGCGAAGATCAAGGAGAAATGAAGTGACGTGGAGGAAGGTGGGACCAAACCACAAATCGCACATTGCAAAGCTTATGTGTGAGTAAGCGGAGGTTAAGCGTAAAAACCTACGATGGGCGAAGTGCGGGGGTAGGTGAGGTGGCACATACAGTGGTGGGTCCGCACCCGCGTTAGCTGGGAGAAGCGGGTGGTAAATGTTAAAACCTATGGGGAGTGATGTGCGATGGCGGGGAGGTGACATAGAGGAAAAGTGGGACCCAACCACATCGCAACTTTAAAAAAAAATTGCGGCCGCTTAAGAGGAAAGTTGTAAATTGCGCGGTATGCGATATGCAATGTGCTAATCGCTGCAAAGTGTGAAAAGGCGATAGGTAAGGAAAGTGCAGAATATGAGAGTTTTCATGTAGATTTGGGTGGTGTATCAAGGTTGGATGGGTCCCACCAAGTCACATCGATGGAAAGATAAGTTTCAGTATGTCTTAAGATGTAAATATTAAGACTTATGGGGAGCAGTGATGAAAAATGAAGAAATGTAGCGTGGGAATTTCAAAAATGGAAAGTGAAGGGTAAGAGAGGGTAAATGAAGGTAAAGAGGATGAATGAGATTAAGGATGGCATAAATGAATTTTTCTCACATTAAACCTTGTCAGCTACATTTTCCCCTTTCTACTGAACTGAGATGTAGATTGATTCCTTTGAAGCTCTTTGACAGTTAGGACTTTCCTTCCTTTCTCCTTCCCCCCTTTATGTGCGGTCACAGGTCAACATTAGCTCCATCTAGGGATGATGTACTATTCTCATTGTGTTGAGAACCTGCAAAACTGAATTCTTGTACCTTATTGTGCTCATGGCGTCGCAAGTGCATACTGTAAGCCTGAAGTGAAACTACAGCTGAGTTGTGCACTGCAAACTATATAAAACAAAAATCATTATGGCACCTTGAAAATTTTGAATGCTGAAATCTGAACTATGCTAAAACTGTAATCTGCAAAGAAATCTGAAACTAAATTGAAAATATGCTCATAGCACTGAGCTTATTTGCACACCTACCTACCCTAAACTTCTGGAATTACTACTATTCTAAATGATACAATAATGCTAGAGTACCGAGGCAAGCAACTGCTCTAATAATATTGTTCTTTCACTGTTTTCCACTAGACTCAAGAACAAACTTGTTAATGTATTTGATAGGAATTCCTAGCCTGGTCTTCATCGCTAGGGTATTGGTAAACCTGAAGAACAATATAAAAGCTAAAAAGGTATGGTGTATTTTTGATGAATAATTTCTCAATATAGACAGCCACTTGATCAGGATGCACTTGACCTATTTTTGAATATTCTAACCCAATCGTTCCAACCTCACAACTTGGTACAACACTTTTGTTCTCTATGTTTTCAAAAAATTCGGAACATGTTTTCATTTTACCTGAGGAATTAAGGCATAGGGGTGGAGGATAATCAAACTGAGTCAATTCTTCCTCTGTTTTAAGCTTCGCCTCTCTGTCCAGCAAGTTCACCTCCACATCAACAGAAATATTTTGAATTATTTCAAGGGTTGTCATGTCTCTTTCTCTTACTTAGAATTCCATCCCTGGATTAAATGTATCTAAGTATCAAGAGAGCTACTACTGGGGGTGGCCTTATATCAGCAGGCATTGAATGACACACCTTATTGAAATTTTCCGAAACATACTATCCTATCTCCCCTGGCTGTATTTTTAAATGTTCATACTCCTCTATGATAAGAAAGACATTTCCCATGATTACCCATCAACCTAAGAAAGCTTGTATGAATTGATGGAAATTTCTCATGTTAGCATTTGAAATATTATAATACCAATTTTTAACTTTACCTTACCATGGTGGAACAAACATCTTGCTACATACCTCATCTTCTACCTTTATTGATGACTACAATATACTAACCAAAGGATCATGGTAAACATGCAACATGAGTTTTTCTGGAGTATTTGTAACAATAAAACCAACCTCATTCCAAACTTCTTCTTTGATTTTGTGTTGCCACTGATTATCTTCAAGCAACAAGGATGACTCTTGTTTCTTCTCATTTTCCCTTATAATCAATTGCTTGGTGTTCTCTTCATCATCTTCTTTTTCATACAGAAGCTTGCAGGGGAGCTGCAAACTCTCAATCACCTCAGATAGAGGATCATAACTAGTAAAAATATGATGTGTTTCTTCGTTAGCATCCCAAGAAGAACTTAATGATGGAGAACTTTTAAGATTTTCTTCAAGGTTAGCAAACCTCGAAAGAGAATTTGATTGGTCTTTAAGCAGCAAACCTGATTGGTGTTCAATATATGATTACAACAGTACTCGCTGAAGGTACTCTTGTGGATCTAGACAATTAAGCTTTGTTTCCTCTGTTTCTGGATCACCAAACTGCTATTGATTTTTAGTGTTGTATTATGGGAAATACTCCTGCTCTTTTCCTTCTTCATGGAGGATTATCTCACCTCCCTCTTCTTTAGAATATGCTAGAAGGTGATTTTCTACATTCTGTCCAAGAACCACCATGGGTTTTCCTTTCTGGAGATTAAAGGGTGTGAGCCCTTTTTATGTAATGGCTTCTTTGAACTGCTCTTTAGGGGGGTCAGGTAGTTTCAAGGGTATATATGAGGGCTTCTTATCTTTGGGAGGATCAGCTTCTTGCTTTGTGGAAGGGGATGTAGTGGCCTTAAGATGGACTAATTCCTCTAATGGATTCTTGACTTTACTAGGAGGAATAGGAGGGGTTTGTTCTCTTGATATTGATTTTTCATTTTGTTGCTGCCCTCGGCTTCTCTTTCTGGAGGACCTGAAGTCATTTTTTCTGTGGAGTTGAGCTTGCATGAAATCCATGAACTGCCTGTAGTAACTATTAATATCTTGATCCTCTGGAGGGACTTCCTCTTCTTCTTGTTCCCCTTGCAGGATGGGGTCACCCTCCTCATCATCAGAGTAGGAGAGGAATTGATCTTCTTGTTTTTTTGTGACTTCCTCGGCATGTTGCAACAGCTGCAGAGGGGGCCTACGATATTGAGGATTAAACCCCTATTTAGGAATCATTTGGTTGGAACGAGGAGGGGAATTCTTGGCCTCTGATTCAAGCTTAACCAAATTATTTTAGAGGTTCTTTATCATCTTGTTCATTTCTTCAAGTCTATGCTCCTGTGATTCCCTCTCTTGATTTGAGGTAGAAGCCTCCCCCCCTCTTTCTTCTAGCTTCATGTTCTGTCTTCCCCTTGAAATTACCAGTAGAATAAAAGTTTGCTTCTACCTCCAATGCATCATTCTGGATCTGATCCAAAGATGTGGATCTTCTTTCTCATAGGGTGAACTCAAACTCTGGGTCAAAAGCTCTTGCAAAGACCACCTTAACAGTGACTTGGGGAGGCTTTATTTCAGCAGGAATATTATTATATAGCTTATTGAACCTCTTTATAGATTCTGTTACATCCTCATTTTGTCTCTTTTTAAGAGCGTTGAACTCTATGAGGACATATCCATGGTCCCTCTTCTCTCCCCATTTTAGTGTGAAGAAATTCTCCATTTCTTCCCAAGTGGTGACTAAATTATTAGCAAACGATTTGAACCACTTTTGAGCCTCTCCATCCAAGGATTGGACAAAAATCCTCAACACCACATCCAAGTGCTCTACATTTACATTCTCAGCAAAAGCACAAAAGTTTTCAAAAATTTTCTATGTAGAATTACTATCTTCCCCGGTGAACTGAGGAACGCTCTAGATATTCTTGTGGCATATCATTTAGAGGTTGATGGAGGGCCAAGGGGGCATACTTGTTCAAAATGAAACTAGGCACAACCATATCATTTAGAGGTGGAGGTAGATGGTGGATCTAAATCTGGTGTGAGGCCTAATGAAAGCTAGGATTACTTATGATTAGGACCATTTTACAGTGGAGTCGCCAAGGTGAGGGCTATGCAACTCTCAACCCCTCGTGCTCACCTGATTGAGGGGTGAAGATAATTTTGTATCCCGGGGAAAGGTTTTCTAATTTGTTCCCCGGCAACGGTGCCAAAAATATGTTGTAGCTCCTAGAGACAACCTTCAGTTGCAAAATACCAGTGCCTAGGACATCTTAAAAATCAAAGGTTGAATGTGAACAATTGTATGAAATGCCTCTGACAAAATATGGAATAAGAGAACAATGGTTTTGGTGGTTGATGGATTTAGAAGACCTTGGAGTCGATTCATGTGAATTCCTTATATTATGAGAGGGCTCAAGAGGTTGTGAGATTGACAGATTTTAAATGGGCAAAGTATAAAAAAAATTAACATAAATCTTAAAATATGCATAGGTGCTGAGAGAGAACGCAGAAGGAACCCACAAGAGACAAGCTTAAGATATTTAAGAATCTTTCCCCTATGAAATCAGAGGAAATGAATATGAATGAGATATGGACAACAACGGAGGTTCGTGGAGCGTGAATTAAGGGAGTGTAGAAAGCTTAATACATGAGCATTAACACCTGAGCATTATACAAACATGAATTCATGAATAAAATTGCAGACCACCGGTAGCTACATTAAACAAACTATCAAAGAAGAATAGCATTAAAGATGATTACACTTAAATAGGAGATTACTAATAAAAAATAAAACAAATAAATACTGCTCATTGCTCCATATGGAATCCAAATATCAAATTTTTATTCATATTAAGTTTAAACAACTCTCCCAAATATGTGTCTTAAAGCACAGAGAGCACAATCATACAAAAATGCAGCAAAATTCTTCAAAATTCCAGCACCTTTGATTCATCTAAGAAATCACTACATATAGAGTTATCCCTGAGGGTTTATGATCAAATATTCTTTCATGATCGCCCCACGCAAGTGAAATAAAAATATCCTAACAAACTATCAGAGTGTGCTTCAAGAAATCACTCCTGCAACAGAAAAATCAAAACAAAATTGGGTGAAATATGGATTTTACCAACAAAACATCACTATCTTACAGTAAAAATAAGAAAGACAGTTAGCCACAGAGGCCAAATTCTAGAAGCTTCAAAAGGGTGGTGAGAAAAGGTGGATGATTTATACATAATCATGTAATTCCATCTGTTGCTCGGCATCCTCCACTCTGTGAGTCTCATGATTTCCACTCATTGTTGTGGAACGGTCAGTTGCTCTGTGTACACTAAATTATTTAATATGGAGCTCTTATAGGGACTGCATAGACTGTGACCGCGTGCTCCACCAATGAAAGACTCATGTTGTATTTGAAAACGAGATCTAGATTTTGAAGGGGGTCTCCCGCGGTAAGCGATATCGGAGAAGGGGGGTGCAAAGTGATGAGAGGAGGGCACATGGAGGAGTGGGTGGTATTGAAAACCACCTCTTTTGGAACCCCCCCCCCCCCCATAGCTAAATTTCTAAGGCCGAGGAGGTTCTGAAATGTGTTAGGGACCGTCGAGTGTATTGGGCTGGAGCAGAGGTGATGGAGAGATGCAGGAAGCTTAGCGGTAATGGGATGCATGCCAATGGATGGGAATGGAAGGAGTAATGGAATGGTCATGGTAGTGAAGGAATGGCGTAATCGGGGTGAGAAGAGTATTATGGTGGGGCCAAACTACATTGCAATCGCAAGTCTTTACCATGGAGCAGTAGAGATAAACCCTAAATGGTGTGAAGTGTGAAGATTGGGGAGAAATGAAGTGACGTGGAGGAAGGTGGGACCTGACCAAAAATCACACATCAAAAATTTTATGTGCGAGTAGGTGGAGGTTAAGCGTTAAAACCTCTGATGGGAAAAGTGCAGGGGTAGGTGAGGTGGCATGGACAGTGGTGGGATCGTGCCCACAGATTGCAAGTCGTAAGATTTAGCTAGGAGCAGTGGGTGGTAAATGTTAAAATTTGCGGGAGCGATGTGCGATTTTGGGGAGGAGACGTGGAGGGAAAGTGGGACCCAACCACATCACAGCTTAAACAAAAAAATTTTGGCGCTTAAGAGGTAAGTTGTAAATTGCGCGATATGCGATATGCAATGTGCTAGTCACTGCAAAGTGTGAAAAGGAAATAGGTACAAAAAGTGTGGAATATAAGGGGTTGCATGCAGATTTGGGTAGTGTATCAAAGTTGGATGCTTCCCACCAAGTTGCATCGGCAACTAGATAAGTTTCAGTAATTCTTAAGATGTAAAGGTTAAGACTTGCGGGGAGGGGTGATGCAAAATGAAGAAATGTAGCGCAGGACTTTTGAAAAGGGAAAGTGAAGGGTAAGAGAGGGTAAATGAAGGTAAAGAGGATGAATGAGATGAAGGATGGAATAAATGAAGATTTCTCACCATTAAACCTTATCAGCTACATTTTCCACTTTCTATTAAACTGAGATGTAGATTGATTCCTTTGAAGCTCTTTAAAAATCAGAACTTGCCTTCCTTTCTCCTTCCTCCCTTCATGTGCAGTCACAGGCCAACATGTTCAACAAGGTTATGCTTAGAGGAGTGTGGTGCGTGGAAGCCATAATTTGACTTGGTTCATGGGTCTCATCAGGATCGTGAGAAAATGACATAACGATAAGTGGAAGGTGAAGTGCCTTGATTTTCTGATGAGTCCCTGAATCTTCAAAAGATGAATCATTAAATTTTGGTAGCCTCATAATATCAACATATGGATATTAATGAAAATCACCAGAGGTGTGACCGAACTTGTTTTCAGTAAAATGACGATCAATGAGGCCACTAATTTGATTTGGTTGGGTGTCTGGTACATTATGCTCCTCTTTGATTAGACATGCAGATGAATCGGTGAGAGAACCACCTTGAATTTCTCAACATGCAAGGTCTCCTTCTTGACTAGTTAAATAGTGTGGATGGAAGAGAGCAGGAATAAGATACTCAAGATCCTCATACTGTGATTATAATGTTCGCAAATTTTATGGAACATTAATTTTTGCCATTTTCACATAGGAGATAAACATAATGGGTAGGAGACCCATTCATTTCATGAATAGGTAATAAAAATCCTCTTGGTATGAAGGAGGATCGCTTATAGAGCCGGATTTCACACCTCCATGTGTGAAAGAGGACTTTTGCAAGAAGGCTAGGTCCAGTTTGACGAAGTCAAACAACGTAGTGGCATGAGGTGGAGAGCACATTGTGGGCCAGCGTAGTGGGATAAGGAGGGAAGATTCTAGAGGAAGGAAACCCTAATGAGTGGGGTCCATTGATAGGGAGTTCACATTGTTTAAAAGGAGGGCAAGGCAGCCATTGTAAATCATCTTGAGTATTATTCATCTTTGGTCCTTTGGACTTGTTGCAACCTCTTGCTGCTTAGCAAGACTTGCCGGGAAATTCCTGTTTAGGATTTCCTCTCCTTCTTGAGTAGCTATTGAAGGATTTCACTCTATTCCCCATATTTAGACATTGAGGTCAAGCATCATCCTTCTTCATCAGCATAGTTTCAGCTGGAGATTGTGCATTGTTGCTGGGTGTTGTTGGGGAGGTTTTCTACAACACCATCCTTGGCTAGTTTTTCAGAGGAGGGAGCTTCCATCCCTTTGGGAGATTATAAAAGGAGGTTCATGAGCATATTCCACCATATTTGGCACCAGGCCAACCACTTTCCATCATATGCAGTGCAGTCCCTCTCTTAGACATCATTATTCTTGGAGAGCATTTGCTGTGAGGGATTAGCAAACATTTGGAGGGTGAGATCTTAGGTGAAAGGATCAACCTTTCACTTCAGATTTCCATTGGAGGAGGCCATTTCAGATTTCATATCATATTCATCCATCTCCTCCTATTTTTTTAGTGAGTTGTTGCTACCCAGCAACTCAGGCATTATTGTATTTTCCCATTTTTTACATGTATTGTAGCCAATCCTGATAAGGATTTTTGTACTATTTTTTTTAGGGGTTGAGAGCTTGCTCCCCCTCATTTCTGGAGCTTTCATTAATATATCATTGTATTTTCATATTACATGTTGCATTTCCTTCTATTGACAGCATTTCCATAGCTAGGGCATATTTATATAGCAGTCTTTTGTCACCTTTGGTGTACATGTCTTATTGAGGCTTCATTGCCTAGCTTGAGTGAGTGATTCCTCAAAGCATTGTACTCTATTTCTTCTATATTATACATTTTTCATATATTTGCATCTTCATGTGCCATGGCTCCTTAAAATAACATTGGATATTCCTTGTATGTTCATACATTTTTGCAGCCCCATACTTTGGGCAATTTCTGAAGGGAACTAGGTGTGGGAGGCTTGTCTCACCACCCTAGAAGAATCTCTTTGGTCCCAATCCTTGGATTTTTGTCTTAGAAATATTGGTCTAAGGGGATCCAGGTCTTGGTATCAAATCCCACTACCTCCATTTCTAGAAAATGCAATTTCCAACCATGGATTTCTAGCTATTCCTAAAAAGGAACATTACAGTGGTATCGAAGCACATTTCTTGGCTCAGGCTGTGGCTTTCAAACCCAAGAAAGAAAGAAGAAGACGAAGATGTTGAAGAATATGAGCTTGATATCATCTATTTTCAGAATAGAGAAGAGCCTCCCCAAGGAGGAGAAGCAAAGAGAAGAAGAGGAAGGTCCATGCACTTCCTATTCTCAAAAAGAAAGCAAGCATGAGAGATGCTTGGATCATTAGGTTCTAAATCAATACCTGGATGAGTATAAATCCCATTCTGCAGCATTCAGGGGAGCTACAATGTTCCCACATTTTTTCCAAAATAAGGAGGAGAGAAGACCCTACAGTAGAAGAGAAATAAAAGGCAATAGGTTTCTATTGTCTACATTTGATGGGGACACTTCAGCTCGAGCTTGGGTGAAAAAGCTAGAGGCATTTTTCTTGCTACATCCAGTGGTAGAGAAAGAAGCAGTGGAGATTGAAGCACTGAAAATGGAGGATGAAGCCTCTGTTTGGTGGTCCAAACCCTTGGTCCATTCAAGGGTGAGTTCTTTTGCAGAATTTACTCAAAGGTTGATCCAAACCTTTGATGGAGAAAGGGCAAAGGAAGAGAAATCCATACCACCATGGGAGGAGGATTGCACCAACGCTGTTATAGATTTGGAGGAGAAACCTTCTACATCTATGGATGAGGCAGCCATTGCATTGGAGGAGAAAACTACTGTAGCCACACAAGAAGACCCCAAGATCCACCAAGGTATGAGTGAAGTTTCACTTTTCATTTCAGCAAACAATTTAAGAGAATGTGGAAACTCACATGTAGAGGTCCAAGGATCTATACACTTTGCTATCTTAGAGCACCATGATTGCACTGCGCTATGAAATGGGTTCAAAGAGGAGATGGACCCTCATCCTCATGCACTACTGATGAGTCTCATTCATCCCTTGAGGTTGGGATGTGAACCATTGGAGGATGAAACAAACCATGGCACCTTCATGAAAAACAATGAAACAAATTTTGAACCGAAGGATGAAACAGTTGCTACACCAGAAAGAATTAGCAGTGATGTTAAACATGGGTGGAGAGGAGATATTACCTCCATCACATTTGGGTCCTCATGGATCCAACACAGTCATGGGTGAGAGGTCTCCTTTAGGAGGTATCCAAGGAGTTGCATTCCAATCTTCCATGGAATGCAAGAGAGGTGATTTGGTTTGGGAGGATGGTATCCCTCATGGGAGGAGTACCAAAGGAGGAAAAAGGAGAAGACATCCAAAAGGATATGAATGGGTGTGGATGAAGAGCAAGAGGCTGATTTTCCACTTGAAAATATATGATACCGGGCAGCAAGAGGCTTGGCCGCGTTGGCTCCTCTTGAAGGAGTTTGGCCATCACTTGGTGTACCCTTTTCCCAGGATGATGGGAGTGGAGAAGAGGTTGCAGGATGTTTACATCATTGAGTAGTAGAGAGTAGGGGTACATGGAGATGATATGGTATATATATCAGTCATGATACCTTCATCACATGAGCTACCTGATGTGAGCATGAGGAGTCAGCAAGCACTTGGATTGCTTGGACTATCTTGGAGAGAGCACAAGCAGATTTGCTCTCATATGATGTATGGTGTTGCAGGAGTAGAGGAGGGCACTCTCATAGTGAAAAGGTATTATTCCTTAGCTTGGACTAATCAGGAGGCATTTCCATCTTGGGAAAATCTTCACATTTGCAGCAACATCACCAGAAGTGTTCTTGACAAGGAGCATGTCAAGAAACAAAGATTGGCATGGACAAGAGCATTTTTGCATGAGCTCACAGTGCTGTCACTTGGGAGCAGGGTCACATACATGGATCCATATATCATCTTACTTCTAGGCTATTGTAAGAGCTTTGTGTTCACATTTTCTGATTTACATACTCTTATCTTGCAGTGCATGGCTCCTCCAAGGGGCAAATTTTTCATGTTTCTCCATGAGAAAAGTTGGGCCAAACTATATGATGGAGACAACCATCTTTTATGTGGCCTTGGGAAAAGGATTTCTCATTACATGTATGTTCAACAAGTTCATGTAATTGATCATGTATTAAGAAACATTTTTCCTTGTACATTTCTTAAGCAGCAGTTTGCAAAACTGCGTTATGCACCCTTGGAAGATTGTTGGTACTTTCCAGCACCATATGAAACCATCAGTACTTTATCTATTTTGATGATGAGCATGTTTCCATTCGCTGATATTTTCCATATTATTGGAAGCATGATTGGAATATTGACACATGAATTTAGTGTGCCCTTGAGGGAAGATGATGCCCACAGTTTTTGCATGGCATGTTCTAAGGGGAACATGAGGAAAGGCATAGCCACCAGAGCCCCTTATTTTCCTTCCTTTGAGGCGGGCCATGAGTTTGATGATGATATCCATCCATAATATGTATATGGGCATATATTTTATTTTGTATTGCTGATTCACTCATCTATTTACTATTCAGTAGTAGAGGTGATATTTTCTGTACAATACTTGCCATGTTATTTTCTGCAGCTGCAGTGGATGAAGTTGCATTGTAGCCCTATGAGACATTTTTTGTACCTTGATGCACATGGTATAACCTACAGAAAACATGTCATTGGGGTATTCTATGATGATCATGTCCTACTCATCATGGATGAAATATCTTGGGTCAGCCGGATTATCATTGATGGAGGAGAAATCCTTGGACGATTGCTTTATACTTTGCCACTTGAGGGCAATACTTCTGTAGCCCATGATCAAAAAACACTTTACACTTATCATAAGTGGAGAGTAGGACAACATGGGGCAAGCTATGAGGCTTTCCATATTCAGATTTGCAGCCCACCTTCATTTTTGGAGCTCAAGGTGGAGGGAGATTTCTATGAGTTTCCATGTTAGGAGGCAACTTATGTTGTATGGATGATTTCTTGGGGATGGGAGATTCATATGGGGATGATGAATCCCATTTTATATCAGATCTCATGCCTCAATTAGGCCCTTAGACATCCCATTGTTTCCTTCATGGATATTTGTTTCTACATGACAACTATTTGGGGATGTTCACCAAAAGCTGGATTGCATATGTTGGAGGGACCACTTGGACACTTTATTGATGATATGGTATCCATTTTTCAGAGTATTTCATCATGTATGGATGCTACAGGGAGAGTAAGGGAAAATGTATCAGTCTATCCTTGCACTTGCTTGAGGACAAGCAATCTTTGAGAGGGGAGGACTGTAATGTTCCCAAATTTTATGGAACATTAATTTTTTCCATTTTCACATAGGAAATAAATAAAATGGGTAGGAGACCCATTAATTTCATGAATAGGTAATAAAAATCCTCTTGGTATGAAGGAGGATCACTTATAGAGCCGGATTTAACACCTCCATGTGTGAAAGAGGACTTTTGCAAGAAGGCTAGGTCTTGTTTGACCAAATCAAACAACGCAATAGCATGAGGTGGAGAGCACATTGTGGGCCGGCGCAGTGGGATAAGGAGGGAATATTCTAGAGGAAGGAAACCCTAATGAGTGGGGTCCATTGAGAGGGAGCTCACATTGTTTAAAAGGAGGGCAAGGCAGCCATTGTAAATCATCTTGAGTATTATTCATCTTTGGTCCTTTGGACTTGCTGCAACCTCTTGCTACTTAGCAAGACTTGCATGGAAATTCCTATTTAGGATTTCCTCTCCTTCTTGAGTAGTTCTTGGAGGATTTCACTCTATTCCCCATATTCAGACATTGAGGTCAAGCATCATCCTTCTTCATCAGCGCAGTTTCAGCTGGAGATTGTGCATTGTTGCTGGGTGTTGCTGGGGAGGTTTTCTACAACACCATCCTTGGCTAGTTTTTCAGAGGAGGGAGATTCCATCCCTTTGGGAGATCAGCAAAGGAGGTGCATGAGATTATTCCACCATCTTTGGTACCAGGCCAACCACTTTCCATCATATGCAGCGCAGCCCCTCTCTTAGACAGCGTTATTCTTGGAGAGCATTTGGTGTGAGGGATTAACAGACATTTGGAGGGTGAGATCTTAGGTGAAAGGATCAGCCTTTCACTTCAGATTTCCATTGGAGGATGCCATTTCAGATTTCATATCATATTCAGCCATCTCCTCCTATTTTTTTCGTGAGTTGTTGCTACCCAACAACTCCAACATTATTGTATTTTCCCATTTTGTTCATGTATTGTAGCCAGTCCTTCTAAGGATTTTTGTACTATTCTTTTCAAGGGTTGAGAACTTGCTCCCCCTCATTTATTGAGCTATCATTGATATATCATTGTATTTTCACATTACAGGTTGCAGTGCCTTCTATTGACAGCATTGCCATAGCTAGGGCATATTTATATAACAATATTTTGTCACCTTTGGTGTACATGTCTTATTGAGGCTTCATTGCCTAGCTTGAGTGAGTGATTCCTGAAAGCCTTTTACTTTATTTTTGATATATTATAAATTTTTAAGCTATTTGTATCTTCATGTGCCATGGCTCCTTAAAAAAACGCTGGATATTCCTTGTATGTTCATACATTGTTGCAGCCCCATGCTTTGGGCAATTTCTGAAGGAAACTAGGTGTGGGAGGCTTGTCTCAGCACCCTAGAAGAATCTCTTTGGTCCCAGTCCTTGGATTTTGGTCTTAGAAATATTGGTCTAAGGGGATCTATGTCTTGGTATCAAATCTCGCTGCCTCCATTTCTGGAAAATGCATTTTCCAGCCATGGATTGCTAGTTATTCCTAAAAGGAACATTACCGTGATTTTTAAACATCACCCTCATTTACATCATTGCACCTAACATTTGCAAGAGAAATCTATGAATGGTTTTTGAAATCCACTGGTTCAGTTGACTCATGAAATAAATCAAGGTATAATGGATAAAATGGTTGAGATGAGGGAGAACCAAATGCATCATGACCCTTATCCCACGCACTAGTGTTATCCAAAGGGAGGAATTAATCTTCATTCATGTCACGGTCCGTGAGTTTTATAGAAAAACTAGATTCATCTAGGAGAAGACCCAAGTCATGTTCGATAGGTGCATGAGATTCAGGATTAGACCTAAAGATATGTTCAACGGGCTTGAGATTTGTTTCATCAATAGGGATATATGTTTCACCAAATTGATTTTTTGGTTCTGATTTGACAGGATGTATGAGAGATTTGGAGGTGATACAAGTTGGTTGATTACCCTGCAATAATTTTTCATCACCTAAATTGTTTGTGACCAAAACTTCATTAGGTATAAAATCAGGAGGAGGATGAGAAACGTCACAATTATTAATTTCCTCCTTGGAGGCTTGAAGTTGTTCTAGACTTAGAGATATAGGCAAGGAAATATTGGGGATAAAATCTGGATAATTTGTAACTTGAATATTATCATGACAGTAATAAGAATCGGGGTTTGTTTCATATTGAAAGTGTTGCATAGAAACAAAAACGCACTGCTGAAACTTTTCAATTAAATACACCCAATCGAAATTAGTTTCAAGGAAATCAAAACAAAGATGCAAAAATATAACAATAAAATCCTCTATAGATTCTTCAAGTTTCATTTTGAGCTCATTTATCCTTACTAACACATCTTGGAAATTGTACCTATGAAAAGCTTTTCGAAGCTTACTGATGAGTTACTTGAACGAATGGATAGAAGTTGTTGGCAATGTGCGAAACAATTGCTTAACGTGACCTTCAAGGGTGAGGGAGAAAAACACACAAGGAAAATCTTCATCATTAATTTCATAATATTCACAAAACCCAATAAAACCATAAAGGTGCTTAGTTATGGAAGTTACATTCTCACCATCGAAAATTAACTGAGACAAGTGATAGAGAGGCTCATCGGGATTAAGCATTGACAAATAGATAAATTTTATAAACACCTCGTAGCACGATTTGAGGATGAGCCATTTATAGATATGAGACTATATTGCAGGCTCCAAGGGCTCATCTTGTCATCTGGCCCTCCTTCTAGCGCCAATTGTGTTGACAGGCTTTTATATACCGCCAACAACAAGGGGGTCTCCCCGGTGTGAAGCCGCAATTATATCTCACACCGTTTGGGATAGGATCCCCATCCGGGTATGTGGGATCGATTGCCACCATGATTTTTTTTTCTCTTGACTATCAGATGAGAAGGTGTCAGAGTTTTGGACAAGAGTGAAATGGCCAGACAGTGAAACAAAATTAGCCAAGATTGAAAATCTACATACAGAGATACAAACAAGTCTCAACAGCAATAAGAAGGGTTATTCTATGAGAGATATCGTCGAGCCAAAACCCAATCATACATAAATGAACAAGAACATGCTAGAAGTTAAATGAAAATAATTTTGCAATATATCACCGACATGACAAGGGAAAAGTAAACATAGATTCGAAAAAAAATGCATGCAACCACTATGAATCATTCCATAACATATTGCGTATATGAAAGCACACATACAATATATATTAAAATATCATAAATACAATACAACCACCATGAGTAAGAATGGGAATCTGTGTCGAATAGAGAGAACATCATATTAATATTGCTGCAACCTCTAGTATATAACTTGCAGCTGGTAAAAACCCAACAGTGGAACATGGGATAATAATACCATTTCTTGATGCAAAACACTAGCCTCACTACAGCTCCCTCTACTAGTTACCAAGAGCTTAGTTCCTTTAGCTCTCAAGCACAAAACAACTATCTAATCCTAGCTTCAACTCAAGTGCTAAAATTCCTTTACAATGAAGTATGAGGGCACATTTTTAGAGATGAACTAACTATTCACCTACCATGATCGTTGCCCTCCCACTCACCTTTCAGCCACCCTCATGACCCTTGAGCTTACCCACTCCTTTCCCAGGCCTAATGACACTACATGCTCAATTCAACCTTAGCATAATTGTTGATATTATGGTGACCGAAATTTACATAACATTAGAGAATAAGAGGAGATTCTATAGGGGTCTTGGAAACCCTCGAACACTTTCTTCCCAACTATTTCCATGATATGGCTTCCAGGTCCTGATGCATTCTGATTGTCCTGCCACTATGCCTCATCTGTGTTCATTCATCTTTTAGTGATGCAGCTTTGATTTTATTGCAATGTTATTGGAGCTATATAAGGAACCACCTTGATCGCTAGAGGAAACCAGAGCTTTTTCCATGCAAATCAACAGCTTTTACCTGCAAAAAAAAATATCATGAGTCACATGCCTTTATAAATAAACAATGATACTGGAAACGCACTCAACTAATTGAAAGAAATACATTAACAAACAAGTAATTTATACCCCTATGTTTTCAATTTTTGCACCACTGTGTTTCCAAAGAGAGTGGCTTTTATAAGGTCTCCCCGTACTTCTTCAATAAATGTTGTCCATGGGACTACTAAAGAACGAGTGTTGAATGTAACTCTACTATTGTTTGTATCTTTTCTTAGCATCCCTTCACTTTTACTTTGGTCTGCAAGCTTCATTTGTGTTCTCTCCAAGTCATCAAAAGTCACCACCTTCAAAATAATTTTGGTCCTCCTTTATCACATTTTTCTTCATTAGAAGATGAATGCACGTCATAGTAGTTGTGACCTTTATGTGCATGCATGCATTGTTGCTAGAACCCGCTATTGAATTTGGTTGATGGCATAAGTTGTAGAAATAAGGAGGTGAGGTTTGTCTCTATATAATGTGTTTGTTTGACTGCACTAGTGTGCCATGTCTCTTTGTCAGATTCCTATCCTTTAATAACATAGTGTCTTATCTCTATTATTGTGACATGCAGCAAGAAAAGTTGTGTTTTATGTAGGTCGCAAGATCGCAGAGCAGAAAGGATCAAACCAGTCGCACTGGTCACATAGGTAGCTCACTTTTGCAGTTGCTGGAGTGCGATTATGCAACTTTGGTGGGGTTGTGACTAACCAGAGGTCGCATGGTCACATTTCATGGCTGGTCGCATTCCTTGATAATTAATTCCTGTGATTGGTCACATTGTTAGGAATGTCAAATTTTCCAATTCTAACCTGCAACAATAAATCATCCTAAGCGTAAGGTGAAACTTTGGGATTCTTTGGGAGGTAGTTGATCATTCTATCTCATGAAACATTTTGAATCCTTGTATAAGTGATTTCCTTATTCAAACTTATGCATTTAGTCAGTGCCATTGTTGCAATGGGTCATTGGACATCGGTTAGTATACCGTCGCATCATAAGACCCTTATGTGTGGTTCATTTCCAAGCATCGAACACAAGCTAAATATCTCCCTTATGCTATCGTGGAGGTGTAGGTTACACTGGATCAATGAATCCTTGTATATCATTGCAAAGTGATCTTCGACATAATTTCAACTTTTGTTGATTTGTGCGATACTGTAGTGTTTCCCTTACCTGTGTTTCTTGCACTCTCCCACGTTCGTTGTGTTTTCTTCATGCTCTACTACATATTCCTCCATTGTAGCCTTAGATATGTTATCTAGTTCTTCTACTAACTAGGCAAGCTCTGTTGTAACATTTTATTTTTTAAGGAGATTTTGCAGCACTTTTTAACCAGAAATCCTTCTTCCCTTGCTTATAAGCCATATTGGAGACTCTAGAATGTATAATATACATAAGGATACATAAAATATTGAAGGACCCATTAAGGTTGTTGTCATAATCCTCCATCTAGGTGCGAGATAATAGAGAGGCCATATAATAACCAAAGAAAGTTCCTCCCGAATTACTTAGTTGTAGAAGGGTTGCTAGATTCCCTCGAATATCTGGTAGATATGTCTCAACTATAAGAAGAGGAACAACGGGTCAAGATAAACCATAATACACAACCACCTGCACATCAAAATGAAATGAGTGCATAAATATTTGGCGTTTGAGCCATTCTAAAACCACCGAGCAAATACAGAACCCCGGTTATGAATAAGATTGTTTGCATCCCATCTTTGCCATCCAAAATTCCTGTTATTTATATTCTGCAGAGGGCTCCAGTAACACTGAAAGAGATTATCGACCCATCGATCACTAGCGCATGTTCCAGATGAAATATGGGTAACCATTCCCACTCCATTTGATTCATACGTAACCTTTTATAGGTTTTTTCTTCTTGTCTACTGACACAGTCATAATTCCAACACTTGGTTTTGTGTTTTCCTTAAAAACTCCTTTCCACCATAAACAAGCCTAGTTTTTTTATTTGACTCCACAACCACGCGACATCAAAGAATTTGTTTTCTTTGATATGTTTTTCTTTGGATGGGTTTATGAACCATCCTAAATTTATTTTAAAATCGTCATCAATTATTTATTTTGAAGATGGCAGTGAATGGATTTCGATCATCGTGGTGGCATAATGTCGATAATTGTTTTAAGGTGTATATTGAACTGATCATATAATTAATGGGTGGTTTAAATGAATTGGCCTATGTTAAATGCTTTGAAACTTTGTCCTAACCCATTTTCATGGCACCATGAATTTGGTTTGCAGCTATTCCACACATCTGTTATCACCTTTAACGTGCCCATTTAATATCGATTCCTCCATAGCGAGTTTATAGAAGGTATTTGATTTATGTAGGGCCTTTAAATATACATTCACCATCACATGTGTAAAGGGATAGAACCTTCAATTATGCCTTAATAGGATTCTTGAGTGCACTTCTTTTGTTTACCCTAAAGAATTTGGTGATGTTTGGCAGGATTAGCCTTTCATACTCCAAGAGGGTATTTTCTCCAACAATGTTCCAGTTGGGCCCCAAAATAAACTTGATGAAATATGTAGTTACTTTCTCTACATGATGAAATGATAGGTAAAACCTCTATAATTCTCAATATAAATATTTTTAAATGTTGGGAATACATACTGTTGAGACTTTCATCATGAGGATTTAGGGTTTCGAGAAATGTGGGCGAAAGAACAACTTTTATACACTTGAAAGTGCTTGAAGTTACAAAGGAAGATGCACAATATGAATGATGGCACAAGCATATCCAAGATAATACCTAAAAATATATTTCCTTCCCAAACCCTAATGAAATTAAAGGGGTTGAGTGCTAATGCGGTATGAGGTACCTTGTAAACCCTAATGCATATGAGTGATCAGGTTTCGAGGTAAGATATGGAGGTGAATATGATAAGAACCATATGGAGTGATGATTAATCTAATGTGGGGTTATACCTTCAATCATATACATCTAGGGTTACAAGGACACAAAGGGAGAATACAATTCTCACAAACCCTAATGCATGTGATGAGGGGTAGGATTAGTTAAGAACCTAGGGTAATATGAATTGCAATGATTCTCACCATGATGTCATGAATTATGAGTGGAATTTACCTTTGGAGGTATATGAATTAGGTTAAATCATGAGGGAAACCCTTATTTTGACAATCTAGGGTTTCTTCTGAACTGTAATATGGTTAATCAGAAGGAAATCCAAATTGAAGGCATGCCCACCCACACACAATTCATCCACTGATTGCAATGAAAAATATGGAAGCATAATCCTTGAATTCACAGTAGATTCTTAATACAACATGGAAGCAACAAACCTTTAAAACCATATTGCAATCCTGAAGTAGATTAAGATACAACATGTTTTGTAGATGCAATGTGCGAATAGTCAGTGGGAAAATTAGTAGGGTTTCACAGGAAGAGCCATCGGGAGAGTAACCAGTTGAAAAACATGATCAAAATGCTAATCGTTCGAGGGAAGCAAAGAGGCGACCCAAAAATTTGAATACACCTGAAATTTTGGGTGTTTTTGTAGCGGCTAAAACATATTCTCTATGGATTTCTTCAGTTGATTAACTACCAACACTTCCTCCATCATGTCCTTCTAGGTAATGTAATTCGAGCTACATTGAATGGCATACTCGAGTCTTAGGCCATAGAATGACATCCTTCTAACTCTAAAGAATGATACTGCAAATTTTATTCACCTACAAGGACTAATTCAAATTCTCTTCTATACTATGAATCTAGCTCCAATACCATGTATAAATTAATTGTTGATTCAATATTGCTCATGTAATGTTATAAAACATAAGATTCAAATCTACTATACTCATCTGTGGAAATAAATTCACAATTGAGAAGAAATAACAAAAACATATGATATGAATAAATTAACACACATAACATGAGGATATTGTTGGTTTGAGGGGTCTTGACCCAGGTTCAGATTTAAGGTTAACCAACAAACCCCTGTACTACTGGCCCTTTCGGCAATGGCCTGATTGCGCAGGTAAAGGTCTCACCCGAAGTAATATGGGAGGGTGTTGTAACTAGGTTTCTGCACCTTGAGAGAGAGAGATTAAATGAAGTGGGTGCCTTCAAATCTAAATAGGCTTGTGCTGAGAAAGCCCTAACCAGAAATCATTAAAAATATGTGTAACATAATAACTTATGCAACCCATAAATCATAAGATAATCATTTAACAGGAGAAATATAACTCATATCTATGCATTCATTGTTCTTCTAATCATCTATTACTAGTACGTACTTAATCTATAATCAGCAGTTACTATTACAGAGATAATATAGAAATAACAAGGAATTAACATGTAGCGCAACCCATAACAGGAACTTAAAGATATTAATAATGTCTTCTCATTCATTAATACTTCAGATTCCTCTTACAGGTTCTTATACATACCTGTGCACACATCTAGCGGAGTTCGCACACAGCAGGACTACGGTCTCCGAACACACAGCGAGCAAGAGCCCTTACCTAAACAAATCGACACAAAAATATCACAAATCCAATATTCTCATTCCTACTTACTCAAAACTTACTTCTAGACTCGATTTATTAATCTAATTATACTATTTTAGCTTGCGTTACTCTATGGTCCGCAAACCGTGCTTTTCGGCCCCTTGGTCTACCCTTTGACCCATTACAAATCATTAAGCGCTTTGAACCACCCAAAATCCCCTGCGCTAGACTAAACTGTTACAAAATATTACAAAATTATATCAAAATTTCATTCAGGGGGGCCCACTCCAAAAGCCCCCCAACACAATCTTGTGACTCCTCCCAATTCACAACAAAAGTGGCGTCTTCATCTTGGTCCGGAGATGTTCGATGGCAGTGGAAAAAGATGGAAGAATGCCCTCACTCTTCGGGGCTACATTCTATGTGATCTCGAAAAACTTTTGGGAAGTCGGCCCCTCAATAGCTGTAGTGACATTGTCCAAGGTCTGTTTCAGCTTCTTGGCCGCTATGTCTAGATCCTGTGAAAGTTTCAGTGCTTCATCTGCCCAGGGCTTCAAATGATCGCTGAGAACTTTCTTCTTATGCTAGAGCACCTCAATTTCTTCCCTCAGTGTGTGACTGGTGCGAAGGCATGCTAGTCACTGAGCGACAACAAGGATCGGCATGGTGGCTTCTAGTTGATCAAATCCCTGCTCTTTTTGATGCAGCTCCTGATTGAATTGTCAAAGAAGGGGGTCCCATTGCACGGTTGACCACAAATCCATAGCAGTGTCCAGCAACTCAGAGCCCTTTGAGATGTGTGCCAAAATACTTCCAGACACTTCCTTCACTAGCACGTCTTGCTAGGTTCGCACCTCCAAAGGGGTTTCAGGCTGCAGCTTGGCCTACAGTGCAGCAATGTACTGCTCGAGGTCTTCCTTAACAGTCTATACCTCGGTCTTGGACGTCTTTAATGCAACCACCAAGCTCTCAATTTTGGCCTAGGGTGCAGCAGAGGTAGCAACGATTTATGAGACTTCTCCACATAGCCTGTCGATTAGGTGCTCTAAATCTGCTCTTTACAAAACTGCTGCTTACTATACTGCCTGTGCTTGGGCCAATTCGACAACCTTGGTTGCAATTTCCTACTCTGCTTCACTCAGTTTTTGTTGTGCCTGCGCTTCTCTACTCTGGAGCTCAAAATAAATAAACAATTGGAGAGTGTGTAGGTGCCCACTCATTATCCTTGCAAGGTCGAGGCTGACCTCTGTGCATGCTCAGACTTGTGCACACAAATTTAGTGGCTCTATGGTCAAGGCTATGACCAAGAAGGGGAAAATCATACTTTTAGTTGTTGTGACCATGGTTGTGGCTGGCAGGCTTGCTTGAATCTACCTTGCCTGGTTTACGCTCGCTTGTAGCCTATCTTCTTTTCACTGTAGTACCTGCAACCCAGATTGCAAGGCCTCCATCGCAGCCTTGTGTTGATCTTCCATGGAGTTCCATCTATATTATGATGCGGTGGCAACTACATCAGTGATATTCTCCAAATCCTCCTTTGTCAAGGTAATGTTCGCTTCTTTGATGGACTTGTCACCCTTTCCTTTCTTCCGCCGACCTTTCGCAGGCTCGTGAGTGTGCTTTGTTCCTCGCAGGTGATCCACACCCTCCCCACTAACTCCTCCAGTCTCAAAATCTTGTTTTGGCTCCTGCTCTGCCCCCTTAGTGGTGTCCTTGAGGGTTTCCTTGGTGGTCGTCTTCTTAGTGGAGCACAACTCAGTTTCCTTCGTTGTACTCGGCAGGATGATATATTTTCATGCTGCATATTTTCTGGACGTGCCCACAGTGACCGAAGCAGTGGATTTGAAGGCGATCTTCCATCTAGGTGGCCAGGTTGCGATATCTTGGTCAACCTATACTTTGGTGACCATGTATGGAAAATTGTACTAGTCGGGGTCCTTTTGCACCCAGATTTTCACATTGTGCATGGTAACATGAAATTCAGTGATGCTCTTATACTTGTCATATACAACAGGAGACATTCAAGACCTGGACTGTATTTCCGCTTCCAGCACACTTTCAAATAATACCCACAATACTTTGTTCTCCTTGATGCGCTGTAGATCCTTAGAGTCCCATAGATTCTGGTAGCATGCTCCTTCGCATACGTCGGGCTCAAGTTCAAGGAGCATCGCATCCTCAGGCATCTCCCACATGACCAGGGTGATCAACAATCACAACCAAGAGTAGCAGAAGTGCTTATCTTGGTCCTGCGCCTCGTGCACATTATCTAAAAATTCTTCAGAGAGGTGTTGCGACCAATTGTAACAGACCCCTTTGTCGCATTGACCTGCCAGCTGAATGACATATGCTGGGACATTTTGATGGCCAACACTTGTGCATCAACTTACACGCAAGAAGAAGAGTGCCCATGCACACTCCTGGGTCAATGATGCTCTCAACAAAGAACCCTCTCTTTTCATGGTCCACCTTGTACTTCTCTCTGACATCATCAACCACCTTCCACTCATTCTTCTTCCCAAACCCATTCATGGGATGGGGCCCCTTCATGGGCAGGTCGGTGTTCCTATGAATCAGCACAATGTCAAGAGGGATGTGGCCTTGGATCCACAAGCAGCCATCATGGATTAGCGCAATTAACTACCAAACAACGAGACTAGTGATAGAGTATCGCCAAAAGTAGGGGATGCACAGTTGATTCAAGATTCCTAAGGCCTGCAGCCCGCACGCCCAATGCATCGGCTCCACCTTTAGTACGTCGTCATACAAAACCCGTTCAAGCTATAATTCAGGGGCCAGATCCTGAAATGTGTATTCATTAGCCAAATCGTGGTCATCAAATTTAATGGTCATAATGCTTCCAAACATGTCTCCAATATGCGGAACCTCTTCTGAGACTAAAGGCATCTGCAGATATCCGCGGACGACATCTACTTTTTTGGGTGTGTGCACCATTGGCTTATGTGTCTTAACATACGCTGGTAGTCATGAGAGCGGGGCTACCAGTAAGGCCTCCCCCTGGGCCATCATAGGGCGCTTTAAGAGGTTGGGTAAGCATGCCTAGGGTACTTTCCGGGGAGAGTGTACGATCTTGGGGAAGGTGTGCGGCTTCGTTGAAGCCCACTTTGTGGCTTTTCCCTTCCCCTTTTCCTTACCTTCAACCTTTCCTTTGTCCTTCCCATTTCCTTTTACTTTGGCTGGTGGGGACACGACCTCTTCAACTTTTGGGGTTACTTCAAAAACATCTTCATACCCTAGCTCAGTGAAGGTCGTAATGGTTGGTTACTTGGTGGGGTTAGTGGCAATCATCCTTGCCCGGAATATAAATTTAGGATTGCTGCTATCGGAAGGGGTACCTCACCCAGACATATAGGTTGTGTGGTCACAAGAAACATAGGATTCGCAATAAGGCATAGAGCATAAGATCTTCAAAGAGCAAAGGAACTGATTAAGACCTACGCCCTTTCTTTTATAGGCCACCGTGGGTAAAAATGGTCGGATTATCATTAAATGTGACTTACCATCGAGGAAATGGTAAAAAATCCATGTGACTTACCATCGAGGAAATGGTAAAAAATTTTCCAAGATCACTGCATTAAATTCCAAACACACACTCCATCCAATGGTAAAATCGCTTTTTCACCCACTTTTATTGTTCCAACAACTATTTTTTCTAGCTATGCGCTACCCCTGCGTCACAGTCGCACCTTCCCATGCCTTCTTACCTACGTGCTACCGTTGCAATCCTGGTGCACCTGCCTTTGTCTTCTCTTCATAGCATGTGCAGCTCCTTCAATGCTGATACTCTAGCCATATAGTAATTTGGTAGGCACCGGGTTGTCCTTATAGGGTTTCAAACGACTTCCATTAACTTACCCGGGAAGGTAGTCTCCGTGTAGCGTGGCCAAGCATACCGCACCACCATTTGTAATCTCTTTTACTATATATGGTCCCAACCAATGCTTACAGAACTTCCCTGTGTGATGGGAAAATCGACTATCATAGAGAAACACCAACTCTTCTTCCTTAAACACTTTTTGTCGAATGTGCTGGTCATGCCAAGATTTTTCTCATGCCTTATGTACCTGCTGGTGAAAATTAGCAATAAAATAATCTTCTTCCAAGGCAACCATCTGCACCAAGTGTTCCTCCATGATGTCGATTTCTACCATATTTATGACAGTCGCAATGCACAGGCTAGGAACAATATATTCCATGGGCATGATGGCCTCCTGTCCATAGACAATCCTGAAAGGAGTCTTCCCAGTCAGCTTCTTGCATGTATTCCTATAGAAATGAAGGGATGTGCATGTCTCAGTCATTCTGCTTGGCATTACAGACCTTAGTTAGTGCATTCTCCGAGATATTGTTGAAAGCCTCTACGGTGCCATTAGCTTGTGGGTGATATGGGGTGCTTTTTGCATGATGGATCTAAAATTATTCCGTCAAGGCTTCGATAGTTTCAATAATGAAATGCATACCTCTATCTCTCATTAAGATCTTCGGGTAGCCGAACCTAGTCAAAATATTCTCGAAGGTTAATTTCACCATCATATCTACAGTACAGTCCTTTACAACCTTCGCCCCGGCCCATGTGGTCACATAGTTAGTGTAAGTAATGATGAAATGTGCGCCAGTCTTCTTTCTCAGGGGATTGATTGGTCCTACAAATTCTATATCCCATTTATCAAATTCCTGTAAGGCCATCTTCGTATGCAGTGTAATTTCATCTCTGCGCGAGGGCTTCCCGGTTTGCTGACATGCATCACAGGCTTGGTAGTATTCTTGGGCATCATTATGCAATGTGGGCCACCATAACCCTACACGCAACACCTTCTGTGCAGTGGCTTTCCCTGCATAGTGGCCTCCTGCCACTGCTCCATGAGCCTCAGCCAAGATGGCTTGCCTCTCATGTTCTAACACATATCTCCTCAATACCTTATCTGTGCCCAACTTATAATTGTCCTGCAATTATAGTGAAATCAGTTGCGTGGGCTACCAGTTATTTCTTCTGCTATACCAAATATTCTCTAGGGGATGTCCCAGCTGTCAAGAAGTGAATAATGTCCGCAAAGTGCTCATCAACCACCTTGATAGAGAAAAACTATGCATTAGGTAATCCTTCTTCCAAACTAGTTGGCTCTTCCCCACTTTCAATTCGAGACAAGTGATCAGGTCCTACATTCAGTCTCTCAGACTTCACAATAATCTCAAAGTCATACTCTTGGAATAGTAGCAACCATCTAAAAATCTTCCCCCCCAACACAGGCTTATTGACCAGGTATTTTAAATCTGAATGGTCAGTGAACATTTTAAAGTATCCTCCCAATAGATAATTCTTGTATTTCTGCAAGGCATACACCATTGTCAGTCCTTCTCGTTCAATAGTAGAATAGTTATGCTATGTTCTAGACAGTTTCCTAGTAGCAACCGGATGATAAATGTCTCCTTCTCCTGGCTGTGCTTAGAAATCCCCAAGAGCTATTCCTGATGCATCTACATGCACATGAAAGACCTTCGCCCAGTCTGAAAATATTAAAATAGGTGCAGTGACCATCTTTTCCTTCAATAGCTCAAAAATTTTCTGACACTCCTCATCCCAGAAAAATGACACATCCTTCTTTAGAATCATTTCCATCAGTGCATTGATTAAGGCATACCCCTGAATAAGCTTCCTATAGTAACCTGTGTGCCCTAAGATGGAGCGCAGTCGTTTCTCGTTGGTGGGGACTGCTAAATTGATGATAACTGCAATCTTGGTGGGATCAACCATCAATCACTGCTGACATATGATGTGCCTTAACAAAATTCCAAAATGTACACAAAATATGCACTTCTTTAGGTTCAAAGAAATCTGGTGTGTTCTGCAAGTATCCAACATCATGTGTAGTTTCGACACATTCTTCTTCACCAATCCGAATATTGTCCAATCATCAAAATAGACCACCAAAAACTTATGGATGAATTCTTTTAATACTGGTACAAATACACACAAGAAAATGGCAGGGGAATTCTTCAGTCCAAATGGCATAATAATGTACGGGAAGGAGCCCCATTTGGTTGCAAAGGTTGTCTTGCTACGGTCTTCAGGTGAAATTCTGATATGATGGTACCTTGAGAATCCATCAGTGAATGAGTATGATTGTTGACCTCCCACATTATCCAAGATTTCATCTGAGAATGGCATAGGTAAGGGATCATGCACGCAGGCATCATTCAGCTTGCGCAAGTCTACGCAGATCCTTATATCCCCTTTGGTTTTATTTTCTTGGAGTACCATTGGGCTTACCCAATCCGAATATTCTATGGGCTCAATGATACTTGTGGCCACCATCTTATCTATCTCCTCCTTGAATTTATGCTTATACTTAGGGTTCAACTGATAGGGTCGCTTCTTGACAGGACGTGCAACTGGCTTCAAGGTGATCTTCATAACACCTAGATCTCCTATAATTCCCTTGAGTTCAAATAACTTCGTAGGAAATAGGTCATGATATTTGGTCAGCAGCTCCGCAATATTTCCAACCGTATCATCATCCCAGTAGTCCCTAATTTTGGCCAACTTAGGCTACTCCTCCATCCCAATGTTGAATTCCTTCAACTTCAATGGCTTGGTAACATCCACTGTATGTAATGAAGGTCCTGTGACTGCGCATTCTCCTTCAGATTCTAGGATTGTGATATTCCTCAGATCTTCGTCATGGTCCTCAACTAAAAAAATTCTATCATGCATATGCACATCCCCAGTTGGCGCAACGTATTCATTTCGAGGCAAAGACTCATCAAAGACAAGAGCATATATATCTTGTAAAGCTTCATCCAATTTCTCCATCCCTCCAACTAAACCAAACATCGCCATGAAATCCTTTATCATTGTATCCCAATGGTGAGTGCGTTGATGAAGCTCCACATCTAAATACCAGGTGATGGGGATTAGTCCTAATGCATGAATAAACATATGGACCCAGTCATTCCAGGTCTTTTCATTCCATACCTCCATCCACATAGCCAAGTGCTTGCCCAAATCCCCACGGCCAGAAAAGAGCTCCATGGGTGGGTTGTCAAGGGGTTCAAGGCATAGGATCATCATATTTCGACATTCCTCCCAGACCTGGAAAGCCCACTTGTGTGTTTCCCACCAACGTGCAAGGGTGGCATGCATGGCCAAATCAAGTGCCCATAATCTCCTTTCCTGAAGGACATATTTTTCTATTGCTTTAAGAAATTCCTTAACACTACCAGAACCATCAAAGTAAGGCAGTTTTATTACCGCTAAGGAGATGCACCAAAATCTCTTTGTGATCTTTAGGCAACGCAACGTATATACGTCATGCAACCAGTTCTGCTATTTTTCCATTTCGCCATCCGAATATGAGAAACATGAGCTATATTTTTCCCAATTTATCATTTGATCTACTGTAGGATTGACCCAATCATCGTCCCACATAGTTAGTTTGTAGATATGGTTAATGTCCTCCTCATCATGCACCAATGTTGTATATCTTTCACCTTTAGTTGGATCTAGAGGGACTATTACCTGCATACCATCATTTTCAAAGATCATGCTCCTCCTTTTCAGGTTGATGATACCTCCCATGTTAATAGCCCAATCTAGTCCTAATAGCGCAGGGTAAGGGTCCGTATCATCCACAATCTGGATTACTTCAAAGTCTACATATACCTTAACTTTCACAATGTCTACCAAAAACTTAGGAAGCCTTCCCAGTGGAATGATATTTTGTTGGTTATCCATCAGTAATTGAATGGTGGACCACTACAACTTGGGTTCTCCCATCCTTTGCAAGTTTTCTTCGATAGGACATTGGCATCAGATCCTAGATCCAAGATGACCTGATCCATCTCATAGTATCTAATCTTTGCAGTGATATGCATCTCCCGACTGGTCCTCTTCATGTTCTTATAAAAAAAATTTACATCCTTAATCTCCCTTCGAGGGGATTCCTTTTCTGTGAAGCTATCTATCAATGCTTGGATATTCTCTACCACCTTTTGGTTGTCTAGTAACTTCATACAGGCTTGGAGGAATGGCTTGACTGCTTCATTGGCTTTTGGATCCATGGTCGCTTTTGATGTCAATGCTTCTGTCATAGAAAAATTCTCCCTAACCTCTATAAAAGTTTCCTTTTCTTTGTTCAGGTCTAGGCCTTTCTTTTTGTCACTTTCCTTTCAATTCCATGACTCTACCATAGCTTGCTCCACAAGTCCTCCATCGGCCATACCACTGCACGTTATTTCATTCGCACTAGGGCCATCATCATGTGGCTCATCTTTGACCATTTGCACATTCTGCGTAGGTTTCTGATGTTTTTCCTGCATCTTATCTAGTAGAATGGGACATTATTTTATTACATGATTAAATTTCCTATAGTACCTGTAGGACTTTTGCATAGGGTTAGGGAAATCATGTCCTTAGTGTCCCGGATCTCCACAGTTATAGAAGATCAGTTGGCCTCTTCCTCAGCCTATGCCTCCTCCTCTCCCCCCTCCCCTTCCTCTTGCTGAGGATCCTCCTCATCTAGAGGGAGATTTTGGTGAAGAGGTCTCAGCCTCCACTCTGTACATGTTCGCATTTTATATCATCAGCTCATACGTGTGGCAGTGGTGCTCATCATGACCAACCGAGGAGTAGAATATGCAATATTTTTGCTCCAACTCTGGCACATAAGATCCCAGTTTGGAGCAGTGGTTAGTATCATGCTAGCCAGCTAATCAAAAATCAGTGCACCACTGAATGGGATTGCTGGGTCCCCCAACCTCCATAGGGCGCAGTGGATTTTGTCCTCCAGCCCATAGGTAATTCGTAAACACATGGCACTAATATTTGGTGTGGCCCACTCCTTTGCAACGAATACACCAGACATATATGCTAGCTTCTTTACCCCGATCTATCCGTAAATTCTAAATTTGTAAGTTCATCACCCTAATTGGCTTTGGATCTGTACTGCTCCAATTTGCGTATCATTCCTTGGTGCAACCTTGAGCTTCATAGCAATCTCCAGGGCTTCTTCCTATGAATCAATCTTATGCTGACCCATAGGTTCATGCAGATGTGGTAATAGCATGGAAATGAACCATTCCTTATGCTGCTTCTCATCGTAACCAAATCCCCCATCACTGATGACATTCTTTAGCCGCTGATCGACTTCCCAGACTGACTCCTTGGCTCCTTTCTTGAATTATTTTAGCTCCACCACTAATGTGCGTAGGACTTTGGCTTTTTAAATTACTACTTCAATTCCTTCTTGATATCATCGATAATAAGGGGAGTGATGTTTTGAGCAGCATTTTGTTTTAGATATCCCATAAACCAGTCTAGCGCTCGGCCCTCAAAATCCATGGCCAGCTGTGCTCTTTTTACAACATCAGTATTAATTTCCTGTGCAGTCAAAACTGCATCGTCCATGAGTGAAAAATGATCCATATCCTCATCCGCTGCACCCCTAAAGGTGGATAACCTCATGTGCACAAGCATATCGTTGGCAGGTCGGGGTGTTGGTGGTGTAGGAGACGTCTAATTCTTACATGGATTTGAATATGGCGTAACAGGAGCGCTACCTATAGCATGTGTAGTCGAAGTTTATAGATTTGGTGGATTTCCTAGAGGGTTGTATGCATCTCTTTCCCCCTTTTGATTGATCCAGAAATATTTCCCACTCTGCGTAGTGTTTTTAATCTATTCATAGTTCATTCACTCGCTGTGGCCACATATAACAACTTTTTCACTCCATAGCTGATCTGAATGGAATGTATTATTTTTGTTGTGCTAAGTATCCAAATAGTAATTAAAATGTGTACATAAGGTTCTCTAAAGTTTGCAGGTGAAACAGATGGTTTTAGCTTAGTTAAATAGATTTTTGTGTGAGGTTAAAGCATTTAAATTTCTTATAAAAAAATGTACAGTAGTAAATAACAGAGAAAAAAAAATCACATGTAACAGTACTCAGCAAATTTGATGAAGCATTTCACCCCTCTTGGGCTACATCTGCTAGTCTAGCTCCCAATGGCATGTCCCTCATATCTTATTGCTCAAAAATGGCAAGTACATGTGAATAAAAGCCTCAAATGGTTTTTATCTCTATAAAAAAAACTTCATAATGTTTGAATTAGTCAGGAATGACTACTCATTTGCAGAAAATAGTGAATGGATGCTCAATACACTAAAAACACCCTAGTGGCCCTAGTGGCTCCTTGACCTTTCCTGAAGCTAAACCTGCACAATATGACCTTTGATGGCTCTGAAACCTCTTCCAATGTGTTCAAAATTTTGAGAATACCAAAAATTTAGTATCCATGCATCAAAATTGGTCGAAAATCCAAGAAGTTATGGCCAAAACAAGAATTTGCCCAGCGTCCCTTAAAAAACTCCACTAAATGTGGAGGAAGTGAAGATGACTAGAGTTAATTTGGCGATTTCTACCAATTTTTGTGGCACATCCTCCAAATATTCTGGAATTTAAAGATAGCATTTAATTTTAGGATGGGGTGGTCACATGACCCCGCGTCAGAACCGCTGGAACTAACTGCGATTTTAATGGTTTCAAAACCGTCACAATAAATCTTTTGATAACCTGCCATATGACTGCACTCTTTGCACTACCAGTTATGGTTTCATATAGCCCCTGTTTCCAATGAAATTTTATATGAAGTGTGGGAGCTGGCCATTAAGGGCTAGCCCTTAAGGGTTGGCCCTAGTTTCTCGCCGAATGTAAAAACGTTAACCATTTTAAACAACCACTCTCCATTGTGGTTAAGAACTTCGGTGCAAGTAGATTGGTTGAGCCATATGCATGTAGACTGGTGGTCATGTGTTCAAATCCTGTGAACTAAGAAAAAAATTGTAATATGTCATCCTCCTCCAGCATGGGGCCATGTGGCGGCCTCTGAGCCTACCACATGGCACCTGTTGATTGGTCCATTTACAACAAAGTCAATCAACCATCGAAACAAAATGTTGCCACTTGTTGGAATATGATTCGCCCTTATGGAATATTTTGGGGAATATTCCTATAATATTCCTTGGAATATTCTTTTTTTAATTTTTCAAATTTGTAAAGTCAAACTTGGTTAAACTCATTTTTTTTGGAGTTTACTGGGATTTTCAAACCTTCATAACTTTTGCATACAACCTCTATTTTGTGAACCATTCACAGTGTTAGTCATCAGTAATTTTTGCTATTTTATATATGACTAAATGCTTGTCCTATATTTCTAAAAACAAAATTAATGAATATTGTGATTTTTAGAAATCTCACTGCCTTCATTATCCTTAAGATAAAATTTCCACTATTTCACTATTCTATCATGTCATGGTCAGCCTACCACTCCCAAAAGACCCCTCATGGGTTCATGCCACTCATATAAATCATTTTTTTTTACTACTTATGACCTCAACACTTTTTTTTGCCTTACCTAACCCTTCCACTAGACATCTAAGATTACCAACCAGCCTACTCTTTCCCATATTCAACAAATGCCTCAAGCATTGGTGGTCTCAAAACTACCTCTGTAGGCTCTTTAGATAAATCAAGATCAATAGATTTTTGGTCTGCAATACATAAGTTTTTCAAAAGCTTTTTTTTACACCTAATACCCCAAGTCAAGCTTTCAGTGAAAGGCCAAGTCCAAGGAGTTGTCCACTAGGTCACTAGGGTTTCAAAGGTTGTAGGGTTCTCCTTGGAACTTGAGTACTGTTTTTTATGAGCTAGAGGCTGAATCAAATTTGAAAGAAGGTCAAGCAACTATTTGTCCAAATTAGAATAGAAAAATCTTCAAGAAGGACTGCCTTATCAAGATCAAATTCTACAAATGACAACTGTTCATTTTGACATTCCTGCAGGAGTGTCAAGGTGGCTATCAGCATGAAAATTGGTAAGGTAAGAAGATTGCTCCTCATTAAAGGATATACTTAAGAAAATATCAGAGGAAGTAGCCTATGTTCAAAGAAAATCAGGGTTTCTAGGACTGATTGGGCCAACAGTGTGCCAAACAAGAAACCAATGCAGAAAATCACATGGATGTAGGCACGCCAATTCAACCAAGCATGAATTGAAGATTATTTATAAATCATTGATAAAAATGGGAAAAAGGTGAGGTGAACTAGAGATAAATGAATGAACTTGAAAGGGCTATAGATAACTTAGAAGACAACACTAATGATTCTTCTCAAGCAACCCAAAACCTGAGGTTTTGAAAACATGGGCAAGGGAGATGAAATGAAGATGACAGGCCTCGATAATGATAGTAGAAGGTTTTAAGAGGCTGTTGGAAGTGACTTCTAGGGTTTGCCAAAGTGACGTGCTTCACTGCCTCAAAGGGAAAGAATGCAAAGAGTATCAGTGTGAGGGAGGTCAAATCTTCATGTTCAGTCATTTTCACTCACTGATCAAAGGAATAAAAGCATAGGCTTGAGTTTTCAAGATAGAAAACCAAGATGATCATGAGGTTTCTGTTATGTAACTGAATGTGTCAAACACCAAGAAAGCATCAAAAAGGGCTAAATCAGTATGTCATGGCACCTGCTACAAATAAGAAGTGGCCAAAGAGGAGATATGGCAAACATGATTTATAGTCTTTGTCAAAAATGGATGTATCACTGCCAAAATCAGTAAGAGGGGAGGAAAACATGTTTTCAAGACACCCACACTCAGAAATCTCATAAGAGATAAAAACATGATTTCAGTTTCATAGTGCAAGAAAAAATAGGTTTGACAGTACCAAGACCCTCAAGGTTAGAAAAGGACCTTTTCATTTATCCAGCAAGCTACATCAAGAGAAAGAGGAGCTACTTTAAAAACTTTCAAGTCATCTACTGTGAAAGGTCAAAAAGATATCAGTCAAAGTGATCAAGTGGCAAAAAACTGAAAACATTACAAAAAGTGGGTTTTTGATTTAATTTATTTTTCTAAAGGTATAAAGGACCATTTTTCCTATAACTCAACTCTTTGTGCATATGCAAAGGAGTGAAAATCCTTCAAGGAAAAATTTCTGAGTTTTAGTCTAAATCCGAGTAAGGTTACCCGGTGCTACGCTTTTGAGTAGGTGTTGTGCTTATAGGGCCTGACATTGTGAGTAGAGGAGTTTCTGCAGTGTAATTTTACACTGTGCTGCGCTTACAGCTAAACGCATTGTGCGTTCAGACGGGCACTGCACCCAGAAGGACCCAACAGCCCAGAAAACTAGCGCTGTGCCTAGAGGAGGACCCAACAGGCCCGAACCTGCCCAGCACTATGCTCAAAGAGGCCCGAATGGCCCATTTTCGCCTGGCACTATGTGTAGGAGATTGGTAGGCCTGCACACGGGTAGTGCTGCACCGAGAGGTGACTTGATAGTGTGCTCAGCGCTACACTTAGGCCTGAAACCCTTAAAATTGTAGAAAATTTCCAAAACATAAGGAAAGTACCCTCCAAACTACCTTCAAGAACCTGCAAAGGAGTAAAAAAAACTGGTAGATGCATCTTTTCCTTACCCCTCAAGTGTTTTTGTTGATTTAATGGTTAAAGGAAAGTAATCAAACCCTAGTGCCTACAAACCCTAAACCCTCATGTCAAAAACTCTCTTTGACCTCCAAGCAAGAAATATCAATCAAAAGGGGGTGAATTAGGGTAACTGCAATCAGTTCAAGTTGAACCGTCATCAAAGATCAATGGAAATTAGTCATAAACCCATGCTTCCATCTCATTCATTCACAAAATCTGCCCTTACAATCTTTTCATTTCAATCCTCCTACCAAGTTTTATAAGCAGACCTAAGTTTGTCTAAAGGCCACAACAATCACCATGTTAGGAGAAGAAAGGAGTGATAATAGTGAAGGAGGCCAAGTTCCTATGAAGCCAAATCACAAGGGAGGGAAGGTCAATAGATTTGGACTCCAAAACACTGTAGAGATCACATCTTCTCCCATGATTCTCACATGCTTTCAAAATATGGGGTGTTTCCAGTTTTGTGAGAAAGTCAAACAAGTGCAGATTCACCGAGAGCTCACAAGGTTATTCATTTTTAACCTACAAAACAAACAATCAAGCCTTACAAGGGTATATTTTGAACTATCAGCAAATCCCCTCTCTAATGCTACAGGTATACCTGATATTGTTGAAAAGTGATTCAAGAAAGAAAAATTGGACATGAGAAATTATGAGCCATTTATCAAAACTATGTACAGAGAAGACTGTAAGACTATTTTCCCTTTTTCACACCTAAAATAGAGGTATGCACCCTTGATGAGGGTCATCATGAAGTATTTTACCTGTGAGGGGAGATACTCTAGACTCTACTCCTACCATGTTAGATTTCTCATGCATTTCACAAGGGTCAAGATGCTCCATTTTCCATATTACCTCTATAGGAGTATTCACAAAATGTCTTCTTTTTTCCAAAGGAGGAATAATTCCCAAAAAATGAAGAGTTTTTTTCACCATTCCTTGATCAAGATGGTTGTTCTACATCGGCCGGAGCAAAAGGGCATACCTTGGGAGGTGTTCATAGCTCATGAGGTATTCACAAGCCCACAGCCCCATCAACGGCCAAATCTAACCTCATAATCTCATCCTCCTCCCTTTACTCCTCCATCACCTCCTACTAACCATACCTCTTCCTCTACACATGTATCCCCTCCTCAAGGAAACCTCCCTTCCTCATCTTCTCTTGATGCATCAAATGAAAAAGAAAGTAGCAGTGAACAAACAAGTAAAAATCAGGGTGAGGATGACAACGAGTCAAACCAAAATGAAGATGAGAGTGATGACGAGTTGAGCCCACAAGAGGAAGAAAACATGGAATTAGAGGAGGGTGATGACAATGAAGAAAATGAAGAAGCTGACAGTGGGAATGGATCAAGCAATGATGAATAAGAAATCAGTAAAGAAGCAGAAGCCATGGATGTGGATGATGATGAAAAAGAGGTAAGTAATGAAGAAAGTAGGAATCACACTAAGAATATTGAAGATGAAGAGAAAGAAGACAGTATGGGCACAAATGAGGTAGGTAACCAAGAAGCATAGAATGACCCTGAAGAAATCAATAAGACTAAGAGCCCTAATGACAGTCAAAACAGTGAGGCTCTTAGTCATGATAGAGATAAGGAAAAAGGTGAAGAAGGAAACCAAAATGAAGATGGTGACTATGCAGAAAAGGAAGAAGAAGTTGAAGATAGTCATGACTGTCATGACAGTAGTCATGATATAAGTAATGAAGATAGTATAGAAAGTCTAGAAGCTGGCAACCAAAATGAAGGTCACAACAATAATGATGAAAGTAGCTATGATGAGGAACAAAGTTAAGGTGCACAAATCAGTGAAGAAGCCAGCCATGAGACTAATGATTAAGGTAAAGAGGTAAGCTGCAATCCAGGTGATGAAGAAGAAGACATGGAAACTAGTGATGACATCCATGATGAAGACACCCCAATGGTCACAATTGAACCTTTTCCATCAACATACCACAGGGGGAAAGACATGTGTTTGTTGCCTCTAAAAGGCAAGGGTCCATGACTTCTACTCCTATTGGGCCAAAGGGTAAAAGAAAAGATAAAGGCAAGGGTAAAATCAAAGAAAAAGGAAAAGAAAAGTTAAAAGAGGAAGAAGAAGATCAGCATGAGCTTGAGAGGGAATTTGACCTCATTGAACTTGACAGTGATAAAGAGGATAAAGGAAGGGCCAATAGCATACTACTTCAATGCAAGAATGAAAATATTCAAGACCTAAAAAGAAGACTTGGCATGGCACAATAAATCATTTATTATTATAAATATGAGCAAAATCATATGAAGAAGATGAAAAGATACCTTTGCCTACAGAAAAAGATGGCCAAGCACTATGCCTTGAAAAACAAACTTGCTTGTGCCAAGCTCAAAGAGGCCCTCATTGAAATTCAAGCACTCAAATGGGAAAAAGACCAAGAAAACCTTGGAATATTGGCTGAATCATCTTTACAAGCTTCTCAAACCCCTTGAGGAAGATAGCCACCAATTTTGAGGAATTTTTGACAAATTTTGGTTTTTTACAAATTTGGAGGCCTATAAGCACAGTACCCCTAGCACTGCTCTTTTACCTCAGACATCCTCAGAGGGAGTAATTTAGATTTTTTGAATCCACATGTCTAGTACAATATTTTCACCAAATTTCAGAGCATTTGGAGCATTTTTTACCCCTGAAAAGGCCAAAAAACACCTCATTTTCCACCTTTCTGCCTCATTTTCAGGCTTGGTGCTATGCTTAGAGAATTTTTGTGAATTTTTCATTTTGGATAGGTTAATGGAGCTAAATCATAAAATCAAGGGAATTTTTGGAAATTAGACTCATTAAGCTTTCCAACGGGCCATCACGGGGCAAATTTCAACATCGGGAAGGTCACCGAAACTTGGCTGCAAGTGGACCTATTTTCTGCCCGGGAAGGCGCTATGCTTACAAAACTCACTGTGTATTTTTGGCCAAAAGTCAACAAAAAACACTCATTAATTGCAAAATGATATTTTAATATTTTTCCAGGCAAATCACTCCAAAGTTAGGTGCTAGGAGTTATCTTGGCATTTATTTCATGAGATATTTTGTGCCTTGGGCCTTGCATGTTCTCTTAGGCATAAATAACATTTATGAATTGTTTTGAAATTTTCAAACCCTATTTAGGGTTTTTCCCCTCCTTTTCTAGATAAATAGGGTATGAGGGCTTCATTGTAGAAGTTGGCATTTGATGACTTTTGAGAGCAATACATGGTTTGTTGAGATTGAAGAAGAAATTGGTGTTGTGGAATTTGTGAATGGCTTGCTTTGAATGATGATGGAGAAGGCTTGCTTGCAGGATCCCTGAGCATGTTTAATGGTGATGTGTCTCTATTTAGTTCTTTTTTTCATGTTTGACATTATTTTCATCTTTCTATGTTGCAATAGGACAAATATTTTAGACTAATAAATGTTGTTCAGAGGTACCTTAGGTTTGTTTTTCCGCATTACCTTTATGTTTTCCTCTGTTGGGTTAGTTTAAGGAATTCTTAGTTGATCCTTAGACCCATATATGGTTGTTTGTTTCATGAATGGTTCAATATATTAGATGTCAAAAATTCTTTATGGTTAGGCCTGCTTTTTTTATGCTAGCCAATTTTTTTTCTTGAAGTCCTTCTTTGAAGTATTACTTGTTAGATTTAGCCAAAGAGGTCATGTTTTGATCATGCCCTTTGTCCATGCTTGGGATGTTGCTTTAAAGGTCTCTATAGCTTTATCAATGATGTTTAAGAGTTCCCTCTTCTTTTATTTATGCTAAATGTTATCTTAAATGTTTTCTAAACCTTGAAGATGAAATCACTAGAAGTTAGAAAAGATTCTTGTCTTCTATAGTTCACTAGAATGTTTGTATGAAATACTTGTTTGCTTAAGTTTAATCAAACAGTTATTGGTTTGCACTATCTTATGATTATTTCCTTATGCTTATAAATATTTAAGACTATCCTTATTTAAAGGTATTTTTTTAAGGATTCTTAGCTACCCTTATACACTTATTATGCTCACAAACTTAATGTTCATTTCAATTCACACAACCTTGAAGATCCATTTAACCATGATATATTTGCCTTGTGATGCACCCCAATTCATTTTTGAGATATCCATGACTTTTCATAGACTCTATATCCCAATGATTTGAAGATCTCTCACTCCACCTATCATACTTAATCATCTTACCGAACCAAAACCAACAAACAAACCCTACACTTAACAACTAGCCTAAAATCAAACCCTAAAAGAAAACAAGTTCACATCCTTTGCACATAATAGAGAGAGCCCTCTCTGAGTCCAAGAAGGCTAGGTCCTAGGAATCCAAAGGCTGGTCTAATGTTACCCTATGCATTTGGTTTTTCCAATATGCCAGATCATGGGATCCTAGCATAGTGGTGATTACGGTGGGACATTCTGAGTAAGTAACAAGATTAGACATCCTTAAAACATTTATAAGCCCTTGTAAAATAGTATCTAGTGATTCATTACCACCTCATCGCCCTAACATAGTGGCATTCATGGTGGGACCTTCTGAGTTATTAAAAATATAAGTACTCCTTAGGACTTCAGAAACCCTTATCAAATCCTAGAAAACTTAAGTGTTAGCCAAGAGTAGAATATGAATATTTCATCATCCTAGTAAAATGATGACTCAACTAGAGGACACTCATAGAAACCTTAAGGCTACATAAAGGAACTCAGAAAACCCCAAAAACATCCCTAGATTGGTTTTTGTCAGTTATTGGTGGTAGACCATAAATACATATCCTTAAAACAGCAAAAAAAACATCCACCTGGCAACTTCACTAGCCTCCAATAGATCTACTACTCCACTAGTTCTCATTAGACTCCCTTGCATTGTGTCAAATCAGCCCTAAGAATTTTAGAGGCCTAGTCACATACTGTGTGATTTTAACAAACACTAAGAGAGGTTATCCTTCTGAAAACAGTTATAAACTTTCAGCCTCTATTTACTCTGGCTTTGAAATTTGGCTTCACAAAGGATCAATACCAGATCTCATCCGGACCCAAACCCTCCTATCATAGTTGATGACCCATAAAATATTTTGTGGCAAACTTCTACGATTGAAGATTCAGATAGTGTTAGAATAATTCATAGAGAAAGATCTTTCCCCAAACATCTCATAGCCTTGAAAGACACCCAGTTTGATTTAACTCATCAAAGAAACTTATTCAGAACTAAGTCACAAACTAGGATAGACCAGACGGACCTTGAGCCCACAGATTTTCTCCAAAGCCTTAGTAGAGAAGCTTCTCCTTCCACTCCTCCTGATTTCCATCTTCTCCATCATTTTGGCTCATTCTATTCCAAAACTGCTCAAAATTAGTTTGTTGGTCCAAGTACTTCCACCACACCCATCAATACCACTATTGTGCAAACCGCTCCACTTCATCCTCCACCTCCTCTCACAAATCCTCCCATTGTAAATCCACCTTGGATTCCATTACTTCTCATCATGGCAGCATGGTATTCCCCTTTGGTAGTACCACAACATCTGATACCTTTTCCAAATGACTACCAATCCAAAATCCATCACTTTACTGGATCTGATTCTACTACTACCCAACAACATGTAGACAGAATGAATTATGATTTTGACACAAATGAGGATGTTTTCCCAAATTCTAGGAGGAGAAGCTAAAAAATGGTTTAAAAACTTAACTCCTAACATCATACATGATCTCCCTTCCCTTTACCAAGCATTCATAAACAAGTGGGAAATCAAGAAAAATCCCCTCCAAATCCTTTCAGAATATAAAAACCTTAAGAGGAATGCGAGGGAAAGTGTCCAAGATTATTTCACTAGGTTTAAGAGTGTATATAATGCCCTCCCACCTCACATGAGACCCCCACAAGGCCTAGTACTAGTGAAATTTCCAGAGGGTTTTGACCCAGACATGACCTACCAATTGAGGGAAATACAACCCACAACTTTAGAAGAAATGAAAAGGGGGGTTGCGCTTGCAGAAGCCAACCTAACTGAAAAGAGGGCTAGGATGAGGTCAGAAAAGAGAGTCACTTACAAAGATGAGGCCATGGTCTCAACCTCTTCTTCTGATGCCAAAATTGACAGCCTAGTTAGGACAATGGAGAGAATGATGGAAAGGATAAACTTAAATGAAAGAGCACCTCCTACGGAAAAACAAGAAAATCCCCAAAACAAAAATAGGAATAAAAACTTCAGGAGACACCCCCCCCAAATCAGACAGAGAGACAATGACCAGAAAATCAGGCCTCCTTTCCAAGACAATTATGTAGATGAAGAGGAAAGAGGAACTGAAGGGCTGGAAGAAAGTCATATCAATCTACTAGATTCTGACAATGAGGGTGATGTTTCTCTTACTAAAGAGGAAAAAAATCTATTTTCCTCATACCAAACTGAAAACAACTATGAGGATTCCGAAGACTACAAATTGGGATTTGAGAATTCCATAAATGAGGTTCATAAGCAATATGACCCTAGGAGCAAAAATAACCAAGATGTCTCCAAGAAAAACAATATAGACATTGCTGTTAGGAAAACCCCTAAAAACACTCCTACAAAGATAGGAAACAACACAAACACTATGGTTAAGAAAATTGATCCAAATAAAGACAAAATCATCCCCCAAAGTGGTGACCCAAGCTGCCCTAGTACATCAACTAGTGGCCCTGAAAAAACTCTGTTTTCTAAAGTCCCAAACCAAAATCAGCAAAGAAAAATTGCAGAAAAAGTTATTGCTAATAAAAATAATGTAAATATTCCCAAAACACAAATACCTTTCAGCTTTGAGGGAGAGATTTCCCAAATAAGGATAACCATACCTCTCACTGAATTGGTAACTCAAGAAGTGTATAGGTCCCAAGTTTTTAAAGTCTTGAACATAGGAAATGATACCGACACTCTGAACTTAACTGATGACAAGCCTGAGTTGTTGTTTGGACCTAAGGTAGAGGGGAAATATCAAGAAGGAGTTTTCCCTCCTTTCTATATCATCTTAAACATACATGAAAAATTATTATGCAATGCCATGCTTGACTCTGGTGCCTCACACAACCTGATGCCTAAAGTTGTGATGGAGAGATTAGGCCTAGAAGTATCTAAACCTTACAAAGACTTGTACTCATTTGATTCGAGTAGAGTCAAGTGTTTGGGCCTAATCAAGGATCTTTGTGTCAATTTGGCACAAATACCTGCTAAGAGCCTATTCATGGACATAGTTGTTGCTGACATTCCCCCGAAGTATGGCATGCTTTTGTCTAGATCATGGGGAGCCAAACTTCAAGGTAACATCCAAATGGAAATGTCATATGCTACCATCACTATCTTCAATCAAACCAGGAGATTATATCGGGAGTCCCACATGAACTATATGGTAAGTAGCCTAGATAGGCCAAACAACACCCCTTTCTATTCCATTCATCCAGACTTAGACTCATTCATCTTGTATAATGAAAATGACATTGGTGAATAAGTGAATGAAAATGACAAAGAGCTAGGCCCACCAGAACAGTCAAATCTATCCTCAAATGAAGAACATGTCATCCAAAACTCCAGCAGCCCTAAACAACAACATAGTGTCGAATCCGAACTTGACACACTTTGGAACATGAGCTTTGATGGCTCTTGTGGAAAACCTGGTTCAAGAGCTGGTGTCTAGATACATAACACAAATGCAGGCCATTCGTACAAACTAGACTTCTAGTGCACTAACAACATTGCAGAGTATGAGGCTCTACTCCTTGGTTTGCACTCGTTTAAAGAATTAGGAGCTAAGAAAATCTCTACCAAAGGAGATTCAGAGCTGATCATTGAACAAATCAGAGGTGATTGTTTAGCAAAGAATCCAAGATTAAGAGAGTACAGAAATGTTTCCCTAGATCTCCTCAAAACCTTTGAGAAATATGAGCTCACTTTCATACCTAGAGCCCAAAACAACCTTGCCAATGAGCTTTCCTTTGCTACCAACAATTTCCAAATGCCCCATGCAAGTGAACAATACACTGTCAAAGTAAAAAATTGGCCTACAGAACCTAACAACATAAACCATTGGCAAGTTTTTGAGGGTTATGAACAAATTGATGACTTTTTGCAATCTAGGAATGAATTTGCAATAACAAGACCAATCCCAGAGCATGATGAAGGTGATTTTGCTGAAAAACAAGCCCATAAAATAGAGCTGTCCTCTACAGTTGATATAAATCTTCTTGATTAGCCTTATGAGGTAGAATTATTAGAAAATCTATATCAAAGAGACCTTGAATATTTACAATGCAAAGATGACACCTTACCAAGGGGCCTTGCACCATTAGAAGAGTTGTTCGATTTTAATAATGTAGCTAGGAAGCCAAAGATATAATCTACTGAGATTGATGTAGAAGAGTGTAACATAGTCAACATAACATAACCCAAAATGATCAAACTCTCCAAGACTCTTCCTCCTCACATAAAACATAAGTGTATTGAGATTTTTAAAGAGTTTAAAGATGTGTTTGCATGGGGGTGTGAGGATTTGAAATCATATGACACAATAATTATTCAACATAAAATCCCTCTGAAGGAAAATCAAAAACCTTTCAAACAAAAATTGAGGAGGATAAACCATGTCTTACTAGCTTTAGTTGAGAAAGAGATTAAAAAGATGTATGATGTCGGGATCATAGTTCCCCTTAGGTACTCAGAGTGGGTTTCCAACCTTGTGTTAGTTAGGAAGAAGACCGGGGAGATTAGGATGTGCATTGATTTTAGAAATTTAAATAAGGCCTCCCTAAAATATAACTACCCCTTGCCAAAAATGGATCATATACTTCAAAGGGTGGTTGGCTCTAAGAGAATATCACTACTTGATGGCTTTTCTGGTTACAACCAAGTGTTAGTACTCTTGAGTGATCAACATAAAACTGTCTTCACCACGCCTTGGGGTACATTCATGTATGTTAAAATTCCATTTGAGTTAATGAATGCGGGGGCCACTTTTCAAAGGGCCATGGACATAGATTTTTCAGAAGACATAGGCTACTTCATAGTCATTTAACTTGATGACATCACTGTTTACTCTAAGACTGATGAAGAGCACTTAGTCCAGTTGAGAAAGGTTTTTGAAAAGTGTAGGAAGTATAGCCTATCTTTGAATCCCAAGAAAACATTGTTTGGTTTCCAAGAAGGAAAACTCCTAGGTTGGATCATCTCTGAAGAAGGAATCAAAATAGACCCCAAAAGGATTGAAGGCATATTGCAAATTAGCCATCCTAGAAACATTAAGGAGTTGCAATCTTTCATTGGGAAGATCAACTTCTTGAGGAGGTTCATCCCCAACCTTGTTGAACTCTTGAGGAACATTACAAACATGCTCAAAAAGGAGATAGGAGTTAAGTGGACCTTGGAAGCTAAACAATCTTTTGAACTGGTTAAACAAGCACTCACACAAACACTAGTTCTAATCAGTCCTGATTTTACTAAGGAATTCTACATTTTATCATTTACATCTGAACATACCGTTGTTGTAGTGTTGTTGCAAAAGAACATGATGGGGAAAGAAAAACCCATAATCTTCTTCATCAAAGCCCTTAGAGATGTTCCTCTAAAGAACAACATCATGGAGAAACAAGACTTTGCCTTTATTAAAGCATTGAAATATTTTAGAGTTTATATATTACATTCTCATATCATTGCTTTTGTTACACACATAGTTTTCAAAGACATTTTGAATCAAAACCCTGATGGTAAAAGGGGAAAGTGGATTGCTATTATCTTAGAATATGACCTAGAAATCAGACCCACTAAACTGATTAAAGGATAAGGACTTGCAAAACTTATGGCTGAATCAAATTTCCAAGCACTAGATATGAATATGGTTAATGCTTTAGAGGAACAAGAACAGTTCACAACTCCCCACATTGAAGAAGTATCTCTGAATTCATCTTGGTATGCTGATATCCTATATGTACTTTTTTTTATCTTAATTCTCCTCCTACTCTATCCAAGACAAAGGCTAGATTCCTGAAACAAAAAGCTTTAAATTTCTGCATTTTAGATGGAGTTTTTTATTGGAAGAATTATTTTTTCCTATTTCTTAAATGTTTTCTTGAGGATGATACAGGTAAAATCATGCATGAGCTGCATGAGGGAGAGTGTGGAGGCCATCTCTATCGGAAAACCACAGCTAAAAAAATCCTCAGAGCTGGCTACTATTGGCCCAGCCTTTTCCCTAACACCCACAAACTGGTCATGACTTGTAATAAGTGCCAAATTTTTTATGGCAAGAGAAAACTCTCACCTTTTCCTTTTCATCCCATCATTGTTGAAGCTCCTTTTCAACAATGGGGTTTGGACTTCATTAGATAGATCCACCCTACCTCATCTGCCCAACACAAGTGGATCCTCATTGCCACTGATTACTTCACCAAGTGGATAGAATCCATCCCCTCTAGGAATGCCACCAAATCAGTCATTATCAAATTTATTGAGACCAACACCCTGTCCAGATTTGGTTTCCCTTGAAAAATCGTCACAGATAATGTTGTTGCCTTTACATCCAAAATAATGGTTGACTTTTTTTATAAATATCATATCACATTAGGACATTCCACATCTTATTACCCTCAAGGTAATGGGCTAGCTGAGTCCTCTAACAAAATATTGGTGAATATCATCAAGAAGCTTCTGGAACATAATAAAAAAGCATGGCATGGAAAACTAGTACATGCACTGTGGGTTGATAGACTAACTACCAAGAAATAAATTGGTATGTCTCCCTATCAACTAGTGTATGGCATGGATGCCTTTTTCTCAACATATTTTGGAGTCCCGGTGATGAAATTGCTCCAAGAAGTGCAATTAGAAGGAAATGAAATGCAAAGGAGGCTAAACCAACCCATTCATTTGCATCAGTACAAAGAGGAGGTTTACAAAAGAACACAAGAAATACAAGAAATTATAAAGAAAATATTTGACATAAGGACCAAGGCTAATGATTTCTAGATTGGAGATAAAGTGCTGAAATGGGAATCAAGGAGAGAAGACAAAGGTAAACATGGTAAGTTTGAAAATTTGTGGAAAGGGACATACATCATGAATTTAGTTAGAGGTAACAATGCTTTATTTTTACAAGAACTAGATGGAGTAGAGATATTTGGAGGTTCTGTCAATGGAATGGCACTATTTTTGTCAAAATTCCTAGTTTGAGGCCTTCATTCATTGTACATACCATTTCTTGATGAAAGGTCATAAAAATAAAAACAAAAGAAAAGAAAAAAGGAGAAAAAGAGGGCAGGAAAAGAAGAGGTACAACCCCATACCCAAAAAATATTAATGCTGAAAGTGTGCAAGCCTAAATGCCACTACTTGTTCAAAAAGAAGGTATTGTTCTATCATCTAGCCTAATCATGACTGAACTTTTTTTCAATTTTTTGTTGATAGGTTAGTGGAAGAGAACTTGTCAAAACACCTAAAATTGACTTGTCAATAAGAATATATTAGGAAGAAAAGATGCTGGTTCTAAATGATCAAATCTGAACCAAAGAGAAAGATGGGGAGGCTTAACAAATGATAGATCACATCCCTCATGTTTTTTAGTTTTGTTTGTGAAAAAATAATGTTTGTGTGTAGCTTGTCCTAATGCCACGGACCATGGTAAATCAGATTGCCTAATCCTGGTTTAAACCATGTTTTCAATTTCATGTCAATAGATTAGAGAATCAAGTCTGTCGAACAACTTAATCTTAACAGTCAGATAGACTAGGTAGAGAATAAAAGGGTTCATTAGCATAATATGAACTCTTGGAAGTAATAAGGGTATAAGTAGATAGTTTTTTTTATTTCAAAAGAAAAAAAATGTCAAGGGTTTGCAAGTCCAAGTGCACCAAAGGAAGAAAAAATGTTAGGCAAATAAGATGGGTAGGTAGAGATGAAGTTGATGTAATCATGTTTTTTATATCCTTCAGATCATAACTTCAAGAGAAATATTAGCAAAATGAAAGAAGAAAAATCTGCCCAATGGATGAGGCAATGGTCTTCATAAACTTAGAGAATTGATATCTGAAGTTTTGGACACCTCCTGAAAAGGAGTTGCCCTCCCCAAGTGGAGCCACTATTAGTCATCAATAATTTTTGCTATTTTATAGATGACTAAATGCTTGTCCTAGATTTTTAAAAACAAAATTCATGAATATTGTGGGTTTGAGAAATCTCACTGCCTTCATTATCCTTAAGATAAATTTTCCACTATTTCACTATTCTATCATGTCATGGTCAGCCTACCACTCCTAGAAGACCCCTCGTGGGTTCATGCCACTCATCTAAATCCTTTTTTTTACTACTTATCACCTCAACACTTTTTTTTGCCTTACCTAACCCCTCCACTGGACATCTAATATTACCAACCAGCCTACTCTTTCCCATATTCACCAAATTCCTCAAGCATTGGTGGTATCAAAACTACCTCTATAGGCTATTTAGATAAATCAAGATGAGTATTTTTTTGGTCTACAATACATCAGTTTGTCAAAAGCTCTATTTTACACCTAAAGACCCCAAGTCAAGCTTTCATTCAAAGGCCAAGTCCAAGGAGTTTTCCACTAGGTCACTAGGGTTTCATAGGTTGTAGGGTTCTCCTTAGCACTTGAGTATTTTTCTTTATGAGCTAGAGGCTGAATCAAATGTGAAATAAGGTCAAGCAACTGTTTTTCCAAATTAGAATAGAAAAATATTCAAGAAGGACTGCCTTATCAAGATCAAATTTTGCAAAGAACAACTGTTCATTTTGACATTTTTGTAGGAGTGTCAAGGTGCCTATCAACATGAAAATTGGTAAGGTAAGAGGCCTGCTCCTTATTAACGGATATGCTCAAGAAAACAGAAGAGGAAGAAACCTATGTTCAAAGAAAATTGGGGTTTCTAGGACTAATTGGGCCAGCAGTGTGCCAAACAAGAAACCAATGCATCAAATCACATGGATGGAGGCACACCAATACAACCAAGCATGAATTGAAGAATTTTTAGAAATAACTGATAAAAATGTGAAAAAGGTGAGGTGAACTAGATAGAAATGAATGAACTTGAAAGGGCTATAGAGAACTTAGAAGATAACACTAATGATTTTGCTCAAGCAGCCCAAAAACCTAAGTTTTTGAACAGATAGGAAAGGGAGATGAAATGAAGATGATAGGCCTCCATAATGATAGCAGAAGGTTTTAAGAGGTTGTTGGAAGTGACTTCTAGGGTTTTCCAAGCTGAAGTGCTTCACTGCCTCAAAGGGAAAGAATGCAAAGAGTATCAGTGTGAGGGAGGTCAAGTCTTCATGTTCAGTCATTTGCACTCACTGATAAAAGGAATAAAAGCATAGGCTTGAGTTTTCAAGATAGAAAACCAAGATGATCATGAGGTTGATGTTATGTAACTGAATGTGTCAAACACCAAGAAAGCATAAAAAAGGGCTAAATCAGTATGTCATGGCACCTGCAACAAATCAGAAGTGGCCAAAGAGGAGATATGGCAAACATGATTTATAGTCTTTGTCAAAAATGGATGTATCACTGGAAAAATCAGTAAGAGGGAAAGAAAACGTGTTTTCAGGTCACCCACACTCAGAAATCTGAAAAGAGATAAAAACATGATTTTAGTTTCACAGTGCAAGAAAAAAGAGGTTCGATAGTACCAAGACCCTCAAGGTTAAAAAAGGACCTTTTCATTTATCCAGCAAGCTACATCAAGAGAAAGAGGAGCTACTTTAAAAAATTTCAAGTCATTTACTGTGAAAGGTCAAAAAGGTATCGATCAAAGTGATAAAGTGACAAAAAAATGAAAACATTAGCAAAAGTGGGTTTTTTTATTTTAATTATTTTTTCTAAAGGTATAAAGGACCATTTTGCTTATCACTCAACTAATTATGCACATACAAAGGAGTGAAAATTTTTCAAGGAAATTTTTCTGAGTTTCAGTCTAAATCCTAGCAAGGTTACTCGACACTATGATTTTTAGCAGGCGCTGCGCTTATAGGGCCCGTCGCTGCACATAGAGGAGTTTTCACAGTGTAATTTTACACTGCGTTGCATGTTTAGATGGGCATCGCACCCAGAAGGACCCGACAGTCTAGAATACTGGCGCTGTGCGTAGCAGAATGACAGGCATGCATGCGAGTAGTGCTACACCCAGACGCAACCCGATAGTGTATTCAGCACTAGGCTTAGGCCTGAAACCCTCCAAATTGGATAAAATTGCCAAACCACAAGGAAAGCACCCTCCAAACTGCCTTCAAGAACCTACAAAGGAGTCAAAAAAACTGGTAGGTGCATTTTTTCCTTACCCCTCAAGTGTTTTTTGTGATTTAATGGTTAAAGGAAAATAATCAAACCCTAGTGCCTACAAACCCTAAACCCTCATGTCAAAAACTCTTTTTGACCTCCAAACAATAAATATCAGTCAAAAGGGTGTGAATTAGGGTAACTGCAATCAGTTCAAGTTGAACCCTCATCAAAGATCAAGGGAAATCATTCATAAACCCACACCTCCATCTCATTCATTCACAAAACTTTCCCTTACCATCTTTTCATTTCACTCCTCCTAGCAAGTTTTATAAGTAGGCCTAAGTTTGTCTAAAGGCCACACCAATCACCATGTTAGGAGAACAAAGGAGTGATAGCAGTGAAGGAGGCCAAGTGCTTATGAAGCCAAAGCACAAGGGAGGGAAGTTCAATAGATTTGAACCCCAAAATACTGTATAGATCACTTCCTCTCCCATGATTCTCACATGCTTTCAAAATATGGGGTGTTTCCAGTTTTGTGAGAAAGTCAAACAAGTGCAAAATTACCCAGAGCTCAAAAGGTTATTCATTCTTAACCCACACAAAAAACAATCAAGCCTTGCAGGGGTAGATTTTGAACTATTAGGAGATGCCATATCTAATGCTACATGTATACTTTATGTTGGTGAAAAGTGGTTCAAGAAAGAAAAATTGAACATGAGCTATTATGAGCCATTTCTCAAAACTAGGTACAAAAAAGACTGCAAGACTATTTCCCTTCCTCACACCTAAAACAGTAGTATGCACCCTTGATGAGGCTCATCATGAAGTATTTTATCTGTGAGGGGAGATACTCTAGACTCTACTCCTACCATGTTATATTGCTCATGCATTTCACAAGGGTCAAGATGCTCCATTTTCCCTATTATCTCTATAGGACTATTGACAAAATGTCTTTCGTTGTCTGGAGGAGGAATCATTCCCAACAAATGCAAAGTTTGTTTCACCATTCCTTGATCAAGATGGTTTTTCTACATCAGCTGGAGAAAAAGGGTATACCTTGGGAGGTGTTCATAGCTCATGAGGTATTCAGAAACCTACAGCCCCATCAATAGCCAAATATGACCTCATAATTTCATCCTCCTCTCTCTACTCCTCCATCACCTCCTACTGACTATACCTCACCCTCTACACATGTATCCCCTCCTCAAGGAAACCTCCCTTCCTCATCTTCTTCTGATGCATCAGATGAAGAAGAAAGTGGCAATGAACAAACAAGTAAAAATCAAGGTGAGGATGACAATGAGTCAAACCAAAATGAAGATGCGGGTGATGATGAGTTGAGCCCACAAGAGGTAGAAAACATGGAAGAAGAGGAGGGTGATGACAATGATGCAAATGAAGAAGCTGACAGTGGGAATGGATCAAGCAATGATGAACAAGAAATTGACAATGAAGCAGAAGCCATGGATGTGGATGATGACGAAAAAGAGGTAAGTGATGAAGAAGGCAGTAATTACACAGAGAATATTGAAGATGAAGATAAAGAAGATAGCATGGGCACAAATGAGGCAGGTAACCAAGAAGCAGAGAATGATCCTGAAGAAAGCAGTAAGACTAAGAGCCCTAATGACAATCAAAACAGTGAGCCTCTTAGTCATGAAAGAGATGAGAAAAAAGGTGAAGAAGGAAACCAAAATGAAGATGGTGATTATGCAAAAAAGGAATAAGAAGCCAAAGATAGTAATGACTGCCATGACAATAGTCATGATAGTCATGAAGATAGTAAAGAAAGTCTAGAAGCTGGCAGCCAAAATGAAGGTCACAACAATAATTATGAAAGCAGCTATAATGAGGAACAAAGTGAAGGTGCACAAATTAGTGAAGAAGTCAACAGTGAGGCTAATGATGAAGGTAAAGAGGTAATTTGTTGACCAGGTGATGAATAAGAAGACATGGAAACTAGTGATGACAGCCATGATGCAGACACCCCAATGGTCACAATTGAACCTTTTCCATCAACATTCCGCAAGGGGGAAAGACATGTGTTTGCTGCCTCTAAAATTCAAGGGGCCATGACTTCTACTCCTATTAGGCCAAAGGGAAAAAGAAAAGATAAATGCAAGGGTAAAATAAATGACAAAGGAAAATAAAAGGTAAGGGCCTCATTGAACTTGACAATGATAAAGAGGATAAAGGAAGGGCCAATAGCATACTACTTCAAAGAAAGAATGTAGAGATTAAATACCTTCAAAGAAGCCTTGGAATGGCATAATAAATCATTTATTATTATAAAGATGACACAAGCATATGAATATTATTAAAAGAGACCTTGGCCAACAAAAAAAGATGGCCAAGCATTATGCCTTGAAAAACAAACTTGCTTGTGCCAAGCTCAAAGAGGCCCTCACTGAAATTCAAGCACTCAAAGGGGAAAAGGACCAAGAAAACCTTGAAATATTGGATGAATCTTCTCTAGAGGCTTCCTAAACCCCTTGAGGAAGACATCCACCAATTTTGAGGAATTTTTGACAAATTTTTGTTCTTTACAAATTTGGAGGCCTTTAAGCGCAGCACCCCTGGTGCTACACTTTTACCTTAGACATACTCAGAGGGAGAAATTTTCATTTTTGGAATCCTCATGTCTATTACAGTATTATCACCAAATTTCTAATCATTTGGAGCATTTTTGACCCCTCGAAAGGCCAAAAAACACCTCATTTTCCACCTTCCTACCTCATTTTCAGGCTTGGCGCTGGGCTTAGAGAAGTTTTGGGAATTTTTCCTTTTGGATAGGTTAATGGAGATAAATTAGAAAACCAAGGGAATTTTTGTAAAATGCACTCAACAGGATTTCCAACGGGCCATCACGGGGCAACTTTCGACATCAGGAAGGTCACCAAAACTTGGCTGCAAGTGGACTTATTTTCTTCCCATGAAGGCGCTACGCTTACAAACCTCACTGTGTATTTTTGGCCAAAAGTCAACAACAAACACTAATTAATTGAAAAATGATATTTTAATGTTTTTTGAGGCAAATCAGTCCAAATTTAGGTGCTAGGAGTTATTTTGGCATTTATTTCATGAGATATTTTGTGCCTTGGGCCTTGCATGGTCTCTTAGGCATAAATGACATTTATGACTTGTTTTGATATTTTCAAACCCTATTTAGGGTTTTTTCCCTCCTTTTCTAGATAAATAGGGTATGAGGGCTTCATTGTAAAATGTTGGCGTTTGATGAATTTTGAGAGAAATATATGGTTTTTTGAGATTGAAGAAGAAATTGGTGTTGTGGAATTTTTGAATGGCTTGCTTTGACTGATGATGGAGAAGGATTGCTAGTGGAATCCCTGAGCATGGTTAATGGTTATGTACCTCTATTTAGTTCTTGTTTTCATTTTTATCATTATTTTCATCTTTCTATGTTACAATAGGACAAATATTTTAGACTAAGAAATGATGTTCAGAGGTACCTTAGGTCCGTTTTTCCTCATTGCCTTTATGTTTTCCTCTGCTTGGTCAGTTTAAGGAATTCTTAGTTTCTCCTTAGACCCACATATGCTTGTTTATTTCATGAATGGTTCAATATATTATATGTCAAAAATTCTTTATGGTTAGTGCTGCTTGTTTGATGCTAGTTAAACACTTTTCTTGAAGTCCTTCTTTGAAGTATTACCGGTTACATTTAGCCAAAGAGGTCATGTTTTGATCATGCCCTTTGTCCATGCTTGAGAGGTTGCTTTAAAGGTCTCTATAGCTTTATCAATGATGTTTAAGAGTTCCCTCTTATTTGATTTATGCTAAATGTTATCTTAAATGTTTTCTAAACCTTGAAGGTGATATCACTAGAAGTTAGAAAAGTTTCTTGCCTTCTATAGTTCACTGGAATGTTTGTCTGAAATACTTGTTTGCTTAGTTTTAATCAAAGAGTTATTGTTTTGCCGTATATTATGATTATTTCCTTATGCTTATAACTATTTAAGAGTATCCTTGTTTAAAGGTATTTTTTTAAGGATTCTTAATTTCCCTTATACACCTACTATGCTCACAAACTTAATGTTCATTTCACTTAACACAACCTTGAAGATCCATTTGACCATGCTAGATTTTCCCTGTGATGCACCTCGATTCCTTTTTGGAGATATCCATGACTTTTCATAGACTCCATAACCCAATGATTTTAAGATATCTCACTCCATCTATCCTACTTAATCATCTTACCTAACCAAAACCAAAAAACAAACCCTACACTTAACAACTAGCCTAAAATCAAATCCTAAAAGCAAACAAGTTCACATCCTTTGTGTTTTCTCCCAGTGATTTACAAGAATGGAAAGAATAAATTTTAAAGGGGTCACATCAGAACCACTTTGGAATCCTAGGACCTAGCCTTCTACATTCAGAGTGGGATCTCTCTATTAAGTGTTTTCAAAGGATATATCTTTCTGCTTTGTTTATGATATTAGGCTAGTTATGAAGCTCAGAGAAATTGTTTGTTTGGTTGGGATGTATAACATTAGCTGAAGAGGTCAGTTGAAGGGTGAAGGTGAGAGCATATTGAAGAATTTTTCAGTTGAAAAGATAGGTCATGAAACAGTATTAACCCATTGGGCTATGGAGTCACAAAAGGATTTAATTGTACAACAATTCTTCAAGAGTTTCCATAGGGCAAGTCATCTATATCAAATGATATTTTAGATTGAATTGTGATATGAAACATTAAAATGTTGTGAAAGAAGCAAAGCTAAAACCAATTAAGAATCTAACTTCACTAAGACAAGAAAAGCTTTTCAAAGTAACTGTTTGAAGCAAGCCAAAGGATAGGGCAAACCATAGACTTATTTGGAGAAAATTTTACTAAAGCACACTTTTCAAACAACAGTTTAGTAATCTAAAGACTACTTTTAGAACATAGAAAACATACAAGGGAACAAGGAGGGCAGCCTAAGCTCAAACAGAAACTATGTATCTAGCTTGCTTTTGGCATACTCTCAAGGGATCTTTCAAAGAAACTGTTAAAGGTAGACTAGAGGACTAACCATGAAATTTCCTCGTTTAGACTCTACTTAGAAAAAATTGAAAAGAACATTAAAAAACAATATCTCTATTTGTACTCAGAAAGACATGGGCTCACCAAAATTTCTTCACTGGTTATATTCTATTGAATCATTCCCAAAACAACAAGCTGGATAAACCTAGAGGGAAATTAAGAATCCTCTAAACATACCTTAGTAGAAGAAAACATAAAGGTAAAGCTTTCAAACAGAAATAGGGTACTTTTCAGTAAATACTACTCTAAATTTTATGTTCTTTATCAGATAAAATGGACAACATGTAAAACATAAGGAAAGACAAAATAGTGAGAAATAACATCACCATTAACATAGACAAGGATCCCATGAATCAACTTGTATTATTGATGTTCAAGCCAGTTACATACTTCAAGTCCAACAAGTCTTTACAGCTCAAAACTTCTCTTCTCAGCCTAGTGTTCTTCAACTACTCAACAACACTTCAACAGTTTCAGCAACTATCTTACACTTCGATATTAATCCAACCAGCAATAGCAATGAGCTCCTCATACAATATTTATAGATAAATGAGGAGGTGGAGTGAAAGAAAGGGTCTCTATTTGTTCACAAATGATAGAGTTTAATTTTTTTGACCTTTGAGACCATGCAAGGCCCAAGGCAAAATATATTTAAGTCTAACTCTGAATAAATGAATATTACATTAACTCTTCGAACTACTTAGTTGCTTTTGTTGAATTTTTAGGTTTTTTAGGTAGGTTGGCAATAACTTCTGAGCTGTCTATACACAATATCTCTGACTATAATAACTTTATGTGTTTTCGAGGCAATCTAGGCTGGCAGGTGGCATTTTGATTCCTTTGGAGAAGTAATTGCTTCACTGATTTATGCATTCGAAGCATTCCTTCTTGTTGATCTGTCTTTTTGGTGAATTTAACTCTGATTAGTCCTTTTATTTGGCATTAGGCCTTCTTTAATCATCTTTTTATTTCTGTCTTTTACTGAGTGCTTTTAACTTTAAATTGATTTATCTTCAAATTGTGTCCTTGTCCATAATTTGTTGGTTAAGTCTTTGATCTTCTTGCTTTATTCCTTAATCTTTAATATTTACTGCTTCATTTGTGTACGGTGTTTCTTCTATTGCGCTAGAGTGTTTATTAATTAACTAGTGTTCATGAGGCACTGGTCAAACATTAAGACTGAACCCTGAATCTCCCATTCTACATCTTGGAACCAAGGATCGTCATCCTGGGCCTTATGCAACTTAAACTTGTTGTGGGAGGGTTGGCTCATTTGTCCACCATTAAACCTGCAACTCAATACAAAATAATTATTTAAAACCTACGCTTGTGGGTGAGAACTACTTTCAGAAGTTTCAATGAGGGCGATGGAGCAATGCAGAGGAAGGGGTTATTGCAGGGAGGAGGTTCCATGGTGGAACCAGGAGAAAGGACAACATTTTTTTAATTTGGGTGCGAGATGGCGAAGGGTGGTTTTGGGGAATATAAGAGTGGTATTCGCGCAAGGATTAGGTGGTAATGGCCATTTTGGATGTGATACCATAGATATGTTGACACGTATCCAACCCAAAACCACTTTTTTCATGTTGAAAATGTGCGTTAACCTGTTTGGGAGAAATGAGCGCGATATTTGATCAGGACCATTGGATATGGGGGAGCCAGATCAACGGTAGAGAGGGAGCGCGATGAGACAAGGTGCTCGGAAATGAAGAATGGGGGAGGATAGGTGGCAGATGGTAAATGGATCAGTGGGAGGATAGTGGAAGGCGGGCTAGGGTGATGATATCAGAAAATTCGTCGGGTAGTGGAGAAATCAACTGACGAGGTTGAACTTGAGTTTTAACAGTAGCCGTCGGATATGGGGCTTTGACGGTTGAGATTTTTTGCAGGGGTTGATGTGGACTCGAGATGGCAGGGAGAAAGGAAGAGGGAGAAGGGGGAAATGCCATTAGAGTGGCTATGATCAACTACCAAGATTCATCTAGGGGAGAATGTAGAGTGGAGGAGTAAAATAATGAAGCAAGGGGACTAATGAGGCTGGGAGAGAAGTTTTATGGAGAAAAGGAATGACCAAGGGCTAATATAAATGAGTGGGGATTTAGCCAATGGTCACAGGATGAGGTTATATGAAGTAGGAGCTGAGGGCTTAAGCTCAAAAAGGGCTTAGTGCCCAATACTTTAGAAATGATTGGAATGAGGCTAAAAGTGGGTTTTTAAACCTTTTCAAGGGGTCTTGATAGGGTTAATAAGGGGGTATAAACCATTATAAGGGAATTCTATAAGGTTTAGAGGGGTTTTTTAAGGAAAATAGGGTAAATGGGAAGGGGAAAAGGGGATTTTTCAGAGAAGGAAAAGATTAGTTAGGGTAGGTGAAAAATGGGTGAAAATGGTGAAATGATGGAGAAAGGTCTGAAAATAGTTTCCTTTGTATCAACAGGATTTACTGAAGGATTGAGTGAAGTTTTTTAATGACATGATTTCTTTGAGGATAATGAATAGAGTGAGGTTTGAAGAACTCACAATATTTTCACAAGATTTTTGTTTCTTGAAAGATAAAAACTAATTAGCCATCATGAGGTATAACAAAATTTATAGATGGCTAACAGTGGCTCCACTTGGGGAGGGCAGCTCCTTGGAGATGTCAAGAACCTTAGAGATAAACATCTGGAAAATAGACCAGTGCCTTGTCTTTTGTTGCATTTTGACAATCTCCTTTTCTTCTTTGATCATGCTGCTTCAAAAGATGATCAACATTTATCATAACCAGATGATTTTCTTCCAAACTTCTACCTACACATCCTACTTTTCCTAACATTTTTTCTTCAGTGGGTGCACTTGGACTTGCAAACCCTTTCAAAATCATTTTATTATTTTATTTGAAAGCAGTAACCTAATCTATTTCTACCCTTATATCTTCCACGAGTTCATATTAGACAGTTGAACTTAGTAATTCTCTACCTATTTTAGCTATCTGTCAAGGTTAGACTGTTTGACAGATTTTATTCTCTATTTCCTAAGGCAGGAAATTTAAAACACAGTCAAATTAGGATTAGAAAGCCTGATTTTCTATGGGGGCTATGGCATTATGTACAAGCTGGACATAGACTTTATTTGCAGAAAATTTAAAACAAAATTGTGAAGGCTTGAGATCTGAAATCTTCTAAGCATCCTTCCTTCTTTCTTAGGCTCAGGTTTTGATCTTTTGGAGCCATTTCTCTTTCTTTTCTTGGTTCATATTTTAAGCTTGTTAGAACCATTCTTTCTCTATCCTAATCTATTAGATTGATAAGCCAATATTACACTTTTTGGAAAATATTCTTCACTAATATATCAACATAAATTTAAACTTACTTAGTCATGATTAGGTTGTATGACTAAATAACAGTTTCTTTTTCAAGCAGTGGCATTTAGACTTGCAGACTTTCATATTTTTCCTCTTTTTTGGTATGGGGTTGTACCTTTTCTTTAAATCTGACCTGTTTTCTCTTTTTATGTTTTTTTTGTACTTCATTTTCAAACTTTCATTCAAGCCATGTTATTTACAATGATTTAAAAAGAAATTTGAACAAAAACTCTAACAAAAATAATGTCTGAGCATCCTGCCATTGACAGGACCTCCAAAATTTTTAGCTCCATCCATCTCCTAAAGAAATAATGCATTGTTACCTATAGCAGAATCGATGAGATAAGGGCCTTTCCATAAATTTTCAAACTTTCCATGTTTTCCCTTATCTTCTCTTCTAGAATCCCATTTCAACACTTTGTCACCAATTTTAAAATCACTTGCCTTTTTTCTTCTATCAAACAGCTTTTTGATGTTTTCTTGTACTTGTTGTGCTCTTTTGTAAACTTCCTCTCTAGTTTGTTGCAACTGAACAGTTTGATTTATTCTTCTTGTCATGTCATCTTCTTGAAATTGTACTTCTTAGATCAACTTCATGACTGGCACTCCTAGACTGGTTGGAAATATTGCATCTGCTCCATAAAATAGCTGATAAGGGGACATCCCAATTGACTTTTTGATTGTCAATCTGTCTACCCAAAGTGCATGTACTAGCTTGTTGTGCCATGATTTTTTATTCTCCTCCAACAACTTCTTTATTATGTTTACCAAACTCTTGTTTGAGGATTTTTCCAGCCCATTAACTTGAGGGTAATTAGTTGTGGAATGGCCCAATGTAATCTGATATTTGTGACAGAAATAAACCGTCTTTTTGGATCCAAATGCAGCAGCATTGTCAGTGATAATTTTCCTAGGACAACCAAATCTAGAGAGGATATGATTTTCAAGGAATGAAATGATGACTGAGTCTGTGGCATTCCTAGAAGGGATGGATTCTATCCATTTGGTAAAGTAAATAGTAGTTATGAGGATCCATTTGTGTTGGAGATATGAGGCAAGATGGATTTCCCCAATGAAATCTAGACCCCACTGTTGAAAATGAGCTTAAACAGTGATTGGTTGCAGAGGTAAGGGAAGCAATTTTATTTTTCCTTCAAAGATTTGACATTTGTGATAGGAAATGACCATTTTGTGAACATATTGAAAGAGGGTGGGCTAGTAATATCCAGCTCTAAGGATTTTTCTCACAATATTTTTCCAATAGAGGTGGCCTCCATATTCTCCTTCATGGAATTCATGCTTGATCTTATCTGCATCATTATCAGGAAAAAATTTAAGCAATAATCCACTAGAATTTTTCCAATATAGACATTTATCTAGAATGCAGTAATATACAACCTTCAACTTTAAAAACCTTGCCTTTGTTTTAGAAAAACTAGGAGGGACATTTAGATTAAGTAGCACATACAAAATATCAGCATACCAAGATGAATTTAGAAAATGATCTTCAATAAGTGGAGTTGTCAACTCCTCCTATTCATCTAATGCATTAAACATGTTTATATCAAGAGCTTGAAAGTTGGATTCATTCATAAGTTTTGCTAGTCCTTGACCTTTGATGAGCTTAGTGGGTTTGATTTCTAAATCATATTATAATATCACAGCAATCAACTTTCCTTTTTTTCCATCAAGATCTTGTGTCAAAATGTCCTTTACTACTAAATGAGGCACAAATGCAATGATGTGTGAGCATAAGATGTAAACTCTGAAGTATTTTAAGGCTTTGACTAAGATAAAGGCTTTCTTTTCCATCATGTTGTATTTCAAAGGATCATCTCTTAATGCCTTGCTGAAAAATGTAATAGGATTCTCTTGTCCCTTTATGTTTTTCTGTATGAGGACAACAACCACTGTGTGTTCTGATGCAAATGAAAATATGAAAAAATCTTTTGTAAAATCAGGACTAATGAGAACTAGTGTTTGGGGAAGTGCTTGTTTTACCAGCCCAAATGATTTCTTTGCTTCTAAGGTCCATTTAAATCCTTCTATTTTAAGCATGTTTGTCATGTTTCTAAGGAGTTCAGCTAGGTTGGGTATGAACCTTCTCAAGAAATTAATCTTTCCAATGAGAGATTGAAGTTCCTTGATGTTTCTAGGATGATTAATTTAAAATATACCTTCAATCCTCTTTGGGTCTACCTTTATTCCCTCTTCATATATGATATGACCAAGAAGTTTACCTTCTTGGAGACCAAACAATGTTTTCTTGGGATTTAAGGATAAACCATATTTTCTGCATTTCTCAAAGATTTTTCTTAGGTGTATTAGGTGCTCTTCATCTATTTTGGAATAGACTGTGATTTCATCTAAGTAAATCACAGTGAAGTAACCTATTTCTTCTAAGAATGCAATATCCATGGCTCTTTGGAATGTGGCACCAACATTCATTAAACCAAAAGGAATTTTCACATACATGAAGGTGCCCCAAGGTGTGGTGAAGGTTGTTTTAAGTTGATCATCAGGGTGTATCAAAACTTGGTTGTATCTTGAGAAGCCATCTAGCAAAGAAATTATTTTTGAACCTACCACCCTTTGTAAAATATGACCCATTTTGGGCAAGGGATAGTTGTCCTTTAATGAGGCTTTATTTAAGTTTCTGAAGTCAATACAAAGCCTTATTTCTCTTATTTTATTCCTAACTGATACAAGATTGGATACCCATTCTGAGTATCTGATAGGAAAAATAATTCCAGGATCATACATTTTTCTAATTGCTTTCTCAACCAGAGGTAATTGAATAGGGTTTATTCTGTGCAATTGTTTTCTATAAGGCCTCTGATTTTCTTTGAGGGGTATCTTATGTTGAATTATCTCTGTATCATATGATTTTAAATCCTCATAACTCCATGCAAACACATTATAAAATTCTCTAAACAGCTCAAGGTACTTCAGTTTAATGTGAGCTGGCAATGTCTTGGATAATTTTATCATTTTAGGCCTTTATTTACTGCCTATATTACACTCTTACACTTCAGCTTCAGTAGGTTCTATTTTTGGCCTTTTTGCAACATCATTAAAGTAAAATAATTCTTCTAAAGGGACCATTCCCTTTGGCAAGCTTTCAGTTTTGGATTGCAACACTTCTAGGTCTTCTTTTGTTGAACCTATGTATTTTTTTGTTTCATGTTTGGGTTCTTTAGTTAACAAATTTATATCAGCAACTTCAAGATATTCTTCTTCTTTAAAAGGTGTTTTTTCCTTAATAGGGCAGTCTTCTTCATACTCTGAATCTGAACTTGGCATTTCAAATTCATTTCTGGACTGTAGGAAGTCTTCTATTTGTTTATCTCCTTCAAAAAGTTGCTATTATTTTTCATTTTCTGGGACTGCTAGTCTATATTTGACTTGGAATGTGTATTGTTTTCTTTCATAAGGTTTCAGACAGGTACTGGCAGAAAAGGCTAATCCATTGGCAAGATTTTTTTGGTTTCTAGGGACAAAAGTGAGTTGGAATTCAACAAATGATTTTAATAGGTCCATGGCATCATATCTATAGGTTCTCAATATGGGATGTGTAGCAGTGAATTCCCCATTTGCTTGCCTAATTATCAATTCTAAATCCCCATGAACAGTTATCCTCTTGGCCCCTAGTTTTTTTAGCAAGTGTAGTGCTAAGAGGAGTGCTTCATATTCTGCAATGTTGTTGGTGCATTGAAATTTTAATTTGTATGAATGACCTTAAGCATGATTGTTCTTAGTGTTGTGCACCCATATGCTTGCCCCTGCACTAGTTTTAGTACAAGACCCATCAAAACTCATGCTCCAAAGAGGACTGTTTTCATATTCATCATCAATTTCCCCTTTGTCCTCTCTGTTTTGTTTGTTTTGAATGCCACTATGTTCTTTTTGAGGGTTTGTACTATGTTTATCTTTGTCTTGTTCCTCAAGGTTTTCAATGTGTTGAGGAATTTCTCTCTGATTGTCATGATTGGCACTATGTTGATGACTTCTTTGATGCTCAAGACCTTCATTTTGTTTGCTATGATTTTCTGATTTAGCAATTTTTTTTGGTGATTCCTCTTTCCCTTCATCTTTTTCCATGGTTGCCACTGTGTTAGTTGATTTCTCATTTTCTAATCCTTGATCCTTAGGAATCTCATCATTGTAAAGAATGAATGAGTCAAGGTCAATATGTATATAATAAAGAGGAGAGTTTTCTAGTCTCTCTTGGCTACTCACCATGTATTTCATGTGTGTTTCCCTATAAAATATTCTAGGCTAACTAAAGACAGGGATGGTGGCATAAGTCATATCCATTTGTATTGTGGCTTGCAATTTAGCACCCCAAGATCTTGAAAGAAGCATGCCATATTTGGGGGGTCTATCAGACACAAAAATGTCCATTACTAAGCTTTTGTCTGGGATTTGTGCTAAATTGACACAAAGATCTTTATTAGGCCTAGGCATTTGACTCCGCTGGAATCAAAGGAGTATAAATCCTTATAAGGTCTGTTTACCTCAAGGCCTAATATTTCCATTACTACTTTGGGCATGAGGTTATGTGATGCTCCTGAGTCAAGCATGGCATTATGCAGAATGTTATCATGGATGTTTAATCTGACATAAAATGGAGGAACTCCACCTTCTTGAAATTTTCCTTCAATTTTTGGTCCAAACAGAAGCTCAGGTTTGTCATCGTTTAAGTTAACATAGTCATTGTGATCTCCTATGTTCAAATATTTTAACAATTGGGACCTATACACATCTTGAATTACTAACTCAGTGAGATGGATAGAGATTTTTATCTTAGCAATTTCACTCTCTATGCTGAAAGGAGTTTGAGTTTTGGAAATTTTTAATTCAGCCTTTTTAGTCACTATTTTCTCAGTAAAATCAACTTGTTAGTTTTTATTATTTATAACAGTTAGAATGGTTTTTTTAGGAGCATTAGCTGAAGTGCTAGTGCTGCTAGGGTCAACTCTATGTTTGTCATGAATTTGGGTGTTTTTTCCCTTGTTTTGATCAGAACTTTCAGCCACTATGTTATTGTTTTCAGTTGTCTATTTGGAAGTATTTTCTTGTTTTTAGTAGAATTTTCAGAGGTCTTATTCTTGGGAGTGTCTTGGTTCTTTTTACTTCTCAAGTCATATTGTTTGTGCACTTCCATTTTGGAATTTTCAAAGCCTAGTTTGTAATCTTCATTTTCCAGGCTTGTTTCCTCATCAGGCATGTATGTGACTTGTTCTTCTTCATTGAGGAAAATAGTATCCTCATTGTTTACTCCCAACATGTTCATGTGATTTTCCTCCGTTTCTTCTATTATTCCTCCCTCTTCATCAACATAATTTTCCTAAAAAGGGGGTTTGATTTGTTGATTAGGATCTCTTTGTCTATTTTGAGGTGGGTTTCTCCTAAAGTTCTGAGTTTGATTTCTGTTTTGAGGAGCTGTTTTATTTTCTCTAGGATAGGCTCTCACATTTAAATTCATCCTATCCATCATCCTTTCCATGGTTTTTACTAATTTATCAAGTCTTGAATCAGATGTGGAAGGTGCAGCTTCATCTCTATATGTCACCTTTTTCTCATTTTTCATCCTAACTCTTTTGGCAAGCAGATTTGCCTCAAAACTTACTACCCCTCTCTGCATATCCTCTAAGGTGAGGGGTTCTCTCTCTCTCTTAATTGGTAAGCCATTTCAGGGCAAAATCCATTAGGGAATTTCATAAGAGCTAGGCCTTGTGGTGGTTTCATATGAATTGGTAAGGCATTTTACACACTATTAAATCTAGTGCAGTACTCTTGAACACCTTCTCCAGCATTCCTCTTAATGTTCTCATATTCTGATAGAATCTGGAGAGGGTTCTTTTCCAATTTGTTTAAAAATAATTGATGGAAAGCAAGGAGGTCATTGATGCTATTAGGGGTTAAGCCTTTGAACCATTTTATTGCTTCTCCCCCTAAAATTTGAGAAAACATCCGAAGTTTAACTATTTCATCATCTATTTCTTGTCTGTCAAAGTAGTCATCCATTTTTTCCACATGTTGTTGAGCAGTAGTAGAACTAATAGCATCATATAAAGGAATTTTGGACAGATAATATGGTGGTAGGACAAATAAAGGTAAAGGAAGGACTAGAGGAGCATACCATGTTGCCATGATATGGGCTTGTGGAAACAATTGGGGGTTTACAAGTGGAGGAAGGTGATGAAGTGGAGTGGTTTGAATAGTGGATGTATGAGTGGGTGTAACAGAAGTGCTTGAACCAGCTAAGTACTATTGAGCAGATTTAGGATGAGAGAAACCAAAGTTATGAATGAAATGAAGATTAGGTGGAGTGGATGGGGAGGCTTCTCTAATGCTTCTTTGTGATGATTTTTCTAGCTCAAAGTTTATCTGATCTATACCACTAAGTGACTTGGTTCTAGATGGATTTTTTATGAAAGGTAAGTCAACTTGGGTATCTTGCAGAGCTGTAAGGTTTTCAGAAACTGAACTTGCTCTGTGAATTGGTCTGACAATAGTTGGGTTCTTAGATGTAGGAGATTTCCTAATAATGCTTTCAGGATTGTCAACTATTTCAAGAGGATTTGGGTCAGGATGGGATCTAGTATAGATTATTCTAGAAGCCAAGATTTAGACCCAAAAAATAAGAAAATTTAGCCAGCTATGCCAGTCTTTTGAAGGCAAACTAATCTCTGTAAGAAAACTTAATCCTTGAAGTTCTCTGAACTGGGTTGGTGTTACGATAAAATGAGTTTCCCGGTGGAGATCTTGGAAAACTAAGGGGAATCAGTAGGCCTACTGAAAACTAGTGGAGTCACCAGGTGGAATATTTTTACTTGTTTCTGTGTCTGGTTGCTGTCCACCATCAACAATCAGAAACCACTCTTGGCAGACACTTGATTCATTTTTAAGAAAGGGGTTTTTTTGGTTGTGAAGTTATCTATTACTCAGTATCTCCCCAGTCATTTACAAGAATGGAAAGAATAAATGCTGCATGGGCCACATCAGAACCACTTTGGAATCCTTGGACCTAGCCTTCCTAGATTCAGAGAGGGATCTCTATATTAAGTGTTTTCAAAGGATATATATTTATGCTTTGTTTATGATATTAGGCTAGTTATGAAGCTCGAAGAACTTGTTTGTTTGGTTGGGACGGATAACATTAGCTGAAGAGGTCAGTTGAAGGGTGAAGGTGAGAGAAGATTGAAGAATGTTTTAGTTGAAAAGATAGGTCATGAAACAGTATTAACCCATTGGGATATTGTTATAGGTCAAAATACCTCCTCATCAGCTCAGAGGGGAAGACAAATATGGAAGAAGTACAAAGACCTAAATTAAACCTATTTCTGCCAGGGTAACACATATATAGAACAGAACAAGAGCGTTATAATGCAGGCAATCAGTACATTGGCCGCGTTAGTGACTAGGGAAATGCTCTGTTTACACTGGAGGGATGCGTTACCCGTGTTTTAAGTTTGAATTGGGAAAAGAGCGCAGAGAATGATTTGAATCTCCGACTTTCCCTCACAAAGGAGTCAGTCCACAAAGGAAACTGCAGAAGCACCAGTTCATTATTGGTCATTGCCATAGAAGACTAAACTCCATAAGAGGCAAAAGCATGGAGATCAAGGAAACATATAAGCCTTTTCCATTCCAAACTAGTGGAAAGAGAAGGGCAACAATGGATTTCTCCCTCTCCTATAAGAAGGAGCTGAAGGCTCTTAATTGAGGGTTGAAGGATTGCTCAAGGTTCTTGTATACTTGTGGAATAGAGAATAGTGTGACATTGTGAAGGCCAAGAGTCAAAGAGGCTCCTAGAGAGCTTGTTGACTTGGACTTCTTCACTTGAAAGAGAAGAGAGATTGGGAGACTGAGGAGGGCTTGGTACAATCGATGGTTGTAATACTCCTTCTTTCAAAATCAATAGAACTATGTTCGTTTTGTCCATTCAATGCTTAATTTTGTCATTATTGTTTGAACATTTACATAGTATGATATGAATGGCTTAGATGTGTATAATCTAGATGTTTATTGTATATTGATTTAATTGATAGAATACTTGTTATATTAGAAATTACGCGGGTGCTTTGACTGATTGCAGGACTCGGATTCGGAGCCGGTGAAGAAGGACTCTTGCTTCACACAACATGACCCTTTCTCAAAAAGATTCCAAAGTGCTCAAAGGGTAATTCTCTATTGTATTCCTTCAAATTTATTTCAAGCTAATATGAACATGCTCATGCCATATTTTGAACGACGCAGCTAATCTTCACTTTGTACGCACAAAACATGAAAGCCTTGAGAGGGATATTCGAAAACCAACACCCAGCGGTTTACCTATAAGCAGTTGGCGACTCCATTTGAGAAATTTCCCCATAGTTTCGAACTATTTATTCCTTCCTTTCTTCTCTTCTCCTGCTGTTCAAAAATCACTTCAACCATTTTTGATGCCCGATGAACCTTCAAACGCTGAGAGTTCAATCCTGTTCTGTCGCGGCCAGGCGAAGAGCTTTCACTGGTTCGCGTGACCTGTCTGGAGGCTCTCCATTGCGTTATAACACGGTCTGTGCTTAAATACGAGTGCGTTATAATAGCGTGACACCTCTCCTGAGACGAGCATTACTCGGCCCAAAACCTTGTTGTTCCTCTGTATTTGTGTTTTTAGGCAGAGAGTTTTCAGCCATCGGTACCTTTCACGGAAGTGAATCCTTGTGTGTCTGCCTGTTGTCATTGTTATTTGTTTCTCTTATTTAGTTAGTGTGCAAAACATACTTTTTAAAAGAAATTTTATTTTTTGCATCTGGTCAGAATTTATTAGAGAAGTTTTAGTTCACGGTGTTAAAAAGTGGTAGATGAAGTACGAATCTTTAAGGTGAAATTTGTGTTATTTACATGTTAGGTACATGGATAATGATTGAAAAAAAAACCTCTCCCTAGCAAAAACACTCTTCATTGAATTTAATATTTAGAGCATGTTTTGCATGGTTTCTTGAGTCGAAGTCTCACTATACTTCATACGTCATTCCCCCCTGTGGGAACTAATAACAAAGTACACTAAAAAATAAAGCAACACTAAAATAAATCTAATTACTCTTTTTTGTCACACAAACAATAGTTAGAACTGAGATCTTGGTTAGGAAAGTGAGAAAACTGCCCAAGATCTCAAAACTGGCTTGGAAGTCCATTAGCAATTGAAATCTGCTCACATTATCGGGGAGCAGTTCCTTTACCGGAGCTCGGCGTGAGACGACACTTGGGTGCACTAGAAGGTAGCCGCCTTGTTGCATCTTGTGGGTGTGTTATATATTGGGGTTCCCTTAGGGATGTCAAAACTAGATGGGGGATCTGGAGAGTACCTTATGTAACGCAACGTCGTGATGATAGACCCCCGATGGTGTGTAGCAGAGTTTTGGTGTCATGGTGGCCATTCTTTTAGGGACTTACACAAGGTGGTGGGCGGTATCACGGTGCAAGCAAGACGGACCACTGCGGCCTTGGGTCTTTGGGGAGGGTGCTCGTCTTCATGAAATTAACACACCTGTACGTACGAGGTTGGGGCGAGAAGCTCTCGGTCGCGTAGCGTAGCACTGAGCCCGCCCTCTTGTGTGCTGTTCGTCACCGGATTTCATCACCCGGTGAACGGTAGTACTGGAATGAGGTACCCTAATACGGTACCGCGCCTGATTGATTTTAGAAAGTCCTTTTTCTTTGTTAAGTGTGTAGTTGCGCTCATTTGAGACTTTCGCAATAGATCACAATTTAATAAGGTGAAATTAGCGGGTCATCGTGGTCCACGACCCACGTCATCTGTCTCAACAACGACGAGTGCCTCCTCTTCGCTTCGAAGGGCGAGCCTTGGTGAACACAGGCCTTCTGCGGAAGGAAGTGGTCTCCTCGACTAATCTTGATTATCACATGTACATATCGTGGAACTCTGGAACCCACTCATTGAAGGCGTTGTGCCTAGTGCAATCTCAGCTCGCGATCCCGTTGGGGCACAGCAGTAATCCAAAATTACACCATGACGAGATATGTCTGCGCGAAACACCAACATCTCGCTATCCACCGGCATCCACGGTCGATGCCAATGGCAACCATTCTGAGTTCGCCACCATCCTCCCCGCCGATTGGTAGTTCTGCTGTGCCATTGCTAGGTAACCCCGATGATCAACATATACCTGCCCCCAATCTATGGTCAACTTTAGTGTCGATGGTTGCAAACCCTTGACATCTTTCTCCTCTTGGCGACCATGTTGGGGACCACGGTAGCTCTCCCTTGAGCATAGGCTGCTTCGTTTTGCTTAGCAACCCTTTCGGTTGGAACCCTGCGGTCGAGTTCAAACCCCTAGCCACTGTACCGAAGCCGATGTTATCGGTACACGTTAGTGAGAATATTTCTCTTCCTATGCAATCCTTAGGACAAATGGGACAACCCATTGTAAATACTATCCTTTAAGTGGTTCAAACATAGGTGTGGGATCTGTCTGGTTGCTGGGTGTGCAAGTACTGGTATGCCTGCGGGAAACTCTGTTGCATCCCATTTGGACTAACCAACTAGCCTGTACGGGTGGGAGGGCACTTTTATGTTTCGGTGCAACCAACCATTTCCTCAATACACGATGCCCTATGGACAACAACCATGTGTTCTACTCCTCCACCTATGGGAGGTTTTTGTCAAGGTCCATACCCTTGACATGCCCGCGGTTTGAGAGGACCTACGGTCCAAGTAATCGTATACGCATGGTTGAACTGGAAAAATCACAATTGCCTTTCTTGGCGACTTTGGACATACTGACATCCATATGGTGATGAACGACCCCCATCAACAACCCACTTTGGCCTCCAATACCGCATAAGATTCTTTATGATATCCCGAAGTTCGGCAGAAACATGGGGACAACCGGCCGCACATCACTGCTTCATTTATGGTCTGTATCCAATTCACGGTAGATGATAGTGTCCAGCCATTGTTCCCCGCACCCTTACGAACAATCGCCCAGGTACCTTCGATTATCGCACGCGCACACTTAATCGGTGCGTTTCTTTGTACAACGTGATTCTTAAAGAACCTGAGCGCGATTAGAGTGGAAACCGGAACGGGAACTATTAACATCGGCGTGCCGAGGCTGCATGCCACATCTCCCGGGCCATATTCCTTAGGCTGGAGACGTGGGGAGGAGGCTCGTCGAAAAGCGCGATACGGACCATCCTATTGCAAATTGGTTACTAGTCTCTTTTACCCCGGATCTCAAGACATTGGCTTTCGGTGCGGTGACGGAAGATCAATGTGTGCGTCATGCCCAACACCGGATTTAATCTATTCACAATTTGGCACGCTTTACGATGCGCACTCCCCCATGCACGGTAACCCAAACCCTGCGGCTACTCGGAAAGCAGACTCATGCCGATGGTCTCGTTGGCACGATCTGCGGTGTCGCCATAATCGATCTAAAGGGACAAACCTCCACGATACCGTCACATAGCGCCACACTTCATCAAACGACTCCTCTTCCTCCGGGCGAGATAAATTAGGGGTTGCAAACCTTACAAAACTTCATCGGAAAAAATAAGAAGAGCAAAGAAAAACATCTTCATCGGAAGAGCGATCGGATAATTAGAATAACCTAATCGGGAAAGAAATCTTGCCAAGAAATGACAGAGGAAGAAAGTTAAACCCATGAAATTTCCTTGCCAAAATCTATACGAAGGACCCTTGACATACAAATATCCCTCGGTGAGAATGCCGATTTATTGCTAACAAGGATTAAAGAAGGAACACTGTCGTTCTTCCACAATCCTTTCCCCAATCCTTGGTAACAACATCAACACATGGTTGACAATTTGCCACAACCCATCAATGGGGCAACGGTGGTTCGTCTGTAGGCGAAGGACCATACGCCATTTATGGCATAAAAGTGTTGACATGTGAGCTAGCAAAGCTTTATGGAAATCCTATGGATATCGGAACCTGGAACTAGTTCCAATCCGCCGCCGTAACGGTTACATGTCGAGGAGGCGACCCTCTTTGTTCGCATTTTGTAATTCATCCCCCCAAAGGGACACTTCGATGCACGACTCATAATACCTGCGTACGTACGTTAAGGCGCTACAATATTGTGGGGTTGTTGTGAGCACCATCAACATGTTTATGTTGAAGTATTACAAACACCTTCAACGCAAAGGACAACCTTGCTTTCGGCCCAAGTGGTGGAATAGATCCCAGTTCACGCTAGCAATCTTTGATAACGGAAAAGGTTAAACCTACTTGTCTCACATCAGCACGTTCCGGTCGGGGTTTGTGAAAGGGAGACCAATCCATCGCATTGTCACATGAGCAGGGTGCTTCAACTGCGTTATGTCCTGTTCTTGGCTCCATTTAGGTTCTCCTACTCTACTTCATTGAATTCCCTCCAGCTTTCGATGGCCACACTTTCCCTACCAAAGAGATACCTTGCTAGCTTTCCGCATCACTGCGGGTGAGAAAATGGTAAACGTGGACGTTGAAGTCATAGAGCGTCATCTAAATTATAATATATTGCCCGATCGCGATTGGTCTTATGCTATGACACCATCATGTCTTCCGAATCTTCAACTCATCCTATTTCCATTGGATGGAGAAAATAGTCACGGTCGATCGACTGTCCTTACGCACCCACAGTTATGCCACTTTACCAAGTAACCTTGTACCCCTAATAGGAGGTGTCCACGGCTCTTACATCGATGCTCGGTGCGGTCTTTTGCAGGAAAATATTCCCTACTAAGTTTCCTCTACGCATGGGATCCCAAGCCACGGTTGCAATGATATCACCTTTTCATGGCTCACTAGCTTGTGGATCATCACCAGCACCTTGAGATGTTGATTTATGGAGATGGGATGTCGCTTTCGCAGTTGATTGTCTTGTCAAGCCATCTGACACATACGAACCACTCCAGTATGGTTTAAGCCATAGGTACAAACCTCTACTCCATAACGAGTTCTCTCTAAGGATCTCTCAATGAATTCGGCCTACGAACGAAAACTGTTCGAGAGATCATGTCATTAGAAAAACGACCTTGGGAAATTTCTACCTCGCACTTCGACGATTGATTCGGAGGAAGGCGATAAAAGCGAAATCTCATCTTTTGACCAACTTGGGAATGGTTCCACTCCTCTTATCTGACTGTTCACACTATCGGTCGGGAAGGGAACATGGATAATCTTTCCAGATACTATCGTGATATCTCGGTCAAAATGGTATCATGGAAAATATTCGATTGGAGCCGACTACAATCCACGAAAATTAACGATACTTCATCTCTTTTAAAGAAATTCATGATGTCTTTTGCTTGGTCTTATGACGAAATGCCGGCATAGTCCTTCTATTGTCGAGCACAGAAATCAAGACTTATGACAATGCTAAACCAATCCGGCAATGACTACGGAACTGTCACCCGCACAAAGCGGCCGCCATTAAGGTCGAAGTAGAAAAATTTTTAAAACGCGCTTCATCTACCCCATTCCTGCTTGAATGAGTTTCCAATCAAATTCCGTTGATAAAAAACAAGGCACTATTAAGTTTGTGTCGATTATCGCGTCTGAACGCCGCTTGTCCAAAAGACAATTGCTACAGATTCATTGATCAAATTCATAAGCGATTGTGCCGGATGTGAATCTTTTTCCTTCATGGATGGATTTACGGGATACAACAGTTACCATAAAAAAGACGACGGCATAAGCACTTTCATACATCGTAGAAATTTTGGTATAAAAGACTCCGGTCGGCACTGAAAATGCGGAAAAATTTTCAGCCAGGAGCTATGGACTATTTCTTTTCATGACATTAAATATATTATACAGGAGACACTTGGATGACCTTCGGCTCATTCCGAAGGCAATAATTCACTAACTCATTTAAGAGAAATTTTTGCTAGGTGCGGATTCTACAATATACGCTTGAATCCCCCTCATAAATGTGTATTTATGTGAGTGAGTCCATATGATTATTGGGTTTCATTGTTTCCAAAGCACGGGATTAGGGTTTGATCTCGATAAGGTCAAGCAATTGTTGAATTGCCGACACCACAATCCATCCTTCAACTCCAAAGCCGCAGGAAGGCAAACTTTTTGCGTCGTTTCATCGTTAACTATGTTGAGATGAAGAAAAGTTCATGCGACTATTGAAGAAAGGAACACTATCTTGTGGTATGACCAAGCTCGAGTCATTTGATGCTTTAAAACATGCACTTGTTGTTGCTCTAACAGTGCCGTTACTCATGTTGCACAAACTTCACTCTGCTCTGGCGGCATCACTGTCCTCACTTGGAATGGTTTGGTTCAAGTACACGATGACGATATTTATTGAACATGTGATTTACTATTTATCAAAAGGTCTAATCGGACACGAGTTCACGTTATTCACATGTGGAAAAACTATCTCGGTAGTTTTCTAACGAAATCTTGACCTAAAACATTATCGTATTCTTCTGGGCAGGGCTACGTTGATTGCTTTGGAGAATCCCATATGACATATCTTGTCTAGACAAATTATTGAGCGGGAAAATATTCCAAATGGATCGTCATCCTCCAACAATTTGATTTGTTTTCTGGTATGGCGAGGAAAATCCCTCGTCTTTGCCAAATTATTATCGGACCTTCCCAGAATGAGCACGACAGTAGCTCGCAGTCCGTTCACACAAGTCGGAATGTCTCGCAGGTAGGTTCTTCGGATATTGTGGTATGGAGACATCTTAGTCTGCCAAACTCAACGCTTCCGCCCATCTCTCCCAAATGCCGTGACCATCGTCGTATCCGCCACCAAGCAAGCACTGTGCTAAAAGATACACCTTGTCGTCGTGGTGTTTGATACTATTCTCGATTTGTCTCACTATCGATGAGAAGCAAAACGCGTTTTGAATGAGCGCACGTGGGGGCATGTGGTGGCCATCTTTCGGGCATAGCTACGCCCAAAAATCTTGCGCGCCGATTACGGTAGCCCCTCTTGTTTAAAGGCACGTGCGTGGGTCCGAAATGCCATCCATGTCAAATTTCCACAAAGAAAATACGCATCTACCCCGCAAGTTATCTCATGGTGGTCGGGGTCCTTTCGTAAATGGGGAATTGACTTCATCTGCAATCATCGGAAAAATGGACACAGCATAGTGGTTACGCGATTATTTTACAAAATAGGCGGAAGCCCTTCCTTTAAGTAGATGAGCGAAACCGCCGCTCTCTTCCTATTTAACGAATGATAATAGGTTCGTGCCCCTATCGATTGTCTGCAGGTCATGGATCTCACTCAGGTCATATGATGACGAATTAACATCCATACTGGGTTTGAAACAGATCAATCTTCATCTTATTATCCTCAAGCTAATGGTCAAGTGAGCGAAATGATGACGTCTCAAAACCATGATTCGTCGATTTAGTCGGAAACCATAAAACATGGCATCGAGAAGTTGTATTCCGGTATGGGCATACCGAACGTCGATTAAGCACCCGAGCTTCCACACCTTTCCAACTTGCTTTCGGCACGAGCCGATACTTCAATGGTCAAAATCCCATCACTCAAACTTGCCGTTGAACTCCTGCACGGCACCAACACGAGCGCTTGCTCTCGCTTGATCATTTTGGGGCCAATGCGTGAGATGCTACCAGCACTAGAAGCTCACAGTGGCCAGTTAAGCTCAATGCGACAAATCTGTCGACCTCATTCTTTCCAGAGGGCGATCTCGTTCTACTATGATCAAAAGCACGACCTCTTGGGGGCGAGGAACACTTCAACCATGGCTGCATTCTCATACATCGTTACTAAAACCCTCTCAAGGGACTTACGAACTACGAGACTATAATGAATTCACTCGAGAGCCACCGCCAGGCTCTATCTGAAAGTATTTTGCCTAGTTTCGCACTAGGCATAATAACTGTAATTTTATGTGTATAAAGTTTTGCCTATTTTATTTTGATGTACGGATTTTTGTTTTTGGTTTAAGGTGTTTTTTCTCATGTAATATTTTTATTTTTGCAGATGTCATTGCATTCGTTGTCATACGTCGGATATGCGGACGGTGCTACTCGTCACACTAGACACATTAGCCAATTTCGCAGGACAGTTCTCCTGCTGCTCTACGAGTCGGACCTTCTTCGGTTAAGAGGTGCTACGGAAGTAACGCCATAATAATATTCACCCGTGCATGTCGGTGATCCCGCTCTCACGAACGGCATCTCGTGACATCTCAATTTAATGGTCGATTAGATTCCCAACTCATAATGCGGTTAAACAATGACCGTGTACGCCCTTTTTATGTTGCTACATTGCTTTAACGATGCGACTTTTAGAACATCAATTTCAAACAATCACATTTGAACATGTTCCTAGAGAATTTAATGCATTAACCGATTATTTGGCAAAATTATGTATTAGTTGGCATTTATCGCATTTTATTATAAAATTTACTCATGAGCACATATATTTTTATCACATCAAAAATATAAAAATTTAAAAACACAAATCACCAAAAAAATATATATATATGTAGATATGTCATGTCCGGTACATAGTAAACATCAAAAATAAAATCTCCCAAAACTTGGGGTGTTTTACAAAATTTATTTCCACTAAGCCATGTTGTGACACTAATACATCATACTCTGACAGAGCACAGTGTCGCGGTGGCATGCCATTGCTCACCAGCTATCCTCCTCAGAGGACTAAGTATCTCTTGGCACACCCAAAGTATGCCATTGTGTAGAAGAAGCCCAGAACCTCATAGGGAAGCGGTAGTATGCCATGCTCAAACCTCTAGGTTCACAGAGTTCATGTAAGGTACAGGTATCATCATTGTCGCCGCTTCGCATCCTCCTTTGATAACGCCCGACCCGAGGCCATTGCAATCCTCGCCGTGCATAGCGAGGGCTAGCTTCGGGCCAGACCCCGGTGCCACATCATGTCAAGCAAGCAAAAAAGCTTCATGTCAAAAACTAAATTTTCACCCGTTGTCAAAACATAAACATTCAAAAACTAAAACACAAAAAAATTCTTTGAAAAAACACGTGTTTTCACCATCGGAGCCCTCTTTCGGGTGCCGAAGCGAGGACTAACTCGGGATCGCACATGAAGTTCATCCTGCCTGGGGATAATCCTCAATCATGATGATACGCGATCCCGATGATCAAAAAAACCCCTCATCAAACGGTCGACGGACGGGACCTCTCCGGTCGAAGTGAGCAAGTATTTACAAGGGCACCTTGCTCGGCTCGCGTGAACCCGGTGTGAGTGCGCCAGGATCACAGGCCTCATCGGTGGTATCCGCCGATATGGAAAAAACAATCATTGTCTTGGTACCCAAATTCCCTTTGAGTACGGTTCTTGTACGGTGGCTGCTCGGACCCGACGGACCACCGTCACACCGATCGAAAACATTGTTGCCCTTTATTCAAGGCTAGAAGCATACGAGCCTTGGTTGCACATCTTGACTCTTGGCACACCGCCAAGTGAACAATCATCCATAATATAGACCGCAGGGAGTCTAAAGTCTGTGCAATAGGTATCCGGTTACTCACGAGCACAGGTGCCACGTATGCGGTCACGCATGGATCAAATACGATAATGGGAATGAGGTTAGCTCTCTGGACAAAATCAAGTGGGCCTCGCCACGACATAGCCAGTCAAAAAGTAAACATCATCCTTTTCGATGGCGAGCTCGTGCCGCACCAATCCGAAGAACATGATGGGTCGTCGCTGTTGGATCAGCCACCTTAGGAGTCCTCTTGACATTATTAGTTCCTAAACGGGCATACTTGAGCAATCCACATCCTGGGAGAGCCATTAAGCTGTTGCATCGTCTGCATCTCTATAGATTCTTCCCGCTCATGTGCTCTCTCTCTGCGGATACTCATGATTAACGATAAACTTTCGCAAATGCAACATTTTCAACACGATTAAAACTTTTCAGACCACTTAAAAAATGGAAAAATTGAGTTGTTAGAAAGCACGGTGGGCCTAACGCGGGCACTAGTACAAAACATAGCGTTCTAACGCGCGGAACCCTTACGAGTTGTACGCTTCGCAGTAATATTACACATACGACCCGCATTAGGGCGCAAACTTCTGAGGCACTCAAAATTTCCTAAATTTGAACCGACGAAAACTAACAAATCAACAATTAAATGATAACGGGAGGTTCTAGCTCTTACCGGATCTCGCGAATAGAAAAGCTGTTGCCGGATTAACGTAATCGTAAATTTGAAATTTCACCCTTTTCACTCCGGAAGCTTCTTCACAACACTCAAAAACGGGTGAAAATGAAAGTCTTCGACCTTCTTATAGCAAATTCGGGCATGACTCTCTTAGTCGGTCGCTTAAAGTGGTGATTTCTCGTTGTACACATGTCACAACTCTCGGGGATTTAGTACGATGTTCTCATTAAGGGATCAAGATTTATAGGCATACATACTCATATTTTTATCGAGCATTCTTTTTACGGTATTTTCTTGCTAGACAATCACAGAAAAACCTTGAGTTCTTCTCTTCTTCGGACTCGTTAAACTTATCTGAAGATGGCTTCGAGCGTTCTTTTTTGGTCTTTTCTTGTCGTTAATCTGAAAAACCTAGGTTCTTCAACCAGGACTCATTAAAAATATGGAGAAGTATTGACGTTCTTTTAGGGAATCTTTTTTCTCGCTCATAAAACCGAAAAAATCCCGAAATCGCCTTTGTCGGACTCATTAAACTATCAAAGACGAGAGAACAAGGAGCCATTCTTTTCCTCTTTTTCAAGCTCTGGCGAAAAATAATCGAGTTTTCTCGACGTGTTCGTTAAAATTTCACGGAGGTATCGAGAGTTTTCTCGCGTGACTCGTTAAATTTCATGGAGTATCAAGGTTTTCTCCCGCGTGACTGGGCATTAAAATCTCACGGAGGATACCGAGTTTTCTTTGTTAGACCGTTAAAAATTTCTGAGAATATTGAGTTTACACTTTGTCTCCTGCGTATCATAAAAAAATGAGGTGAACGTCCGTGAACATAGATTTCTCACTTTCCGGATTCGATGGACTAACTTACGAAATGAGCTGACTTACTATTACCCCTTTGCCGTGCCGATTGTCGAACATGACAAAGGTACTGACGTGGAGTCGTCCTTTTATGACAGGCATTTTTAGGACTCTCTAAACATGAAAAATTGCGAGTTTACTCGTACGGACCGTTAAACCTATTCGGGACGGGACATGGAGTTGTCTTTTATGACATTTTCGGACTCTAAACATGAAAAATTCAGGGATTTTCTCATGGACTCGTTAAATCTGATAGAGATGGGGCACGAATTTGTCACCGAAATTTCGAGACTCTTTAAACATGAAAAATTCCCCAGGGTTCTTTCGTACGAGACTCGTTAAACTTAATCGGACGAGAAAATTTGGACAAAATGGATACTACCTCTATTACATTTTCTAAAAAAGGTACGATTTGGCGGCAAAAATTCTTGAACATGGCACTTCCCCGAAAACTCTTTCGCAGTTAGCCGAACCCTACTAGCTATGAGTATTGCGCCTTGTTCCCGGTGTCCATGCCGGTAAAATCCTAACACACTCTTTGAACATTCCAACACACTTCCGCTACCTAGTACCCTGCTGATGCCTTCTATTGTTCAAGGAGATCCTGGTTATCTCTTGCTCTGTTATCAACCAAACCGTTCATTGCGGAAATTGTTGTCGTACGACGTTTCCTTTTACTCTTCCTTGTCTCAAATCCATAAAAAATGGGTTGGTTTCCGTTTCGTGTTGGTAGAAGTGTGGGACGCCTCGAGTTCTAACTGACATATCACTTCCTATAGAAGCAACATCTTATCTAGGAAGTTGATCCGGCTCATCGATGCCGGATACTTGGGACATCGGTGGAAGGTATTCTTGTGTTTGATCGAGTCTTGCTTCCGCGTATCATTGGCTCTTGATGAATGATTCTCTACGAGTGTTCGACTTCAACTCCTTTTATTCACTCACTAGTTGTCTTCGGGCATCTTGAGGACCATCCTCGCATCATTATCGGTGGCCACCTTCACGTACGGTAACGATTTTTCATTATCGGTGGTAATCGGACGATTTCTCCCATGTTCGACGACAACTCCTTCATTCACATGTTGAGAAATGCTTCGATTTAAGTGAATCGGCGGTCGAAGACCTTGGGGCAAAGGCTACACCATTAAAGTTGTGTTCCACTTCCCCAGGCTGTGATATTGGTTGTGGAGGCCGAAAACTGTTGACTGATGCTATTGTAGCGGACATAGGTGTGCATGTTAATTGAATGATTCTTCATGTCTCTATTTCTAGAAATCATGTTGTTTAAGCCTATTTGAGCATGGGATATGAGCTCTGAGCAAATACACTGTATTCGCTTGTATGTTGTTGTTTCGGTTTTCCACTACGGTCTTCAATCTCTCTCTACAAATTATAAAGTATTTACGACCATAATCTTGGTCTGCGACCTCACTTTGAGGGGACGCTCTTCATACGGTCAAAATACCTCCTCCTTGACTGGAGAAGAAAAATATGGAAGAAGTACAGACCTAGAGATACAACCTATGCAACGAGGTAAACGCATATATAGAATAGAACAAGAGCGTTATAATGCGAGGCAATCGATACAGTGGCCGCGTTGGTGACTGGGGGCAGTCTCTTGTTTACAACGGAGAGATGCGTTGCAGGTGTTTTAGTTTGGATGGGAAAAGAGCGTGAGAGAATGATTTGGATACCTAACTTTTCCCCTCCTGAAAGAGTCATTCCTGAAAGGAAGCGCAAAAGCACCGGTTCATTACAGTGGTACTGTGAAGATGAAAACTCCCATAAGAAACTGGCTTGTGGAGATCAAGAAACATCTAAGCCTTTTCCATTCCAAACTAGTGGAAGAGAAGAGGCAATGACAGCTTTCTCCACTGTCTCTAAGAAGGAGTTGAAGGCTCTTAATTGAGGGTCGAAGGATTGCTCAAGGTTCTTGTATACTTGTGGAATGAAAATAGTGTGACATTATGAAGGCCAAAGTCCAAAGAGGCTCCCTAGAGAGCTTGCATTTGGACTTCTTCCACTTGAAAAAGAGAAGAGAGATTGGGGCGGGGAGGGCTTGCTAATGGTGGTTGTAATCCTCCTTCTTTCAAAATCAATAGAACTATGTTCATTTTTTTCCATTCAATGTGGTACTTTCATTATTGTTTGAACATTTACATAGTATGATATGAATGGCTCAGATGTGTATAATCTAGATGTTTATTGTATATTGATTTAATTGATAGAATACTTGTTATATTAAGTGGGTGTGTTTGATTTAGGACTCGGATTTGGGCAGTGAAGAAGGACTCTTGCTTACATTGTGCAGCACTCTCAAAGAGATTCCCAGGCTATTAAAGAAGGTAATTCTCTATTTTATTCCTTCAAAAGTTATTTCAAAAGCTAATATGAACATGCTCATGTGTGTTGTGAACAACATAGCTAATCTTCTTGTACGCATGGGCAAGAGAGAAAGCCTAAGAGGATGTTCGAAAACCAACCACCAAACGGTTACCTAGCATTGTGAGTCACAAAAGGATTTAATTGTACAACAATTATTCAAGGGTTTCCATAGGGCAAGTCATCTATATCAAAGGATATTTTAGATTGAATTGTGATTTGAAACATTAAAATGTTGTGAAAGAAGCAAAGCTAAAACCAATTAAGAATATAACTTCACCGAGACAAGAAAAGGCTTTCAAAGTAATCGTTTGAAGCAAGCTAAAGGACAAAGTGAACCATAGACTTTTCGTTGACAAACTTTTATTAAAGAACACTTTTTAGACAAAAATCCGCATCCGAAGACTACTTTCAAAAAAGATAGAAAAAATACAAGGGAACAAGGAGGGCAACCTAAGATTAGACAGAAACTATGAATCTAGTCTCAAGGCATACTCTCAAGGGATATTTTAAAGCAATTGTTAAAGGCAGACTAGAGACAAGGCTAACCATAAAATTCCATGGTTTAGACTCTACTTAGCAAACTTTGAAAAGAACATTAAAAAACAATATCTCAAGTTGTACTCGTAAAGACATGGGCTCACCAACATTTCTTCACCGGTTATACTCTATTGAATCATTCTCAAAACAACAAGTCAAGATAAAAACCTAGAGGGAAACTAAGAATCATATAAACATACCGTAGCAAAAGAAAACATAAAGGCAAGATTTCTAACATAAATAGGGTACTTTTCAAAGAACCCTACTCTAGATTTTATGTTCTTTATCAAAGAAAATGGACAACAAAACATAAGGAAAGACAAAAAATGGTGAAATGATACCATTAACACAGACCAGGATTCCATGAATCGGCTTATATTAATTATGTTCAAACCAAGCATACTTCAAGTCCAATGTCTTTACAACTTCAAAACTTCTTCTCACCTCTAGTGTTCTTCAACTACTCAACACTTCAACAAATTTCTTCAAAAGAATCATCTTACACTTCGATAATAATCCAACCAACAATAACAATGAGCTCCTCATAAAATATTTATAGATAAAGGAGGAGGTGAGTGAAAGAAAGGGTCTCTATTTGTTCATAAATGACAATGAAGTTTAATGCTTTTGACTTTGAGACCATGCAAGGCCCAAGGCAAAATATGTTTAAGTCTAACCGTGCATAAATGAATATTACATTAACTCTTTGAACTACTTAGTTTCTTTCATTGACTTTTTTTAGGTTTTTTAGGTAGGTCGGCAATAACTTATGAGCTTTCTATACAAAATATCTCTCACTATAATAACTTTATGTTTTTTGAGGCAATTTAGGCTCGCAGTGGAATTTTGATTTCCTTTGGAGAAGTAATTGCTTCACCGATTTATGCATTCGAAGCATTCCTTCTTGTTGATCTATCTCTGCTTGGTGGCTTTAACTCGATTAGGCCTTGATTTGGCTTTGGGCCTTCTTTAATCATCTTTTTCTTTCGTCCTTTGTCAATCGTTTTTTAAATTTTAAATTGATTTATCTTCAAATCCGTGTCCTTTCATAATTTTTTTAAGTATTTGATCTTCTGTTTTTATTCCTTAATCTTTAATCTTTACTTTCGTTTGTGTATAGGTGTTTCTTCGGGCCGTTACCGAGGGTTTATTAACTAACCGTTGTTCATGAGGCACCGACAAAACATTAATACCGAACGTTGAATCTCCCATTTTGCATCTTGGAACCAAGGATCATCATCCATGTCTTATGCAACTTAAACTTGTTGTGGGAGCTAGTCTATTTGTTCGCCATTAAACCCGCAACTCAACACAAAATAATTATTTAAAACTTGTGCTTATTGGTAAAAATTGCTTTAAGCTTTGGTGAGGGGAGGAGTGATGCAAAGGAAGGGTTATTTAGGGGGGAGGTTCACATGAACCAAGAGAAAGGATGACATTTTTTGAATTTGGGCATGAGATGGCGACAGGGTTTTGGGGAATACCTAGGGTGGTATTCTCATAAGGATTAGGTGGTAAGTGTATTGGCCATTTTGGACATGATACCACACATATGGTGGATACGTGTCCAACCAAAAACCCACTTTTTTCATGTTGAAAATGCATGTTAACTTGTTTGGGAGAAATGAACGTAATATTTGATCAGACTCACGGATCCGGGGGAGCCGCATCAACTGTGGAGAGGGAGCGCAATGGGACACAGCTCAAGAATGGAGAATGGAGGAGGATAGGTAGTAGATGGAAAATGGATTAGCTGAGGATATGGAAGGTGGGCCAGGGTGATGATATCAACAAATTCGTCAGTAGCAAAGAAATCAACCGACAAGGTTGAACTTAAGTTTTAATGGTAGCCGTTGGGTCTGGGGCTTTGGATGGTTGAGATTTTTTGCGGGGGTTGATGTGGACCCGAGATGGAAGGGAGAAAGGAAGAGGGAGAAGGGGGAAACTCCGTTAGATTGGCTATGATCAATGGCCAAGATTCAACTGCAGGGGAGAAAGTAGAGTGGAGGAGTAAAATAATGAAGGAAGGGGACTAATGAGCCTGGGAGAAGCCTTATGGAGAAAGGGAATGTCCAGGGGCTAAGATAAATGAGCATGGATTTAGCCAATGGTCACGGATGAGGTTATATGAAGAGGGGGCCGAGGGCTTGCCTCCTAAAAGGGCTTAAGGCCCAATACTTTAGAAATGATCTAATGAGGTTAAAAGTGGGTTTTTTAACTCCTTTCAAGGGGTCTCGATAGGGTTAAAAAGGGGTTTTAAACCATTATAAGGGAATTTTATAAGGTTTAGAGGGGTCTTTAAGGAAATGAGGGTGAATGAAGGGGAAAAGGGGATTTTTCAGAGAAGGAAAAATATTAGTTAGGGTAGGTGAAAAATGGGTGAAAATGGTGAAATGATGGAGAAAGGTCTCGAAAAATAGTTTCCTTTGTGGCCGCAGGGAATTCTTTCAAGGATTGAGTGAAGTTTGTTAATGACATGATTTCTTTGAGGGTAATGAAATTTAACGAGGTTTCAATAACTCACAATATTTTCACAAAATTTTGTTTCTTGAAAGTGAAAATCTAATTAGCCATCAAGTGAGGTATAACAAATACAGATGGCTAACACTTTTCACATAATAGAGAGAGCACTCTTGAGTTGAGGAAGTGCCAGGGTCCTAGGAATCCAAAGATCGGGTCTGATGTTACCCCGTGCATTTGGTTTTTCCAACTGCTTAGATCATGAGATCCTAACACGCGCGCCGTAATCGCAGCGACGAGACCTTTCCGATCACTCACAAGCCGCAAAATTTTTTCAACATTTTTTTGAACTATGGACATGATCTCCCGATCACACCTCCTCGCTAGGAAGCTTTGGACCCAAAAGCTCTCTCGCACTATCAACCTAAATACGAGGAGACTCGTGTCCCCACTCTTCTAATTTTAATCCACTAAAATTTCCCCGATTTCATTAATTTGAGCTTTTCAAACGACAAATTTTTCCTTGATTCCATCGACCAATTGTTGTTGACTTTGACCTCGCTATGCCGCACATTTTTGAAACGTGTAGAACAACAACTTAAATTTGGCAGAAACATATTGTTTCTACATTGGTCTATAATCAAAGGAAACTGAAAATTACTTTCACCTTGCATCCCGTCCTATGGCGATTTTTTATTGAATTAGCCTTGTACTTCAGAAACATTCCGAACCAAGTTTCCTCACCATTGTACCATGCATTTCTGAAACCAACAATGATTATTGCTGAAATTCTGTGCCTTATTTTCTTAGATGGTTTTCCCTCTCTTGGACATTTGCACCTTCTTGCATGGACACTTTGTTTTCCACACCGATCGACATCAAAGATAATTAGTCGCAACCGCTTGTCATCTTCTTTCAATGACAACCTCGCTTTCGAACTAAAACAACTCATTATTTACATTATAATCTACATGAAAAGGATTATAATAACTTCCTTTTGTTTAATAAGCATCGATGTCAAGTTTTGACTTGCATTGACGAGCCTCTTCATCTACCCTACATTCACTAAAGAAGAGTCTCGGTTTTTTCCGATGAGCTCTCACAATGTACTCCCGTCATCCTTGGAATAAATGGTACTTGTTCTCATGGCAATGGAAGATAGATTTCATATCATAAAAGTAAGGACTTCTCAAAGACCAAGCCTATAATATCAAGCGTAACGACATCTAATTCAACCGTGTCAATAAAATGTGTTTTTATTGCAAAAGTTTTCGAACATGCACTTCTTTGAAAGTTGTAAATTTGCAACCTTGTAAATCCAACTAAGAGGATATGGTTGTGTGGAATGGTCTCAAGATTTAGTTTCTTGACTAAGTCTTTAGAAATAAGGTTCGTCACACCCCACTATCAAACAATGTGTCAACCTTCATATATTTGGAAATGACCCTCACATGAAACAATTCAATTCTCTTTCCTTCACTTGGAGCTTCTATGTGATAGTTAGAAATAATAGAACTCTGGTTTAGTTTCATTCTCTTTCCCTTCAAAGTTCTTTAGTGCTATAGCTATGTTTTTTGTTTCATCTCCTAATTCTAACCCTAGGTCTTGTTCATCTATTGCAATTGTCTTGACTTTCTCCTTGGCTTTAAAAAATTTATGGTTTCAACTCTAAAATGAAGTTTCCAATAATGGTCATCATCATGGCTTGTTTTAGAACAATGTTTGCAAAAAAATTCCCTTATCTTTTCTAGAATTTGCATTTCTCTTTTTCTTCCATTTTCCATTAAACTCACTTCTCTCATTCTCATCTAAATTTTGTTTTCCCCTTGCCTCTAAATGTGTGGCTTGAACACAAAACCTCATCTAGGTCAGAGGGTTAAACATGATAATGGTATGTCTTAGTTAAGTATGCAAACCTCCTATATACTTGAGTAAAGTATCTTGGATATGAAAATCTATTCCTAGTAAAGAGCTCTTCTTCTAAATTATTGGGTATAAACTTGGAACATTCTCATTCTTTCAACCGTTTAAAATTTTTTCCAATCCATTATGGCTTTTTACATGTGAGCTAATGGATAAAACTTTTTCTGCTTTATTACATAAATTAAATAAGACCAAGATAAGATAATCTTACCATATTTGTTTATCTCCTCCTTTGTCTTGGCTTTCGTAATGTTCCTAATTAGCCCAAGCTAATAGGAATATTTAATTTTTTATTTATTTTCCATTTATGAATAAATTACTAATGGAGGACATGTAAACTCCTTAGATCAATGAATAAATCAATGCTTAACAAACACGCCTATATCCGAGACATTTACATAAAATCCACTTGTAGGCGTGAAAGTTTTAAGCTACGAGACCGGGTCAACCTTGACCAAATCTACGCACTATCTAGATTCAATGTATCTAATAAAGGGCAGCGTAAATTTAGAAGGAGGACCTCATGTGAAAGGGGTTAAGTGATTCAAGGTGGTTTATGGTTTTGCACATCCTCATCTTATAAAAGGAACGAGAAGGCTCAAGAGAAGGTTGTTGAATGTATTTTGATTTACAATAATTTTTTTACTTAGACAAATTCTAGTTCTCCGGTTTTTTAAAGAGACTAGTGAGGATCTCCCCGTTGGGGGTTCTCCATCCTTCCATTGAGTAGCTCTTGGAGGGCTCAGGCTTTCTTCTCCACTATCCGGCATATGGCCAAGCTCCTTCTCTTTGCGCCGTAAATCTAGTGAGGGTTTCATTTTCTAAGTGATTTTATGTGCTAGTGGAACTCTAGATCGCAAATATTTAGCTTCTATTGGAACCTCTTTCTCGTTGGTGTGTATTTTAACCTTTTAAGAGTGCATCCATAAATTTCGTGCTTCGCATCAGATCTTGAATTAGGCCAAAGTGTATATTATCGTAGTACCCGCTTTCTCTTGATCCGTGTAAATCTTGAAGATCGTAGTTGCAGAGGTTTTGAAGTTCTCTCGAGGAGAGATCTCTAGTGGAAAGGATCCTTCCTTTCACCGTGGTGATCCATGGATTGGAAAACCAATCCATGTACCCTTGAGATATGATTTACTTTCTAATGTATTTACCGCATAATTTTTTAATACGTTGTAGAACCGTGACTTAGATCTCGCATCTACTCACTCGTTGTTGATCATTTGCCGAGATCCCCAAGGGGAGTGTATTCTAAAGTGCCTTTTGTATACAAATCTACAATAGATCTACCATTTTGTATGAAAATATGTTATATATCTGAAATTTAATAAAATAATCTCCAAATTTCCTCCCGAAAAATTACACCGAGAAGCTTTCTCGGTTCAATATATTGTTGTGCCACCTATTTGAGGCTTGTAATCATCAAATGCCTCGTATTTCTCTTGTATATTGGTTAGGCCATAGAATAGAATTTATTTCCCTATTTCTCACACTCCATTATAACTTTCACCTTCGTAAATTATGCTATCCATGCTTCAATAAAATTTTGCATACTTAAAGTCATGGGAAATCGTGGTTTTTACGCCTAGTCGGGATTGAGGAACTGCTTAATATAGCTAGGATCATGTTTTTGAGCTTAAATTTAACATGGGAGTCCTATATGACCTAAGATAAAATAAATTCCTACCATTACCCTTATTTTTTCACAACGATTACTAAATAAATTCATTTTAGGGCCAAAATCACCGCTTTTCCCCCATCCTTTACCCATAGAATTAATATATCTTCTTGCTGTTGTACATAAAATTTCTGTTGAGGTGTTTCTAAAACATTTTAGAGTTATTAGTTCAAAGCAATTACTCCATTTTTTGTTTTATACTATTGCATCCATTCATTGGGCAATTTTTTGAGAAGACAACCAGTGTGGGAGATCTCGTTTAACCCACCTAGAGTGATTTATTTTGAGCCTCCTCTGGATTTCGGTCTTATATACTTATATAAGGGATCCAAGGTCTGGTATTGGTTTCTAAATTACACATTCCTAAAAAAAATTCATTTTTCTCAAGCCCTCGTCTTGCCGAGCAAACTCCAAATTCTGGGAACATCACAGTATGGTATCAAAGCATGATCTCTAGCTCACCTCGTGAGATAAAACTATAAGAAGAATCAAGAGGATAAGAAAATATCACGATGGCCAGAATGACGGAAGAATATATTTCCTTACTTCTCTTTCAAACTATGAAAGGCATCGAAGAAAATCTTGAATAGATGGAGGAAGAAAGATGCAAGAAAACTCCTAGAGGGTTTCAAAGAGAAGAAAGATGCAGTGAGCTCCAGAAATTAGAGATTAGGAAGCCGGAGAAGATGAGATTTTCCTCATCATGTTTCAGAGCCATGAAGGACCTCCCCAAGGAGGATGAGAAGATAAAAGAGGAAGGCCCCCGCACTTCCTATTCCCATCAAGGAGACAAATAAAGAAGCAAAGAAAGACTCCATATTTTAGAGGAAAGAAGGAGGAGAGGCTCTCAAAAGCTCTTCCTAGATCTAAAAATAACATCGTTGAAGATATCAATAATATCATGAGGGAGATGTATAGAGAATATCCAAATGAGTTTGAAGATGCATCAAACTCTAGATTTTCACACAAAGGAGTGTGAGCATGCGCTCACACATTGTGATGTACAACGCAATCAAAAGCTCGATCTACCATGAGGAAGATGGGAGAGAAAAAAGAAATGACTAGTGGAAAAAACTCGTTGATTTCCGGAAGAGAATGACTTCAAGCCCTAAAACTAATAACCGCTCTATTTTTCGCAGTATTGCAAGGCCAAGGTGAGGAAAAGAAAAGGAAAGTGATAGGTTTACTCTATCTACCTTTGAAGGATCACCTACAAGATAAGCCAAAGAATGGGTGGAAGAGATAGACACCTTCCCGCATGCACCAAGTTCCTGAAGAAGAAGTCATCGCAGTTGCAACACTACACTTCTGAAAGGTAAGGCCTATGCTTGGTGGAAATTTGAGTTCCTTCCTTTCATAAATGTGAATACATCATCTTACATAAGTTTCACTAAGGCATTAAAGGAAAAATTTTGACAGAGAGTTTCATGAATACCCATATGAGCTAAATGAGAAGACTCCAAATAAAACTCTGCATAAAATGCATCCATTTCAGAGGCTGTTGAGAGTATTGAAATCTCTGCATCATTCCTCCTTGTTGTGAGGAAAGATTTCTCTCCCACACCTTTGAACAAAAATACCAGAGAGATCTCTTCTTCAAAGGTGGATCCTATCATTGGGAGGTTGCCCAATTTTGTCAGAGAGATAAAGGGAAACAATGCTATCAAATCTAGACTTGATCTAGCACCTCAAGTAGAGGAAGGAGGAGCTTTTGCTCCAACAAGAGGGATTCTTGGGGCATGGGCAATAAAATCCCCAAGATCTCATGTAGGGGATCAAAGCACATTTCATGATCTACATGTGCCATCAATGAGAAGGTGTAGAACCATGGAGACATAGTGAGAGATAGGAAAGAGAACCAACCTCATTCCTATATATTACAAAAAGGTTGATGCACCTAAGAATGTGATTGGATTGCTAAAGTGGAAGCATGGAGGGTTTTATCCATTCATATGTTCACCACCTTCTTATTGATGATGTCTCATCATATGGAGACATTTCGCACCAAGGATACAACTGGATCAAGAAAGGAGGATGAGTGCTTCACTCCGTTGAGGCACCAATCATTGATTTCAGAAGAGTGGAGACCTTGGAAGCTCTTGGCACAATGAGAGTCTTGGGTAGGCTCGTGGAGTGAGAAGCATTCTCTCAACATCATCCACACCCACTCTCATTTCGCCTTTGCGCCATGGTAGGAGAAGCAAGGAGGAATAGCAAACCTTCCCACTCATATATTTGGCATGGGAGATGTCTATGCACATAACTCTTTGGAAGAGTTAATACTGGCCACCTCTCTTCTCTACAAGGATGGAAGGGGACTAATCTATGAGTCGGCTTCCTTGCATGAGAAAAATCTTTATGGTAAGGGCATTGATTATTTTGATTTATCTAATGTATGTATGTATCCTTAACCATATATGCTAAGATGTTTCTCCAAGAGGAGCATTCTTTTCTTTGAGGATGCATGGCCTACTTGAGGCCATGAGCGCTGTTGGTGACCACTCCCTAGAAGGACTTGGGGAGGAATTTTGTTTTGAAGGACATACTCACATTGCCTCATCCATCATTCATGTCCTCCAAAAATTATGAGGAGATTTCAGCAAGAAAGTGATTGAGAGACCAAGCATTATTTCAAACAAGGTGAACGGAGAGCTTCAAGCCGCATTGGTTACACAAGAGGGACCATTGTCCTTCACATTTTATACATGGGGTGGCCAAGATGATTCTCATTTTGGCTCCTTATGTCATTATTGTTCCTATTCTCAAGATGAGCTTGTGTGGGAAAGAGAGACACATTGGGTTGGGTGTGTCCCTTGGGGGAGAGAATCCCCATATTTTTTTGCAAGGCATGTGCTATAAAGGGAGCATGAGAGATGACATGGCTGCCATAATCACACATTTGTTTCTTCAGAGGCAAGCCATAAGTGAGTTGGGATATGCCTCTCACCGGTATTAGAGAGGAGTCTTTCTATAAATTACCAAGTTGAGGTGATTCATTTCATGTGGATGATAGCATGGAGACCCTAAGAAGGAGGGAGATTTTGTAGCACTCACCTTTTCAGCTTGCTTGAGGGCAAGAAAACTTTTTAGGGGAGGATCAGAATGTTCCTAATTAGCCCAAGCTAATAGGAATATTTAAATTTTGTTTTGAAGTTTTCCATTTATGAATAAATGACTAATGGAGGACATGTAAAACCTCTAGATCGTTGAATAAATAAATGCTCAATGTAAACACAACTATATCTCGAGCCATTTACATAAAAATAAACTTGCAGTGTCCGAAAGGGGTTAAGCTATGAGATTGGATCAACCTTGACAAAAATCTACAATGTCAGTTTAGATTCAATGTATCTCATAAAGGGGCAACACAATTATAGAAGGAGGACCTCATGTGAAAGGGGTTAAGTGATTCAAGGTGGTTTAGGGTTTTGCACATCCTCATATTTTAAAATGAAGGAGAAGGCTCAAGAGAAGGTTGTTGAATGTATTTTGATTAACAAGAACTTGTCTACTTAGACAAAATTCCCAGGCCCCTTCCTCGGGGTCGTTTAGCAAGAGACTAGTGAGGGATCTCCTATCGGAGGTTCTCCATCCTTCCATTGAGTAGCTCTTTGGAGGGCTTGTGCTTTCTTCTCCAATATCCGGCATATGGCCAAGCTCCATCTCTTTTCGCGCATAAATCCAAGGAGGATTTCATTTTCTAAGTGAGTTATAGCAAGTGGAACTCTAGATCCGTAAAGAGCTAGCTTCTATTGGAACCTCTTCTGAGTGAGTGTGTCTTTTAACCTCCCGGAAGAGCGCATCCATAGTTTGTGCTTCAAATATCAGATCTTGGTATCAAGACAAGTGTATATTATCATATACAACTCATTTTCTCCTCGTCCGCATAAATCTTGAAGATCGTAGTTGCAGAGGTTTTGGAGTTCTCCCGGAAGAGAGATCTCTAAAGGGAAAGGATCATTCCTTTCGACTGGTAGGATCCATGGATTGGACAACCAATCCATGTACCCTTCAAATTTGATTTTAATTTCTCTCCGATGTTTTTACTACGTAACTTCGAATACCGCTATAGAACCGTGAATTAGATCTCGCATCTACTCACTCGTTGTTGATCATTGGCCGAGATCCCCAAGGGGAGTGTATTCTAAAGTGCCTTTTGTATACAGATCTGCAATAGATCTACCATTTTGTATGGTAGATCTATTATATATATGAAATTTAATAAATTAAGTTTCACCCTCCTAAAATTTATGCCGAGAATATTTCCCGGTTCAATATATTGTTGCAAAGACCTATTTGAGGCTTGTAATCATTGCAAATGCCCATATTTCTAGTGTATATTGCTTAGGCCATGTAATAGACTTGATTTCCTATTTATCACACTCCATTATAAATTTCACCTTCGTAAATTGTGTTATCCATGATTCAAGAAATTTGGCATACTTAAAGTCATGGGAAATCGTGGGTTTTATGCCTAAATTTCTGGATTGGAGGAACTATTTAATATAGCTAGGATCATTTTTTTGAGCTAAAATTTGAAATTGAGTCCTAAATGACCCTAGATAAAATAACCTCCCACCATTCCCCTCTTATTTTTTATGCATATTTCTAAATACATTCATTTTAGGGCCAAAATCACCGCTTTCCCCCATTCTTTGCCCATAGAATTAATCTCTCTTGCCGTTGATAAAATTCGCCGAGGTGTTTCTAAACAAATTTCAGATTTATTATCTCACTTATACCTGCGTATTTTGTTTTATACTCGCAACCCTTTCATTGGGCAATTTTTTTTAAGACAACTAGGTGTGGGAGATCTCGTTTTTAACCCACCTAGAGTGATTTATTTTGGTTTCATTGGATTTCAAATTTTAAATACTCTAATATAAGGGATACAAGGGCTGGTCTTGGTTTCTAAATCACACATTCCCGAAAAAATCATTTTTCAGCCTCGTCTCGTCGAGTAGTCCAAATTTGTGAACATTACAGCCTTCCACCAAACAAGTGTCAAAGACCTTCCATTCCCAATGAAGCTAGCCGACCTTTTGTTTCATCATCATGAAAATTTTTAATTCTAAAATAGACCTCTTATTGCCTAATCCAATGATCTAGCTTTTCCGCATTAATCTCACCATCGAACTTTGGCAATTCAAACTTAACATCAATTTTAAGAAAAGGACTTTACCCGTGTTCTTGAATTTTTTAATGATCTATTTAAGATGATGTAGAGGTTGATGAAGATGATGGTGATGATGGCAACTTTCCACTCGTCTCCATTTCCTCGATTACCCTTTCCGGGATTTATCTTCATCATTATGGCCTCCTAACGATCCTTGTCCTTCCTCGTGAAGTTTGGATCCTTCTCCTTCTAGTCTTTCATTCCTTTCTCAAAGTAATCTCACCATTTCAAATTTCATGTCTAGGAATGCCTCCTAAACACTCTTCTTCCTCTTGGGATCAATTTCTTCAAGAATTTCTCCTTCTCCCGAAGTCATGCTTATGGCTTCTTCTCGCTTCTCTTTGAGGTGAAATTGAAGGTGGATATAATGGCACTCTTGCCCTCCTTGGCCGAGGATTGCTTTGAGCTCTCACCACCAGCCTCTTTAAGCTTTAGCCTAGTAAGCATTAAAACTCACAACAATTGCTGCCCCAAGATGGCTCCGTAGAGCTTCAGAGTTGTTATGAAAACTTTTAAGCAAATCCTTTGCACAAATGTTAAACAGAAAATAATATAGCTTAACCTAATGCTCAACTTGATCTCTCGATACCAACTTGATCCGAATGGAATGTATTATTTTTTGTGCTAAGTATCCAAATAGTAATTAAAATGTGTGCATGAGGTTCTCTCGGTTTACAGAAACAGATGGTTTAAGCTTAGTTAAAAAGATTTTTGTGTGAGGTTAAAGCATGTAAATTACTTATAAAAAAATTTACAAATACGTAAATAATAGAGAAATAAACATCACATGTAATAGTACTCAAGAAATTTGATGATGTAGTCTACCCTCCTGTGCTACATCTCGCTAGTCCAAATTCCCAATGGCATGTCCCTCATATATTAATGCTCAAAAATGGTAAGTACATGTGAATAAAAAGCCTCAAAATGGCTGTGCTCTATAAAAAAATAGCTTTAAAAATTTGAATTAGTCGTGAATGACTATTCCTATTTGTAGAAAATAGTTGAATGGATACTCAATACACTCGAAAAACCCTAGTGGCCCTAAAGGGCTCCCTGACCTTTCCCGAAGCTAAACCCGCAAAATATGACCTCGGTGGCTCAATCTTATTCCAATGTGTTCCAAATGTCGAGAATACCCAAAATTGACTATCCATGCATCAAAATTGGTCGAAAATCCAAGAAATAAAACAAGAATTTTCCCAAAGGTCCCTTAAAATCTCCACCAAATGTGGAGTAACTAAAGATAACCGGAGTTAATTTGGAGTTTTTCTCCAATTTTGTGGCACGCCCTCAAAATCTATTGGTGGTTAAAGATAGCATTTAATTTTAGGGGTGGGGTGGTCACAGAAGGACCTCTCGCGGAACCGTCGGAACTATCCGCAATTTTAAGGGTTTCCCGAAATTGTCGAATAAATGTTTTGTTAACTCGCCATGTGACCGCACTCTTTGTGCCGCCGGCTATGGTTTCATCTAGCCCCCGATTCCAATGCAATTTTATATGAAGTGTGGGGTTGGCCCTCATTTCTCGCCGAATGTCAACATGTTAATTATTTTAAACAACCACGCTCCATCGTGGTTAAGAACTTTGGTGCAAGCTCGCTTGAGCCATATGTGTGCGTACCGTGGTCATGTGTTCAAATCCTATGAACTAACAAAAAAAAATTAATATCTCTTCCTCCTCCGGCCTAGGCCATGTGGCGGCCTCCGAGCCTCGCCATGTGGGACCCATTCATTGGTCCGTTTACAATAAAGTCAACAAGCCATCGAAACAAATGTTGCCACTTGTCAAAATATTATTCTCCTTTAATATTCTCGGGAATATTCCAAGGAATATTTTGAGGAATATTCCTAAATATTCCTTTGAATATTCCTTTTTAAAATTTTCAAATTTGTAAAGTCAAACTTTGGTCAAACTCATGTTTTTGGAGTTTACTAGGCTTTTCAAACCTTCATAACTTCTTCATATGACCTTCGTTTTGCAACCGCTCATGGCGACGTAATCGCAAAGGACGAGACCTTTCGTCGCTCGTGTTGTACTTTAAGCATTTTTCATTTTTGAGCATTGCTAACTATGGACATGATCTCCCGATCAATAGCATCTTAATTAGCAAAGGAAATATTCACAAGAACTTACCTCTCAAACCCTTGAAAAATATTCTCTCGCCTTCGTAGCATGATATGAAATGATCTACCACAAATTCTATCACAAATCCACCCAAGATACTATCAACCTGCCGATCTATGGTTCGTATGATTTTGTTATCAGCTTTTCTCCAACTCGTCGTATTAATTCAAGGGTCCACCGCGTAACCCTATCGTTCTTCCAACAGTTTGGAACTCCACCAATATTGAAAACCACTCCCCGCAACTCGTGTGTGAACGTCATGAAGAAGATCTCATGTACCTCTCCGTAAAGATACACTTATTCTTCTACTTTTCAATAGATAACTTCTTACTCCTATTTTATTTTAGGGAAAACCTGTCTCTATTTTTCGAAACACTCTTCAATTTCATATTTTTCTAGATGCCACAAACCCCGACTCATCACCTCGGTTTCGAAAATTCTCCCGTCCCGGTAACTAAACCATTTGTTGGCTTGAGGGGTCTGACTCAAAGTTTAGATTTAAGATTAACCAACAAACCCCCGTACTACCGTCCCTTTCAGAAATGGCCTTCTTGCGCAGGTTAAGGTCTCACCCAAAGTAGTATGGGAGGGTATTGGAACTAGGCTTCTACACCCTATGAGAGAGATATTTAATAAAGTGCACCTTCAAATATAAACATGCCCGCATTGAGAAAGTGTTAACCATAAACCCTTAACAATATGCGTAACATAATAACTTGTGCATCCCATAAATCATAAGATAATAACTTAACATGAGAAATATAACTCTCGTATATATGCATTCATTGTTCTTCTAATCAACTATTACAGTACGCACTTAATCTATAATTAGCTACTAATGCATAGATAATGTATACAAATAACAAGGAATTAACATGTAGCACAACCCATACCGTGAACACAAGAGATATTCAAAATGTCTTCTCATTCATTAATACTCATATTCCATGCACACAACCAAGGGGGTCCGCACGCAGACTAGGGTCTCCGTACACACATCTAGCAAGAGCCCTTACCCAAACAAATCTACAAAAAAGTATCACAAACATCCAATATTCTCATTCAAAATTTTTCAAAACTTACTTAGACTCGATCTATTCATCTATATTTATACTCGTTTTAGCCTCGCATCGCCCTTGGTCTACCCTTTGGCCCATTATAATTCATTAGGGGCTTTGACCCACCCCAAAGCCCCCGCGCGACTAAAATATTACAAAATATTACAAAATTATATCAAAATTGCATTCAAAATGGGGCCCCATTCCAATAGATGTATATATGGGAACTAATCGCTTCAAAACTGCTTCCTATCCGTATTTCTATTATTCAGAAAATAAAGAAGAAATACAATATTTGTTCAAGCCTAAACTATCTCTACACAAGTATAATCTAGCCTATCGCTTCTTAGAATAAATCTAGCGCACTTAGCCAATTTCCTAGTCTTCCAAGCTCCTAATTCCTTGCGTTGTTAAATGAGGAATTAGGCCCATATTTAATATAAATTTCCCCCATTGGATTGTGCAATTCCTTTAGGCTCTTCCTCCTCACTACATGCACCACCCGTACAACTTGGATAATTATACAACCGATAGTACATTTCCCTTGAACTCCAATATCAACTCGCAACTTGTATATCATACATGCATGAATTATTTCTAGTTGATTTATCATTTAACTGTAGATCACCGAGTACACACCCCACTACTTGACCTCCCACCAAACTTCCTCCAAGAATTGGAACTAGTTTAATTGACCATAACTCAAATTAATCGAATAAATTAATTACAACTCAAAATAAACTCAACCTAGGCTCCTATAAAGTAGGAATAACTCTACATGACTCAAGTTAATCCCTCAACTCGAATTAACTAAACAAACTAAGTCAAACTAACTTAGTTAACTCGTACAAGTCATCTTATGATGTGGGATTACAATTTTCTCCTAATTTAATTCAAGGGGAAATTAAATCAGGATTTTATTGTTGTCATTTTCAATGCGTATCAATAATAGTATAAAAAGGGAAAGCCCACAACTCTAAAAAAAACTAAGCTTTGGCTCTACCGTAATTTTGAAGCCGCCGATATCACCTCGAATATAAATTGAGTTGGTCATGAAAACCAACCTTTGAATAGCCCCTTTGTTAAAAAGAAAACATTTTATAACTTAGAACTAAAAATTACTTACTATAAATATATTACAATTTAGACAATTTATTTTAGTTATTTAGTTAACCAAATTTTCAATTTAATATTAATTCATATATTATAAAGGGAAAACATAAAATTAATATAAAATCAAAGATACTAAATTGTATTTAAAAAATATTAAATTAACGATAATAAATAAAAGATAATTATTTATTAAATTTTATTATATATTTTTTGAATAAACTTTTTCTTTATTAGAAAATGTATATAAATAATATATATATATATTATTTCTACAAAATCACTTAAATTTAATTTCAAGGTTTAAATTCATTATCACAAAGTTTATCATCTAATTTAAGGGAATTTAACCTAAGGGTAGAGGGCTTGGCAAAATTAAATAAAACTAAAAATAAATAAATAAAATTTATAATTATAATTATCTTTATATTTATATTTATAGTTATAATTATAGTTATAGTTATAATTAATAATTAAACTACCTCACATTCATCTTAACTCTTGATATACATCGTATATCAGCTAACCATTTTCGACCTTGAGGCTGCAAGGGGGTGCTTAGATATCTAGGAACTGAGGAGGTTGAGTATCTTATAAAGATGTGGTGTGGGTAAATGGATCTAACCCATTGAATATTCCATGATAAAATCGAGGATCTTACATTGTCTTGAATAATTGTAACAAATTCTCACATTGGAGGTAAAAGTAATAGAGGTAAATCACCTTCTTTATGCTCTTGAATCCACCGTAGTGAGATTTTGCAGATTATATGGGTTTTGGCCCATATTTGATACTTTCCATTAGTGATATTTTACAACCTTAACCAAAAACTCTGAGATACACCTATGTTCAATTTTTTTCATTGATCAATTTGATATTCAAGAATATCTGGAGAGATTATTGAAATAAGGGCCCTAGTTTTAGGGGAGTAGGGATTTTCCTCACCCCTTAGTTCCGAGATTTTGACTCCACAACAGTGGTGATCTCAAAAATGTCAGTGTTCGTGAGGCTTCTAAATCTTCTCCTTCCTTTCTGGTATCACAAGGTTCTCGAGGATATTGGAAATAATTTGTGTTCATTTAAAAAAATGGATGTTAAAATAATGGAGAAAGGGTTATTCACCTTTGCTATAATCTGTGTATAAATAGACCTAAGTAAGGCTATTCCTAGCCATATTTAGTTGAAACATAAAACCTTTTAGTGGACCCTTATTATAGATTATGAAAATATGGCATTCAAAATGTAACACACTTGGGTTAAAAATTCATGTAGTAAAGTTAATAAAGGCAAAATAAGACCAAGTTCATGGGATAGGTATTCCAAGATGAATTTTGGGCAAAGTATCCTAGTGGGAATCACTTGTTCTTTGTTATTGCTAAGGGGAAATTGGAAAAGGTAGTGGAAAAGGCATTGAAAAGGAAAAAAGGTATTATGGGCACTTTATTTATGAAAATAAAGGAAATTAAGATAAAAGTAAGGTGAAGAGTCATAGGAAACTAGAGAAAAAATGAAGAAATTAGAGGCATTAATAATAAAAAGGATTTAGAGGATCAGTTCACAACTTTGAATGGTTAGCATTTTGTCAATTCAATTTTGGAATTGATTTCAGAGAGGAGAAGAGCACCAAAAGGAGAAATAGAGAAAATAATAAAAGGAAGGACAAGGAAAGTAAAGGAAATCAAGGAATAAGCAATGAAAGATTGGATAAAGTGGCTTCAACAGGAATACTTGCAAGTAATAGGTTGCATGTACGACTTCCAAGCTAGTTTTGGAATGCATGGTATACGCATGTGTGTATTTGGTTCATTTTTTGTCATCATCATGGGACTTTCCTAGTATGACAGTGGTTTCAAACTTGCCTTTCCATTTCCGGATAGCCATGGTGTGATGGGATTCATTCTTAGTTGATTTTTGGATTGCTAGAAGGTTTTTGGATATGGGTGAGGTGGCCTCAGGAAAATCACAAGATTTGTGGATGGAGATGGTTTTTTTTAGCCCCCTAATTTGCTCTCTTTTTACCATTTTCCCATTCCTAAATCATAATCATTTACCTCTGCTTCACCCTTGTATGCACCCTCATCTTGCACCAATCCAAGCATGGTGACATATTTCATATAAACCTTTATTCTTCATGTTTTAATTCAATTTAGAATTAATTAAATATTTATTACATGATTTCTTACTTTTAAATCACTTTTGTAACTTGTCGATATCTCCAATGGTTATTTGATAGTTAGAGTGCTTACCATGATCATTGATCTTAGTGTAGGATCGGATCTTGCACCATTGCCAGCACAAAAAATCTTCACGGCAGATCCGAACCTCCTTGATCATTGCCTCGTCTTGAGCCACTTCAGCCACGACAACAGAGTGATTCAAAGGTAGCCGAGACTAATCCGTGAAGGGAAGAAGCTGGTTAGGTACGGCTAGTTTTGCAAAATCCTCTTATTTTGAAGGCCGAAACTAAATTCTGCATTTTCTTATGTAATCAGTTAAAGGACCTATTTTGGCCTTTGGCCAAGGGCCTATATAACGTAAAATGTAAATATGACTTAGGGTGAGAATTTTTGGAGCAGAGTTTTTAGAGAGAAGTTTGATATGCGGTAACAGGTTGTTTTGTTATTGCCCGAATCTGGGATGAACATTATATTAACGCATGTATTCGCCTCAATTAATTAATAAAATGGGAGCTATGCCTCATGTTTCAGAAACTGAATTTCTGTCTTTAAGCTAATGAATCGACTAATTTGCTAAGCAATGTTTTAACTTAAAATGGAAACGCGTTGGTTGGCTAGGGCCCAGCCAACCCAGCACGTTTACCCCATTTTCTGTTTCTTGTAATTTGTGTTTATATTATCAAAGTGTGATTTAAATTTCAGCACATGTATTCCTGTCTCAGTGAAAATGGATCTGTCATGTGAAGTAGTTACATTTTCTTTCCTTGCAATTTACTTTCATACACTTGATTTCAGATTGTTTTTCATCTGCCTGGTACAAGAAGAAGAAACAAACATGCACTAGTGCATGTTGGTGTGATATTTCCTTTTCCTGCAATTCTATTTAATTGGTTTTTTTCACCTAGTCCAAGCAGGAGAAATGAACCTACACCAGTGTACGTTGGTGTGATGCAGCAAGTTTTCTTAATCTACTTTCTTTCTTTAAAAGCTTATGACAGGATAAATGATTGTTTCTTTATTTCTGCATTTTGTTAAGATCAGAAACATTCACTTTTATGTGTGAAATTTGATTCGATATAAAACTAGCACTTGCAATAATTGAACACTCATTTTAAGGATTAAATGCTAAGTGCAGGAAGCTCTAATCCGGTGCAAGAACTAGTTTCTTTCCACAAGATCTGAGTGCTCTGAACCTTGAAAAGTTCGAGCCCTTGAATGAAGTAAAAAAGGCCTTCAGTAAAGACACTATTTATACCTTCTACATAAATCTTTGATCCTGCACTAGTGCAAGACAAATTAATGCAAGAAGGAAATCTCTAAGGAAGCAGGTTTAAGGGCCCATCTAACGAGACTGCTAAAGTGTCTCTACTAAGGGAAAACACACACTGAGTAGATTAAACAACCATTAGTGGGAGTGATTGCCTTTATCTTTAATTCTCTCTTACAAATTCATATTTCCTCGTTCCAGTCTTAGATTATTTTTGATGGTTCAAGTTGCCTTTTTCTCTTTTGATTTGATTATGTAATCGTTCTTTTAAAGAGAGTAGGGATTTATATTAGGAAGATTCATACCATCTCTGGCATTACCTGTGCTTCATCTCTAAGTTTATTGATCCCTGGGTTGAAAAATTAAGTGTTGAGGAGTTTCTTAAGTGTAATTCCTACACCCAACATTTTGGCATCGTTGTCGGGGAGGTGATTTGATCTGGTAATAATTTTTTGATTATACAATAGAGGTAATTTTTCTTTATTTCTGTAGTGTTGTTTCTTTGAAGGAATTTTACTGATGTTAATTGATTTCTGATAGCATTTTTTTTAGAATTTTTTTGTTATTTTTCTTTTTTCTTTTCTTTTGAAATGAATGCCTAGGAAATGTAAGAGTTTGAATCCCACTAAGGGCCGAAAGAATTCTAAAAAAAAAATTTCATATTGGGTCTCCTTCTGTCAGCAGGAAGCCCAATCCAACTCAAACTCATCACGCAAGAACATCCACTTGGATTCTGGTGATAACAGCTTAGGTGTGGATCAGCCTATGGAGAGCGGTACAACTAAAAGGGGAACAATGGTGGACCAAGAAGATCATTTGGAAGGGATTGGTGACAACTAGGTAAGTGAAAAACAATCCACTTTTTTGTTTCCAATTGTGGATCCTGATACTGTGTCGCAAATGAAGAATATTCCACCATTAGCTCTCCCTCACTTCCATGGTAAAGCTCATGAAGATCCTCACTCTTTTTTATTTGAGTTTGATATTCTGTGTAGAAGTTATGATTATGCAACTGAGGCTTAGAAGTTAAGATTGTTTCCTGTTACCCTCAAGGACTCAGCTCTACGCTGGTTTATGGGGTTAGGAGGAAACACTATAACTTCTTGGGATTAGATGAAGAGAGTGCTTTTGTCTAAATATCAAGAATATTGCAAAACTCAGGACATGTAGGATGAAATTTTTACAATCATACAAGCTGATGATGAAATTCTTGAAGATTATCTGGAAATATTTCTATATATTTTACAAAGGTAAAAACTTAAGCTTGATCCCAACACTATTAGGACCTTGTTCTTAAGAGGACTTACTGATAATGCTAGAAATAATTTGAATCTGTTAGGGCAAGGTGATATTTATTTCTCAGCAAACTTTTGACCAAATTTGTGAGTTATGCAGGAAATTTTCAAGAAACCAGTATAGATCCGGTAGAGGAACTCAAAATAGAAATAAAAAAACTGAATCAATTGATGCCATGATTATTGGACTAGACAATAAAATGGAAAACATGAAAATTGATATAATGAACACTGTTACCAAAAAATTAGACTCCTTAAAATTTTAGCAGAAACTCATGAAGGAACAAGAGTCATTATGTATTTTATGTCCTAAATGTAGAGACAAACATCCTCCTAAAGAGTGTCCTCTTAATCTGAAAGAAACTAATAAGTGTGCTATTTGTGCAGAAGACCATATCACTGAAAAATGTCCCTCTATACCAAGACTTAAAGCTGTATTTACAGGGGGACAGCCTGAAACTGAATACTTGAATGCTATGGGATCAAGAAGGAATTGGCCTCAGGTAGGTATAGGTATGGCTTCTAAATTTTCTCCACACTATTTTGGTTATAATTCACATGCATATTCTAATCCTAACTCTCATTAGTAGTGGAAGTATCAGAATCAATATCATCATGGGAAACCTTCTCAACCATGGCAACAAGGTTGGAGAGGGCCAAATCATTATCCATATTCCTACCAGCCATCTATGTAGTCATATCCATCTACACATGCACCTTATTCAATGCCTCAACTTCCGAGTCAGTCCACTACACCATTTCCTTTATCGCCACCCTTTCGACCTCCTCAGTTGCCTGCTCAACCTATGCCCAATCCTAATAATAATAAAGTAGTGAAAATTATTTATGTAACAAACCCACCTTTGTCATTCAAATACCAGTCTACTCCAGTTGGGGTTCATGATATTCAATTAAGATCGAGAAGGACTGTAACATTAGAAAATCAGAAGCAACCTATGGTGATCATTAAAGAGAAAGGAGAAGAGGAAACTCTTAACCATTCTCTGAATGTTTTCATTAAGCATCCCTTACCCTCTGAATCCTTGCCATCTTCTTCCAACCAACCTCCCTTCCCAGAGAGGCTAGTAATGGAAAGGAGTGAGCCTATTTCTAAGACTAGTTTGGCATTTGAGCTTCGGAATATTTTCATTAAGATACCCTTGCTTCAAGCCATCAAAGAGATCCCCATTTGTACCAATATTATTAAGGAACTCTGTCACAAGAAACCTAGGAGGAATATATTGGAACCCCAAACCATTAAATTTGTTGGTAGGGCAGCAGAGTTGATGACGTGATGTGTGTCTGTGGAAAAATATATTGATCCCAGAAGCCCTGTTGTCTCAGTTCAGACTGGTAATGTCCTTGTCTCTAATGTTCTTATAGACCTAGGGGTAGCCATTAATGTCATGACTAAGCAAACCATGGATCAATTTTGGTTATTTCATCTTCACCCTACTCCCACTATGCTTGAATTAGCAGATAGATATAAAATCAAGCCAGAAGGAGTATTGGACGATATGATCATCTCATTATATTCTTGGTAATATCCTGCTGATTTCATTGTGCTTCAGCAAAATAAACCAGTAGGAGGACATCCCTTGATCTTGGGTCGACCATGGTTTGCTATGGCTGATGCATATATTGGATGTTGTTCCAGTGATATGTGTATTTCACGTGGAGATTCTAGGAAGAAAGTTACCTTATACTCCCCTACCAGATCCATTCAAGACCTTATGGTTGGATCAAAGCAGTGATGAGAAGACTAATTCTATTTCCCTTATCCATCATTATACTGTATCTTCACAAGAAGATGAGATTCAAGATTTTCTGAATAATCTGGACACTATGCCTAATTTTGAGCCATTGAGCCAAATTTTCAACCTATATTTTCAAGAAAATAATGATTCTCATTCTTCTATACCACTGAATTTGACCACTCCCTTGAGTACTCTTGAGCTTGATACCACTCTTGTTGAGATTAACCCTTGTAAATCGTTGCATATTAGTTCATATTTGGACTCATCTCAGCAGGAGCAACTTGTGAATTTGTTGCAAAACCATCTTAGTGCCTTTGCTTGGGGCTATGAATATATGAAGGGTATCCCTCCTGAAACTTGTACACATCATATCTGTATTCAGGAAGGAACCTGACCTGTCCAACAACCCCAAAGGTGAATGAATCTAGCTCTAAGAGATATTGTGAAGGAAGAAGTATAGAAACTCTTAGATGCTGGTTTTATCTATCCTATTTCTGACAGTTAGTGGGTCTCTCCATTAGTACTGGTACCTAAGAAATATGGAAGATGGAGTATTTGTATTGATTATTAAGAATTGAATAAATCCACTCTTAAAGATTACTCCCTCTCCCTTTCATTGATCAGGTGCTTGATACCCTTGTAGAAAAGAAATATTTCTCCTTTTTGGATGGCTTCAGTGGCTATAACCAGATGCATATTGCACCTGAAGATCGGGATAAAACTAATTTTGCATGTCCATGGGGGACATTTGCTTACAAAGTGCTTCCCTTTGCTTTATGTAATGCCCCAGCTACCTTTCAAAGGGCAATCCTGACCATTTTTGCTGATCTAGAATTTGTAGAGATTTATATGGATGAGTTTTCTATGTTTGGTGATTCTTTTCAGGAAGCTCTAAAAAATTTAGAGAAATTCCTTCTTTGTTTTCAAGAAGCCTATCTCACTTTGAGTTACAATAAATGTAGATTAATGTGCAAAGCGGGAGTGGTACTTGGCCATTTGATTTCTGATAAAGGTATCCAGGTTGATCCAACAAAAATTGAAATCATTTTGAATCTTCCTACACCCAAAACTCAAAGGGAAGTAAGAGGTTTTTTAGGACATGCTAGTTACTATAGAAGATTCGTTGAAATTTTTTCGAAGATAGCTACTCCTCTTTTCCGAATTCTAGCCAAGGATAGTGAATTTTCTTGGTCCACATCTTGCCAACAGTCTTTTGAAACATTGAAGGAAAAGTTGGTGCAGGCACCAGTTTTGCGAGGTCTAAATTGGTCCCTACCTTTTCACATTTGCTCTGATGCTTCAGATTTGGCTTTTGGTGCAGCTTTAGGACAAGAGGAAAATAAGAAATCCTATGCTATTTATTATATTAGTAAGAATTTGTCTTTTTCTGAATTGAATTATAAAGTTATAAAGAAAGAGTTTTTAGCTGTGATTTTTGCAATTAACAAGTTTAGGCACTATATTACAGGATATGAAGTATTTGTACATACTGATCATTTCGTGATTAAATATGTGATGAACAAACCATTGACAAGCGGTAGAGTGACTAGGTGGTTTCTATGGTTGCACGAGTTTAATGCTACTATTGTTGATAGACCAGGGAAATCTAATGTTGTAGCAGATTTTCTTTCTAGATTAGATAATCTTGGTGAAGTAACTCCTATTAATGATGATTTTCGAAATGAACATCTTTTTGCTATGTCAACAAATTCTCCATGGTTTTCTGACATTGCTAATTATTTGGTCACTGGAAAAACACCACCTCACTTGTCCGCTTGTGAAAAGCGAAATATTATTCAGAAAAGTATTGCATATTTCTGGATTCAAGGAGATCTCTTTTACAGTAGCCCAAATCTAATTATCTGTAGATGTGTAAGAGAGGAGGAAGTGTTTGACATATTGAAATTTTCTCATGATGAACCTTGTGGAGGCCACTTCGCTAATAAGAGAATTGTATATAACGTATTACGTGCTGGTTACTTTTGGCCTTCCTTGTTTAAGGATGCCAAACAATATGTCAGGTGATGTGATAGTTGTCAACGAATGGGCTTGCCTAATCAAACCAATGAAATGTCTTTAAGCCCCCAAGTTATGATTGAGCCATTTGAAAAATTGGCTACTGATTTTATAGGGCCAATAAATCCAACATAAGTAAAAAAAATATTTTGGTTTGTACAGATTTCGTTACAAAATGGGTAGAGGCTAAAGTTGTTTCTTTTGCTACAGAAAAAGTTGTTGTTGATTTTCTTTTTACTGAACTATTTACTAGATTTGGTGTGCCTAGAGAAATTGTTTCTGAAAATGGTCTGCAGTTTATTTCTAATCTGGTACAGGGTGTGATTGAGCAATACAAGATCCGGCACAGGTAATCCACATTGTATCACCCATAAGCAAATGGCCAGGTGGAATCTACAAACAAAGTGATCGAGTCCATTCTTACAAAGACAGTCAACATGCATCGGAAATACTGGGCTGAAATATTACCAGAAGCTTTGTGGGCATACAGAACCACTTGGATAAATAGCATAGGACATACACCATATGAGCTGGTATATGGCAAACAGGTTCTGTTACCAATTGAGTTCCAGATCAAAACTTTCAGAACTGCAGTTTAGTTAGGACTAGATCTCTCTCAGGCGCAACAACAACTTCTTCTCCAATTAAATGAGTTAGATGAATTTCGTAGAGATGTTGTTCAGCAGAACATCCAAATTCAGCAGCAAAGAAAAAGGTGGCATGACAAGTCTATTAAAAAAAATCAGTTCCAACCAGGTGATTGGGTACTCGTTTATGATTCTAGATTTAAAATTTTTAAAGGGAAGTTCCATACACGTTGGATGGGACCTTATGAAGTTATCTGATTATTCTAGAATGGAGTAGTAGAAGTCAAAACTTTGATGGAAAAAATTCAGTATTCTTGGTAAATGGACATAGATTAAAGAAGTATTTTCAGCCACTTGCCAAGAAATATTTTACACAGCAAGTCCAACAGCAATTCAAGATGCTAGTGGTAAATGGTAATACCAACCTTTTGAAAACATGAATTCTTCTTCTTCCTCTAAAAATTGAAAAAAAAATAATAATAAAAAAGTAAAGAAAAAATATTTTCCTGTAATTGTGAAAATCATTTCGCTGACATGATTGCAGAAGGGTCAACCTGAAAACCAACTTGATGGCAGGAAGATCAAAAATTTCTAATAAAAAGAGAATGTTGCTTGATCTTTATATGTGGTAGTGACCACTGAGTAAAAGTAGGTTCAGTAGGACCAACCTTTATACATTGGGGTAATTAGCATGGATATTTTTATTCAAGTAACACTTAATTCTCGCTGCAGTTATTTTTCTTGCACTAGTGCAGGAAGACCTTCTAGAAAATTTTCCGCCTTTCTTCATATACCATTTCATAATATTCCCTCAGTTTTATTCTTTAAATCCCAGAATTATTAACCTTCCCACATTCTTCTGAATTCACCCTACCCGCTTCGTAAAAATCCCACTTTACCCTTGAATTTTTTTCCCTATCCCACTTCTGTTTATCCCCTCTTGTGGTACTATTCCTGGAATCCCTGTAACAAAATTCCTTCCCATTCTGAAATTTTTCCCTTTCCCACTTCTTTGTTCCCTCATGAATTCATTGTAGGATCTCATACACATAGAGAAAAAAGATGCTTTGAAGCATCAAAAAAGGGTGAAGCAAATTTCCTGTATCAGTTGAGGAAGCCATGTTAGAAGTCCAGCCTATATTTTACTTAAATTCCCTATTCTTTTTTTAGACAATATGCTTGCACTAGTGCAAGAATATCGTCCTATATAATAATAATACAATCATAATGGTACCAACAGAACAACATAGTAAGCGGTGTAAACAGATCGGTGCAAGCATGCACCTTGACAGAAGCAGAGTACAATTTGTTATTTTCATAAGTATAGGTCATAGGAAAGTGGTCATCATGAAAGTTTACAAGAAGCCTTTTTCACTTATTTAAGGAGTACTTGTCCTATCATATTAACTAGGAGAAATTTTTTTAAAGTACAAAGTGTTTTTAGTTAAGAATCATGATTTTCTTTAATAAATGCTAAAGTTTTTTGAATTATGAAGGAGTGCGGAAATGTTTAACCGTTGCTTGGATATAATTACCCTTTCCTCCATAATCCTAAATGTCCTTCACTTATAATGATTACCCCACTTAGCCATTAAAAATTCCGCTGCAAGTACCAATCCCGCACGATTCTAAACATGCCATGCATCTACGGCTATTTTGGTGAAATGGATCGGTGATAAGACAGAAGGGATGTTGGACGGTTGGATCCCTATCTATAAAGAGTCAAATTTTCTGGTATTGCATGCAATTTTTGGACTGTTCATAATTGTTAAGTAGTGATGCCACTTGTTCGATGTGAACCTTCCTCCCTCATTGAGGTAGATCAGACCACTGAGTTTTGCAATACTCTTGCACTATTGTGAGACTCAGGCTTTATTTAGTTTTTGCAGAAATTTGATGGGCACAACAGTGAAGTGGCCCTACAGTTTGCAAAGAGTTTTAAAAATGGTTGTGTAAAGATTGGGCCCCTGAGATTTAAAGTCACAGAAAAATCAATAGTAGTAGGGATGGGCTTGGAAAACGCTGGTGAGTAGTGTTTCAAAAATCAGAAGTTCGAGAGGAAGCACTGAAAACGTTTCATCGTTGATAAGAATATGAAGGTAAACTGGAAGAAAGGAGTTCCATGCATTGCCCTGCTAGGATAGTGGCGGGACCTCCTTTTTATCCTCCAGAAATTTGTGACTTGCGAAGGGAGGTACTCCCTCACCTTTGTGTATCATTTTAGGATGCTGCAACACTTCGAAGCCAGCCATCACATTCGATGGAGGATGAATTTCAATTATTTTTTGTTTAAGATGTAGAAATTATATACAATATGCATGTATATATCCGGACTCTCCTAATCTAACAATATTTATCTTCTTGCTAAATACAGAATCCTTCCACCAGAATTCTTGCGGAAATTTAAACAACAATTTCAAAAAACATGAAGCAATAAAAACACACATAACAAAGTTTTTTAACGGGAAAGCTTGAAGCTTAAAACCCCAACTATCATATATTATGTATCATGGAGATCATGTAACAATCTCATACAAAGCTTAGTACAGCAGGCTCTCAGTACAATCAATCGTCACACACTAACATAGAAGAAATCTGCAAATCCATGCACTAATCTCTACCCTCCTGTTAGCCTGCCTCGACTACGCAATCCAAGCTGATTACAAAGACAAATTCAATGCAATCCCACTCTCCTTGACTACATTATTATCATTGGCAACTCCAATGTAGATATACATGCAATTCATGCATCACTATTAGTCACAATGGATAGTCCATCTTACCCTTTCACCTATCTCTGCACTGGGTCTCCACTGGATTTGACATGCATTGTAGTTAACTGTTGTATTTTTCAGTTGATTAATGAGTTATTATTTGTGATTTAATTAACTAATTAATTCACTCCACTCTCACTAGTGTATCATTCAGTTAGACTAGATACAACTAGGTCAACTGAGTCTAACTGAGTTAAACTGAATACAACTCCATAAACTACTCTTCCAACACTATCATAACTTTGCCACTTCAGTACTAACTGAGTCCTCCATGCATGAACTCCAGTAAACCTTTAAGAATTGCGTAATTCCTTCAACCCACTGATTTGAAAAATCTATATACTTAAATTAAGTGCTCCAAGAGAATAAGTTGTTGTTTAGAGTCTGATTATTATTAAGAGTTAATAATAATCGACATGCATCTATTTTTAGATCGACGATCTATAAATAGACTTCGCCCAATATTCTAAAAATAGAATCTCATCTATTTTTCACATTTGACCAACCATATACAAATAGCCTCCTGCTACATATAGAATATTCTCACCATGTCTAAAAATAGACATACACCTAAAAATAGCCTTTGTGGGCCCCACCTAGTTTAGGTGATTATTTTCCAACTAGGACCAAGGATGATGATTCAGGAAGCCTCGTTCATTGTTTCTTGTTGCAAACTTCAATAGTCCCTCTCAACAAGAAAGGACTGTCTTTGCATGCGACATGCAACTCCATGCATTCTCTCTACAACTCTTGCTGCAACACTTCCGAAACTGAAAGGCTCCAAACAACTCAATCAATCTAATGCATCTATCATCAAAATATTCGACTTATGCTTAGCTACTACACATGTCTTCAGGAACCACTACGTTGTTGAACTCTACACCCATGCACTCTGCACTTGCTCTCAACTCTGAACTACGCTCCAGTATCTGACATTGTCACTTTGATCTTCCTGCATCAATCCAACTGATCATGCTAGTGCTGCTCTATGGGCACCTCGTAGCCAGGTTCAATTCATGAGATCCACACCATCTCAATGAATCCTGTCCATAAATTTATTCTTGGATTATCCATGCATGTTACCCCACCTCTCACCTCGTGGTATAGCCACATGCACTCCCTCTGCACATCTGGCATGAAATTTCTTTGCATGAGCGGTTGCTCCGCCGTCGCAAAATTTTCTAACAAAAGAGCTGATTTTAGACACAAGGAATCCAAATATGCTATTTGTGTCTAAAAATTTTGGATCCAAATTTTCAGATATTCTCTGCAAACTTGCGCACCCAAAAATTCCTGCTCTCATTCCATGTAGAAAATCTATAACACAGCTCTGATACCATGTAGAAATTATATACAATATGCATGTATATATCCAAACTCTCTTGATCTAACAATACTTATCTCTTTTCTAAATACATAATCCTTCCACTATAATTCTTGTGGAAATTTAATCAACAATTGCAAAACACATGAAGCAATAAAAACACACATAACACAGTTGTTTAACGAGAAAACCTGAAGCTTAAAACCCAAACTATCATATATTATGTATCATGGATATCATGTAACAATCTCATACAAATCTTAGTACATCAGGCTCTCAGTACAATCAATCGTCAAACACTAGCATAGAAGAAATCTGCAAATCCATGCACTAATCTCTGCCCTCCTATTAGCCTGCCTCGACTGCGCAATCCAAGCTAATTACAAAGACCAATTATATGCAATCCCAATCTCCTTGACTACGTTATTATAATTGGTAACTCCAATGTATATATAGATGTAATTCATGCATCACTAGTAGTCATAATGGATAGTCCATCTTACCCTTTCACCTATCTCTACAGTGGGTCTCCACTGGATCTGACATGCACTGTAGTTAACTGTTGTATTTTTCAGTTGATTAATGAGTTATTATTTATGAATTAATTAACTAATTAATTCACTCCACTCTCACTAGTGTATCATTCAGTTAGACTAGATACAACTAGCTCAACTGAGTCTAACTGAGTTAAACTAAATACAACTCCACAAACTACTCTTCCAACTCTGTCATAACTTTTCCACTTCAGTTCTAACTGAGTCCTCCATGCATGAACTCCAGTAAACCCTTAGGAATTGCATAATTCCTTCAACCCATTGATTTTAAAAATCTGTATACTGAAATTAAGTGCTCCAAGAGAATAAGTTGCTATCTAGAGTCTGATTATTATTAAGAGCTAATAATAATCGACATGCATCTATTTTTAGATCGACGATGTATAAATAGACTTCGCCCAATCTTCTAAAAATAGAATCTCATATATTTTTCACGTTTGATCAACCATTCCTGCTACATATAGAATATGTTCACCATGTCTAAAAATATACATACACCTAAAAATAGCCTGTGTGGGCCCCACCTAGTTTAGGTGATTATTTTCCAGCTAGGATCAAGGATGATGTTTCAGGAAGCCTCCTTCACTGTTTCTTGTTGCAAACTTCAACAGTCCCTCTCAACAAGAAATGAATGTCTTTGCATGCGACATGAAACTCCATGCATTTTCTCTGCAACTATCGCTGCAACACTTCCGAAACTGAAAGGCTTCAAACAAATCAATCAATCTAATGCATCTATCATCAAAGTCTTCAACTTCTGATTAGCTACTACACATGTCTTCAAGAATCACTACGCTGTTGAACTCTGCACCCACGCACTCTTCACTTGATTTCAACTCTGAACTATGCTCCAGTATCTGACACTGTCACTTTGATCTACCTACATCAATCCAACTGATCATGCTACTGCAGCTCTATGGGCACCTCGTAGCCATGTTCAATTCATGAGATCCACACCATCTCAATGAATCCTGCCTAGAAATTTCTTCTTGGATTATCCATTCATGTTTCCCCACCTCTCACCTAGTGGTATCACCGCATGCACTCCCTCTGCCCATCCGGCACGAAATTTCTCTGCATGAGTGGTTGCTCCCACTCCATGATCCTCATCTTGTGGCTACTCCACATCCCGAGGTTCACTCTTACCTGCATGAAAATTCTACTCCCTCTCAAGCTTCAATTGCATGTATTTCTTGCAATTCCCAACAGTAGGAAGCTCCGTAGAAATCCCATCTACATCAATCTATAAAGATTCTTCTGCATCTCCAGTTGTGGCTTCTCCACAAACTTCTGAGATTTCTTCTCATGCTACATGTTGAGAGGCTCCCTCTCAACCACCAAGTCACTAACCTCTGCTTTTCTCCTCAAATCTTTGCATGCATCTTGTACCTCAGTGCATGTAGATTCTTGGCTCGCGCACATTGCAATTGTCCCACCGTCGCAAAATTTCCTAACAAAAGAGTTGATTTTAAATCGACGATATATCCCTCATTCGAGCTCCGATTCGACCGATTATTTTATCAATTTGGGTATTTTTTTCCAAGAAATCAAAATATGCTATTTTTTCTGAAAATTATGGATCCAAATTTTCATATATTCTCTACAAACTCACGCACCCAAAAATTTCTGCTCTCATTCCATGTAGAAAATCTATAACACAGCTCTGATACCATGTAGAAATTATATACGATATGGATGTATATATCCATACTCTCTTGATCTAAAAATATTTATCTTCTTGCTAAATGAAAAATATTTCCACTATAATTCTTGTGGAAATTTAATCAACAATTGCAAAACACTTGAAGCAATAAAAACACACATAACACAGTTGTTTAACGGGAAAGCCTGAAGCTGAGAACCCCAACTATAATATATTATGTATCATGGAGATCATGTAACAATCTCATACAAATCTTAGTACATCAAGCTCTCAGTACAATCAATTGTCACACACTAACATAGATGAAATCTGCAAATCCATGCACCAATCTCTACCCTCCTGCTAGCCTCCCTCCACTGTGCGATCGAAGTTGATTACAAAGACCAATTCGGTGCAATCCCACTCTCCTTGACTGCATTATTATCATTGGCAGCTCTAATGTATATATAGATGAAATTCATGCATCACTAGTAGTCACAACGGATAGTCCATCTTACCCTTTCACCTATCTCTGCACTGGGTCTCCACTGGATCTAACATGCACTGTAGTTAACTATTGTATTGTTCAGTTGATTAATGAGTTATTATTTGTGAATTAATTAACTAATTAATTCACTCCACTCTCACTAGTGTATCATTCAGTTAGATTAGATACAACTAGCTCAACTGAGTCTAACTGAGTTAAACTGAATACAACTCCATAAACTACTCTTCCAACTCTGTCATAACTTTTCCACTTCAGTTCTAACTGAGTCCTCCATGCATGAACTCTAGTAAACCCTTATGAATTGCGTAATTCCTTCAGCCCACTAATTTGACAAATCTGTATACTGAAATTAAGTGCTCCAAGAGAATAAGTTGTTGTTCAGAGTCTGATTATTATTAAGAGTTAATAATAATCAACATGCATCTATTTCTAGATTGACGATCTATAAATAGACTTCACCCAATCTTCTAAAAATAGAATCTCATCTATTTTTCACATTTTACCAACCATCTACAAATATCCTCCTGCTACATATATAATATGCTCACCATGTCTAAAAATAGACACACACCTAAAAATAGCCTGTGTGGGCCCCACCTAGTTTAGGTGATTATTTTCCAACTAGGATCAAGGATGATGTTTCAGGAAGCCTCCTTCACTTTTTATTGTTGCAAAATTCAACATAAGAGTTTGGAAAATATGGCCAAGAGTGTGCAGGGTGCACGGGCAGACCAGGCCGATAATAAATTATATCACCACGCCCTGATCAAAATCTTGGTCTAGAAACAATTGCAAATTAAGGGCATGACCTAGAAGGCGTTGTTGAAGCAACTAGATAACAAGCCATCTACAGGAAAGAAGATAGATGGTCAAAAGAAAACAGAGACCCCCGCCAGTGCAAGCAAGGATCCGAGTGTAAAGAGAAGTCCTTCTTGCACCAGTGCAAAAAGGAAATGACCCGAGAAATCAACTGAAGAAAAGGGCCTATCTCCATAGATAAAGAATACAACGGGTACAATTGTTGAAGAAACTCCTCTGATGCCTCCAGTATATGAACAGACCCCCGAAGAATACGATTTGTTGTCAGTCCTTGCAGATGCAACAACATCTGTGGAAGTTGGAGATGACACTTTGTTGGCCAATTTTATTAAGGCCTAGAAAAAGAATGAAAAACTTGTTGCAGAACCATACTCCCCATAGAACGTTGAATCCCCTCCTGCACCAGTGCAAGAAGAAGAAGAACCGGAAGAGCAAGAAGAAGAAGAAGAACTAGAAGAAGTGCAAGAATAAGAAGAACCAGAAGAGCAAGAAGAAGAAGAAAAACCAGAATAAGTGCAAGAAGAAGAAGAACCAGAAGAAGTACAAGAAGAAGAAGAACTGGAAGAGCAAGAAGAAGAAGAAGAACTGGAAGAGCAAGAAGAAGAAGAAGAAATGGAAGAGGAAGAAGTATTTATTGAAGTCATGAGGGATACTGAGGTCCCTGAAGAAGATATAGCCCCTGCCAGGATGGAAAAGGAAGAAGACTCGGTAGCTCCTGCTGCTCGGATAGTCAAGCTAGAGCTTCAAGTGCAGAACTTAGAGCAGCTTGTAGCTAAAGCGCAGGATGAAAAAGAACAAAATAAATAAGAATTCATGGCAGAGATCCATAAAAAGAAAGGAGAAGTTAGGGTGTGGAGGTACCATGCTGCACAATGATTCAGACGACTTAAAAAGGTGGCGAAGAAATTGAAGAATAGAAAAAAGAAGAAGTCTGAAACATTGCAAACTGATGATAGTATGCCGGAGTAGAAGTGAGTTAGAACACTCAAATTTTTGAAGGTTTTTTGCAAAGGTAAAAGATTTGTGTGAGAAAACACAACAAATTAGGGATGGGAGGATGTTAGCCCCCTAATTTTCTCTCTTTTTACCATTTTCCCCTTCCTAAATCATAATCATTTACCTTTTTTTCACCCTTTTATGCACCCTCATCTTGCACTAGTCCAAACACGGTGACATATTTCGTATAAACCTTTATTATTCATGTTTTAATTCAATTTAGCATTGATTAAATATCTATTACATGATTTCTTACTTTTAAATCACTTTTGTAACTTTTCGATATCTCCAATGGTTATTTGATACTTAGAGTGCTTACTGTGACTGCTGATCTTAGTGCAGGATCGGATCTTGCACCATTTCCAACACAACAGATCTTCGCGGAAGATTTGAACCTCCTAGATCATTGCCTCATCTTGAGCCACTTCAGCCACGACACCAGAGTGATGCAAAGGCAACCGAGACTAATCCATGATGGGTGGAAGCTGGTTAGCTACGGCCAGTTTCATAAAACCATCTTATTTTGAAGGCTGAAACTAAATTTTGCATTTTGTTATGTAATCAGTTAAAGGACCTGTTTTGGCCTTCGGCCAATGGCCTGTATAATGTAAAATGTAAATAGGACTTAGGGGGAGAATTTTTGGAGAAGAGTTTTTAGAGTGAAGTTTGATAGGCGGTAACAAGTTGTTTTGTTATCACCTGAATCTGGGCTGGACATTATATTAAAGCATGTATTCGCCTACATGAATTAATAGAAAGGGAGCTCTGACTCATGTTTCAGAAATTGAGTTTCTATCTTTAAGCTGATGAATCGACTAATTTGTTGAGGAGCATTTTAACTTAAAAGGGAAACGCACTGGTTGGCTAGGGCCTAGCCAACCCAGCACGTTTACCCCATTTTCTGTTTCTTATAAATTTTTTTATATTATCAAAGTGTGATTTAACTTTCAGCACATGTATTCCTGTCTGAGTGAAAATGGATCCGTTGTGTGAAGTAGTTACATTTTCTTTCCTTTAAATTTACTTTCCTGGAATTGATTTCAGATTGGTTTTCATCCACCTGGTACAAGTAGAAGAAACAAACATGCACTAGTTCACGTTGGTGTGATATTTCCTTTTCCTGCAATTCTGTTTAATTGGGTTTTTCTGCCTGGTCCAAGCAGGAGAAATGAACCTACACAAGTGCATGTTGGTGTGATGTAGCAAGTTTTCTTAATCTACTTTCTTTATTTAAAATCTTATGATAGGATAAATTATTGTTTCTTTATTTCTACATTTTTTTAAGATCAGAAACATTCACTTTTATGTGTGCAATTTGATTCGATAGAAAACTAGCACTTGCAATAATTGAACACTCATTTTAATGATTAAATGCTAAGTGTAGGAAGATCTGATCCAGTGCAAGAACCAGTTTCTTGCCACAAGATCTGAGTGCTCTGAACCTTGAAAAGTTTGAGCCCTTGCATGAAGTAAAAAAGGCCTTCAGTAAAGACACTATTTATACCTTCTACATAAATCTCTGATCCTGCACTAGTGCAGGATAGATTAATGCAAGAAGGAAATCTCTAAGGAAGCAAGTTTAAGGGCCCATCTAACAAGACTGCTAAAGTGTCTCTACTAAGGGAAAACACACACTCAGTAGATTAAACAACCATTAGTGGGAGTGATTTCCTTTTATCTTTAATTCTCTCTTGCAAATGCATGTTTCCTCATTCTAGTCTTAGATTATTTTTGATGGTTCAAGTTGCCTTTTTCTCTTTTGATTTGATTTTTTAATCATTCATTTAAATAAAGTAGATATTTATATTAGGAAGATTCATACCATCTCTGGCATTTCCTGTGCTTTGTCTCTAAGTTTACAAATCCCCCGGGTTGACAAATTAAGTGTTGAGGAGTTCCTTAAGTGTAATTCTTGCACCCAATAGTTTTCTCTGGGAATCCCTCAACATGTGGGCGGAGACACGAAAATTCATCAAGGGATGGTGAAGGAATTCTAAGGCATCCAAGCTTGGCTTGGTTTTGTGATCTTAGGACCAGTTTAGGTGAGATCACAAAATTGTGAGGGTGGAGGTGGTTTGACCTTTGGATTTACTTGTTTTTTTATGCATTTTTTTATCTCATGAGATTCCCACATTCATGCTTGGAATATGGCACAGGGGTGGTTGGATGAAAGAAATATTTGGTTTAGCTCAATCTATGGTCGGGTGGTACGTGGAAATCCTTGACTTGTTTGGATTTAAATATGAATGATAAGAGCTCTTTCCCTTGTAATTCGTGAGCAATTATACTTGTTATTATGTGCCTTTAATGGCTACGTTATCATTGATTTATCTGGTTATATGTTGGTTATAAGCATTGTTATATGACATATTCAAGTTATGGCCCGTATCATGTTTTTAATTGTAAATGACTAGTTAATGAATGCATTCCCTAATAGATGTTATTGCATCTATTGTGAGAAGGAATTAGACCTTATTGATGTTTCTTAGATAATTTTTAGATATCTATGTTCAGATATGCAATCAAGACTTGTAGATTTCATGTTTACCATGTGTTTGACGAGATGACTATCATGGTTACACCAGGTTAGGTGAAGTACTTGATTAATTTTTTTATTAGAGGATTTGTCTTTTGTCATTTATCATTCTAGAAAGTTATTTCAAGTTTTCGGAAGTGTTTTACAGACTATCCATGAGAAAATGGATCAATTCTCATTGTCGTGGGCACAGAACTGGGTGAAAAAAACTGCAGTTGCTCCCTTGTAGGAATCATACATGTGAGTGGAAGGTTAAAGTCAAAATTAGGCAGTGTTATGCCAACTTCTGGGAGTCAGATCAGGAAAAATGAAAGTTAACTCAGGGTTTGGATGCCTCCAAGGGTGCTTTATCCCTTGGGCATCCTACAGTACTTGAGGAAGCTTGTTCAAATCTTGGTTTATTGACTCCATTTCCATAAGGTTATCTAGGAGGTTGAGTCATTACATAGTAATCCTCATCTCATGTTTACCCAGGAAGGTCATTGAAAGTAGGTAGATATGGGAGGTGGAATTACAGAGTGCTATCAAAGTAGGTTGTGCTCTCATTGGGTTGTATGTTTATGGTTAGACCATTCGCCCCAGGTGACTAGATGCATCTTGTTAGACATGCATTGTCACGATTGTGGTTTTCATGCATGAGGTCATGGTATGTAGTTGGTATTGTCATGCATGATTTTTATATATTGATATGATTATGATTATATATTTATTGTGTTAATTTGGACTAATTTTGTAGATGAGATAGGCCTCCCATGAACTTCACCGAGGTATGTTGATTATGTTTATATTTTGGTTTAGCTAACATGGTATACTTGTAGGGAGAAGAGAATCAAAGATAACAAGAAAATGGGTGGACTATAGATCATGTGAAACTGCTTATAGATCAATTTAGAAGTAAGGAGATGAATACTCTCCTATTATAGTGGACACTTTGAGAATTTTAAGGGAGAAATAGGGAGTTTCGAGGAATAAAATGACTGGTTGGTTGAGGCTCATGAAAAGAAGGAAGATGTCAATGCAGTGATCCTTCAGATTTTGTCAGAATTTCAGAGACAAGACAAGTAGAGGATTATTCAAGAATAAGAAGATAATACTAATTGATCATATGGAAGTACGTCTCGGTCACGATACATGTTGGATAGAGGGGACACAGTCATAGGTGGTAGATCATTGGATACACCTAACAGGAGGATTGGTGTGTATGGGTATCACTCTAGTTCCTCATCCAGAAGACATAATCAAAGTTGTCACCACCATTATCCTTATAGGAGGACTAAGTATTTTCCTAAGGAGTTCAAGAAAGTGAAACCTCCTACATTTCATGGAGAGATGAAGAAGTCAGAAGATGCATAGACATGGTTTCTTGGGATGAATAAATTCTTCAAATTGAACAACTATTTAGAGAATATGAAAGCCAAGATAACTACCTTCAGTCTCAAATGGAAAGTACATATTTCATGGGAAGAGGTGAAGAATGTCAAGGGAATTCGAGAAGAAGAGATGGTTTGGGATGAGTTGGAAATACTCTTCAAGGAGAAGTATCTATATAAAATATATTATGATCACAGAGCTAAGGAGTTTTATGAGTTGCAGATGGGTTCCATGATAGATGGTGAGTATACTAGAAGGTTCCTAGATATTTTGATTTTTTTTCCTTACTACAAGGATGAGAAGGTAAATATTTAAAGGTTCATCAACAGGTTTTCATTAGCATATACAGACCGGATCGAGTTTGATGAGCCTAGTTCGTTGGAAGAATCCGCCAGGAAAATTAAGAATTGTTACGAGAAATCAAAGTGTAAATCTAAGCCTAAGCATTAATTGAAGGGGAATGAGAAATTTAAAGGGAAATGGCCACCGAAATAGGGAAGGCCTCAGGATGTAGGTGAGAAAGAAAATTTTTCTCCTTACAAGAAGTTCAATGTGGTTGATAAGGTACGTGGGTCACATCTTGGTGAGAATTAAAATAGAGGTGATGTGAGGGGACTGTCACAGTGTTGGATATGTAGAAGAGATCATCTCAAGAATTATTTTCCATTGTACTAGGGTGGTAGGCCTCATATCTACAGTGTTGAGGAGGCACAGAAAATTGGGGATGTGGGCCAAAGATTCCTCAATTTTATGTAGTTGTTGACAACAAGTAGGCAGATCACCAAGAATCCATTATTGAGATGGAAGGTAAGCTCTTTCATCGAGTTGTTTCTATTTTGATTGACCCTATATCTAATTATAGTTATGTTAATCCTGACCTAGTGGATAAGTTTGGTTTGAGAAAATAAATGTATGAAAAGTATTGGTTGGTGTAGTTGGCTATAAGTACTAAGAAGAGAGTTCATAATTGGGTAAAAGCTTGTGCATTTGATCTTAATGGTATGCATACATATGCAAATCTAAATGTGCTTCCATTGGGATCATATAGTATGATTTTGGGTATTGATTGGTTTTACCTCCATAGGACCAAAGTACATGGTTTTGACAAGGATATTAAGTGCCTGGATGATAATGGGGAAAAGAGGGTCTTGCAGGGAAAGAAGAAGCCTGCATATGTGAGGATGGTCACAACTATTCAGGCCAAGTGCAGTTGCATGAAAGGATGTGTATTTTTTGCAGTGCCTATTTGTAGTAGCATAGGTAGGAATGTTGAGGATGTAGAAATATTAAAGTGGTGTCCAGTCTTGCAACACTTTTAGGATGTATTCCCAACAAAGATTATAGATTTTCCTCCCCACAGGGAAGTGGACCTTTCTATTGAGTTGGTACCAGGGGAAGCACCAACATTAAAGGAACCTTGCAAGATGATCACACTAGAGTTATTGTAATTGAAGTTGTAGTTCAAGGAAATGCTTGAGAAGGGATACATTAGGCGAAGTGTATCATCGAGGGGTGTACCAATTTTGTTCATGAATAATAAGGGTGGTACTATCAGATTGTGCATTGACTATAGGAAACTGAACAAGGTAACCATCAAGAAGAGGTATTTGTTTCCAAGGGTTGATGACTTTTTTGATCAATTGAAGAGAACATTAGTGTTATTAGCTATTTATTTTAGATTAGGATACCATCAGTTACACATCAAAGAAAAGGAAATCTACAAGACTTCTTTCTGGACCAGGTATGGGCATTATGAGTTTATTGTGGTTCCTTTCGATTTGACTACTTCTCCATATACTTTTATGTACATGATGAATAGTGTATTGCATCCCTATCTAGACAATTTTGTTATCGCAATATTCATTGATGATATATTGATATATTCTAAGAATGAGGAAGAGCGTGTTGAACACTTAGTAGCATTGTTGAGATTTCTAAGAGAGCATCAGTTGTATTATGCCAATATTAGCAAATGTAGTTTCTTTCAGACATAGGTACATTACTTAAGACATGTTTTTTCCAAGGAAGGTATAATAGTGGATCCAAAAAAGATAAGAGTCATAATGGAATAAGCAGATCCTAGGAATGTGGACGAGGTCAGATCATTCAAGGGGTTAACAGGTTGTTATAGGAGGTTCATCAGGAAATTCTCACATATTGTCAATATTATTACATCATTTCTGAGAAAAGGAAAGAAACTTGAATGGATGGAGGAATGTGCTTCAATATTTGAACGGTTGAAGCAGTTGTTGACAAATGATTTAATTCTCAAGATTTCAGATTTAGATAAAGAGGTTGTGGTATGTATAGATTCTTGTAAGAGAGGACTTGGTGGAGTCTTGATGTAGAAGGGATAGGTGGTATGCTACAAGTCAAGTAAACTAAATGAGCACGAGGAAAACTATGTGACTCATGATCCAGAGTTGGCAGTTAACATTCACACCTTGAATATGGTGAGGTATTATCTTCTTCTTCACAGGAGGTTTTTTTTTATGAGTGATCACAATGGGTTAAGGTACTTGTTTTACCAACCGAATATGAATGCTATGCAACCTAGATGGTTGGATACCCTTAGTGAGTTTTAATTTGAGATCAGGTACATTAAGGGAAAGGAGAACATAGTTGCATATTCTCTCAACAAGGGAGTGTAGTTAAACCATGTTGCAGTTGTGAGCTCGTATGGGATAGATTTACAGGACCGTACCTTACAGACAGAACAAGAGGATGACAAGTATCATCATCTTAAGCACATGTTACAATAGGGTACAAGTGAACAATATTTGGATTGTTTTCTCACGGAAGATGGCTTAGTGAGATTTAAGGACAAGATCTATGTTTCGGATGACAATGAACTCACGAATATTATCTTGAAGGAATTTGATGTCAAGTACTATTTAGGTCACTCAGAATATCATAAAACATTGACAGTTGTGAAGAATTTCTACTACTAGTTGAATCTGACGAAACAAGTTGCAAAGTTTTTGGATTGATGTTTGCATTGTCAACAAGTAAAGGCAGAGTGTAAGCATCCAGGTAGGTTACTACATTCGATTCTGATTCCTGAGTGGAAATGGGAGGTCATTTCCATGGATTTCATTAAGAAAATTCTCAGGGCATCGAAACAACATGATTCTATCATGGTTGTGGTTGATAGGTTGATTAAGGTAGCTCAATTCATTCTAGTGAACACTACTTATAGTTTGGTTGCATGGTATTAAGAAGAATATCATTTCAGACATAGATGATAAGCTCACTTCTAGGTTTTAGAAAGATTTGTTTGTAGGTTTGGGTATAGATTTTGCCTTCAGTATATCTTATCATCAACATACAAATGGAAAAATAGAGAGGGTCAACATGATACTGGAGGATATGTTGAGGATGTATTTTATGCATAAACACCGGAGGTAGGAGGAGTATCTTCCATTATTTGAGTTTTATTACAACAATGGTTATCAAGAGTCACTGAATATGAGTTCATTTGAGGCACGTTATGGGCAGAGTTGTAATACTCCCTCCAACTAGAGTGATCTAGTGGATAGGGTATTGATAGGACTGGACATGTTGACAGAAATGTTAATGAAATTTATAAATCAAAATCTAAAGGAAACATGGGATAGCCAAAAAAGTTATGTAGAAAAATACAGGGCATTTAAGGATTTTCAAGTTGGGGAGCATGTGTACTTGCATATCAATCCAAAGAAGATCTCCTTAAGGATTGGGTCATGTGAAAAGTTGGCACCTCAGTATTGTGAGCCTTTTCATATCCTTGATAGGATTGGAACAGTGGCTTACAGACTTGTACTACCTAAAATATTTAAATTCCATGATGTTTTTCATGTTTCATTACTTAAAATATATGTAAAGGATGTTGATCATATAATTGATTGTTTTGTATTGTAGGTGGAGTGAGAAGGAGAATTCTAGTAGGAACCCCATTGCATATTGTAGTGGAAATATCTCATGTGCTGGAACCAAGCAATCGAGAAGGTTAAAGCAATTGAGTAAGTTAAAGTGTAGTGGAAGAACTTTCAGCCCGATGAAGCTACATACACGGTTGTGTTGTGGTTCCTAGAGACAGCCTCGAGTTGTCAGAGACCAGTGCCTAGGGCATCTTAGCTGGTAAAGAGCATAAAATATATCTCAGGACTATTATCAGCTTGGGGCTCTTTACCACTTCAACTTTTACAAAGAGTTACAATATAAATGGGACCAGACTACTCTCAGACTCAGCATAATGAAAAAAACACTGCAGAGGCAAGAAGGGAATCTTCAATATAGATGCTTCAGACAACTTAGAGACAACTTTCATCAAGGAGGGCCAGTTTCTAAAATGTTGTATAGATATTTTGAAATCGAAGGTGTTTGTTGCGCAAAAGGTAAAAGAGGAATACTAATTATCAATGAAATGGAATTCGGTAAACATATTTAAACTTAATATGGGCTTAAAAACTAAGAATCCATACATGTCCATCAGTTTTGAAAGAATAACATCCCACGATATTTAATACAGAGGAAATACGAGTGGAGTGTAAAATGAAATAACATATCATGCATGAGCCATATTTAAAGTGGCTAGACTAGTCGAGTATAAGTACCAAATAGCGATAAATTTATACCAAAGCTAGTGAGTCACTCGCATTCCATAACCTGATATAAGGAGAGTGGAGATAGTGAAATAGACTATGAAACAATATCACAAAGAAAGATTCACAGACTATAAAACATTAAGACCGGAATCCTCACATAAAGTAGAACTTCTCCTCGTTGAGACCCCACGGGCTCTGTGCATTTGTATTGATAATTCCACAACAAGCATACAAAAATTCTTACACTGCAAGCTTCTTACGAAAATCTGGAACCTGTTTTTCTCTTCTGATCTTGCTTATATAGAGACCTCAATACAAGAGGGAGAATAAGCATGAAGGATGAAAAATATCTTCTCCCTCTTGTATTGAGGTCTCTATATAAGCAAGATCAGAAGAGAAAAACAGGTTCCAGATTTTCGTAAGAAGCTTGCAGTGTAAGAATTTTTGTATGCTTGTTGTGGAATTATCAATACAAATGCACAGAGCCCCGTGGAATTCTCCAACTTGAGTTCTACTTTATGAGGATTCAGTCTTAATTTTTATAGTGCATGATGCTGATATTGTTTCATAGTCCCATTTCACGTCACTTATATCATGTTGTATGGGATGTGAGTGACTCACTAGCTTTTAATTATAGAATTTACATCTCTATTTTAATACTTATACTCAACTAGTCTAGCCACTTTAGTATGGCCTCATGTTTACTCCACTCCTCTATTTCCTACCGTAATTAAATATTTTTGGATGTTGTGCTGCGATGGACCATGCTGGATTCTTAGTTTTAAGCCATATTATGTTTAAATATGTTTGCGAATTCAGAAATTAGTATTCCTCTTTTTTACATACACCGACAAACACCTTCGATTTCAAAATCTCTATACAGCATTTTAGAAACTAGCCCTCCTTGATGAAAGTTGTCTCTAAGTTGTCTGAAGCATCTATATTGAATATTCCCTTCTTGCCTCTGTAGCATTTTTTCATTATGCTGAGTCTGAGAGTAGTTTGGTCCCATTTATATTGTAACTCTTTGTAAAATTTGAAGTGGTAAAGAGCCCCAAGCTGTTAATAGTCCTGAGATATATTTTATGCTCTTTACCAGCTAAGATGCCCTAGGCACTAGTCTCTGACAACTCGAGGCTGTCTCTAGGAACCAAAACATCTTTCTGGCGCCGTTGCTAGGGATATGTATTACTTCTGGGGGAAGCATGAAGGATGTGACTTGGGATTGATATGTAGGTTGCTTTAACAATTCAGTCAAGGGAACTGGGATTTTAACCTTTTCAAGCTCTTTTTGTAAATTGAAGACTGAGGAGGACCTATCTACTGACACTTCTTTTGCTTCCTTATCCTTTGAGTCTTTGCTTTGAAGGGGAGGTTTGACTTCCTTTATGATGGGCTTGACACCAGGGGATGCAGCTACTTGTGAAGATGAAGGAACTTGATTATTAGATTGTAAATATTGGTCAAGAGGTCTCTTACCTTTGTTCAGGGTTCTTCAAGTTGTCTCCTCCTTCTGATCAGGTGCTTCCTCTTGAGGTGTGTCTTCCTCCTTATCCTGAGTGCGGGTCCTCTTTCTAGAAGATATAAGGTCATATCTTCTGTTAAACTGAGCTTGCATGAAATCGACGAATTTCTTGCAGTAGTCATCGATCTCTGGATCCTCAGTACTTTCATTAGCTTTCTCTTCTGCCGGTACCTCACCCTCATCACTTTCATGTAGGGGGCATTCAAATTCATCACTGTTTGAGAAGGAAAGATAAGCCTCTTCTTGTTCATATGTGGTATCTTCGGTAGGACCCTCCACTTGACCTTCCAAGTATAAAGGATGTGGTACTTGGTCTAACTGCTCCTTCTGTTCCCTTTGCAGTATCTGCAAGGGTGGCTTCCTATATTGAGGATTGCACCCTCTGTTTGGAGCGTTTTGGAAATTCTTTGGGGGTGAATTCTTAGCCTCCATTTCAAGCTTAACCAGCTTACTTGAAAGGTTCTTGATCATCTTGTTCATCTCCTCAATATTTTCATAAGCTGAGTCTCTATCTTGGCTCGAGGTGGATACCTCTTCTTTTCCCCTTCTTCTAGTATCCTGTTCATGCTTCCCCTTGGATTTGCCAGTAGAGGAAAAATTTTCTTCTAGCTCCAGTGCGTCTGTCTGTGCATCATCCAGAGTGGCTGGATTTCTTTCTCTCAGAGAGAAACCAAACTCAGAGTCAAAAGCGGCCACAAAAAAAACCTTAGCAGCATTCTGGTGAGGTTTCATGTCGGCAGGAAGACTCAGATAGAACTTGTTAAACCTCTTGATAAATTATGAGACTCCTTCAACATGTATTTTCTTAAGTGTGTTAAAATATGTAAGATAATGTCCATGGTCTTTCCTCTCTCCCCATTTTCTAAGGAAAGTGTTCTCCATTACATCCCATGTGGTGATGGAACGGTCTCCTAGTGTCTTGAACCATTTTCTGGCTTCACCGTCCAGAGATTGCACAAATAGTCGTAGGACCACGTCAAGGTGTTCCACATTAAAATTCTCTGCGAAAGAACAGAAAACCTCAATATTTTTCTAAGATTTGATCTCATTTTCCCCATTGAATCAAGGAAATATCTTTAAATAGTCCTATGGCATGTCATTTAGCACTTGAGGTAACGCCAGGGGGGCATATTTATTCAACAGAAATCCAGGGAGGTTGGCCATTGGAGGGGGTAGAGGTAGAGCAAGGATCTGAGCTGTAAAAGGAGGAGGAGGAGGTGGAAGTGAAGTATGAATAATGATGGGAATATATTGGACAGCAACTTGAGGAGTTGATGGAAATGACGGGCTGTGAACAGCAGATACTTTAGTGACCTCCTTAACTTCTTCAACTTCGAGAGTAGGGTGGAAAGGGTAATATGCGGTATCCCTTGACTCGGCTTCGTCTTTGATTATGACACCTTCGCGGGGTGGACTATCTGAATAGTAACTGATCTCTCCTACAATGGATTCAGGACCTTGCACTTGGGCAACTTGAGAGGAGGAGGACGGAAAGTATTCTAGGGAGAATTGAGGAATCTCGATATGGACTGGTTGTCTCTCCCTCCAACTCCTTTTATGTAGGATATTTTCTGGGTTAGACACAGAAGGTGTCTTTGGCTGAGATGTATCTGACCTCAGGTGTGGCTTACGAAGAGCCAGGACTGCAAAAAAATTTACCTGATAACTGAATGTGGAGTCACCAAGGTGAGGGGTATACAACTCTCAACTCTTCATGCTCACCTAATTGAAGAGTGAATAGGTTTTGTCGAGGCCCAGGGATTTTAATTTCTCTCAACTTCAGTTCCTCGGCAATGGCGCCAGAAAGATGTTGTGGTTCCTAGAGACAACCTCGAGTTGTCAGAGACCAGTGCCTAGAGCATCTTAGTTGGTAAAGAGCATAAAATATATCTCAGGAATATTATCAACTTGGGGCTCTTTACCGCTTCAACTTTTACAAAGAGTTACAATATAAATGGGACTAAACTACTCTCAGACTCAGCATAATGAAAAAACGTTGCAGAGGCAAGAAGGGAATCTTCAATATAGATGCTTCAGACAACTTAGAGATAGCTTTCATCAAGGAGGGCTAGTTTCTAAAATGTTGTATAGAGATTTTGAAATCGAAGGTGTTTTCTGGACAGAAGGTAAAAGAGGAATACTAATTACTAATGAAATGGAATTTGGTAAACATATTTAAACATAATATGGGCTTAAAAACTAAGAATCCATACATGTCCATCAGTTTTCAAAGAAAAGCATCCCACGATATTTAATACAGAGGAAATATGAGTGGAGTGTAAAATGAAACAACATATCATGCATGAGCCATATTTAAAGTGGCTAGACTAGTCGAGTATAAGTACCAAATAGCGATAAATTTATACCAAAGCTAGTGAGTCACTCACATTCCATAACATGATATAAGGAGAGTGGAGACAGTGAAATAGACTATGAAATAGTATCACAAATAAAGAGTCACAGACTATAAAACGTTAAGACCGAAATCCTCACATAAAGTAGAACTTCTCCTCGTTGAGACCCCACGGGCTCTATGCATTTGTATTGATAATTCCACAACAAGCATACAAAAATTCTTACACTACAAGCCTCTTACGAAAATCTGGAACCTGTTTTTCTCTTCTGATCTTGCTTATATAGAGACCTCAATACAAGAGCGAGAAGATATTTTTTTGGAAAAATATCTTCTCGCTCTTGGGGTAGTCTATCAGATCGAAAGAGAAAGCGAGTTCGAATTTTAAGCAAAAACTTCTGTCTCAAAAATTTTGTGTGATACAAATACATAGAGAAAAGGAGAGAGAATCAAGACGAGAGAAGTTCTACTTTATGTGAAAATTCGTCTTATTTATAGTCTATGAATCTTTCTTTGTGATAACATTTCATAGTCTGTCCTTGTCTTCACTCTCACTTATAATATCATGTTATGGAATGCGAGTGACTCACTAGCTTTGGTATAAATTTATCGCTATTTGGTACTTATACTCGACTAGTCTAGCCACTTTAAATATGGATCATGCATGATATGTTGTTTCATTTTACACTCCACTCATATTTACTCTGTATTAAATGTCGTGGGATGTTATTCTTTCAAAACTGATGGACATGTATGGATTCTTAGTTTTTAAGCCCATATTATGTTTAAATATGTTTACCGAATTCCATTTCATTGGTAATTAGTATTCCTCTTTTACCTTCTGCACAGCAAACACCTTCGATTTCAAAATCTCCATACATCATTTTAGAAACTGGCCCTCCTTGATGAAAGTTGTCTCTAAGTTGTCTGAAGCATCTATATTGAAGATTCCCTTCTTGCATCTGCAGCGTTTTTTTCATTATGCTGATTCTGAGAGTAGTTTGGTCCCATTTATATTGTAACTCTTTGTAAAATTTGAAGTGGTAAAGAGCCCCAAGTTGATAATAGTCACGAGATATATTTTATGCTCTTTACCAGCTAAGATGCCCTAGGCACTGGTCTCTAACTACTCGAGGTTGTCTCTAGGAACCACAATAGGTTGATCAGATGTGGGCTAAGTATCCATCATTATTTGTTGATGGAGGAAAATGATTTTTTTAGTATATGTACATATTTATGTATGGTTGTGATTGTAAATACCATAATGAGTTGTTTTATAAATCTCCAATAAATGGTATAGTTATCATGTTGTCATGTTTTTCATGATGGTTTTTCCATTTTAGTAGGTTATCCATTGTAAATACTGCAATGAGATAAGTTATAAAGATCCATGTACAGTATGTTTTGGTTTTAATGGTGTTTTTGGTTGTAGGTTTCATGGAATACTAAGGGCGGGGTTCCCCCAAGGAAGACGACTCTATAATAGACCCGAGTTAAAAATCTATGTAATAATTTAATAAAGGAAGAATAATACCAAAATCATGGGACACATATTCCAAGATGAATGTTGGGAAAATAATCCTAGTGGGAATCACTTGTTGCTTGTTATGGCTAAGGGAAAATTTGCAAAGGCCATGGAAAAATCATTAAAAAGGAAAAAAGGTATTATTGCCATTTATTTATGAAAATAGAGTAAATTAGGAGAAAAGGAAGGTGAAAGGTCACAAGTTGCATGGGGGGAGGAAATTGAAGGAAAATAGAGAAAAAATTAAGAAATTAGAGACATCAATAATAAAAAGGATTCATAGGATCAGTTCACAACTTTGGTTGGTTAGCCTTTTATCAGTTCAGTTTTGGAATTGGTTTCAGAAAGGAGAAGAGCACCAAAAGGAGAAATAAAGCAAAGGAAGGAAAAGGAAAGCATAAGAAAGCAAACGAAATCAAAGGAAATCAAGGAAGGTCAGTTAAGTCTTGGTTTTTTGACTCCATTTCCTTAAGGTTATCTACAAAGTTGAGTCATGTGATAATAGCCCTCATCTAATTTTTACCCAGGAAGGCCGGTGAAAGTGGGTAGATATGGGAGATGGTGTTACACAAAAGCCACTCATGTTACTAAACATGACACTTGTAGGACACTTTCCATTAGGCAAAAAAGGAACCCAAAAAATAAAAAAGAGTAGGCTTGTAAAACAAAAGGATGGCAGCCTCTCGATTCATATCTCACGTGGGAAGAAGGGGAAATTAGAGACAACCCATTAAGACAAGAAGAAGAGAGTACTAAGGAACATGTTAGAAATGCAACCCACAAATAGAATGGTATAGAATAAGAAGAAATCCATGAACTGGAACAATAGGAAAATGTGGCACACAAAGAGGATGGGATGGTTACCACAAAGGGAGTTCATATTTTATAAAGCTTAGATTCAAAAAAGGAGACACACTAAAGATAACCACGTGTTATTTTCCAATGGTTCCAAATGGGCCCACTTGGGAGGATGGCATAAGCTCCAAAGAAAGAAAGGAAAAAAGAGAAATTAAGTGACTACTATCACATGTAACTTCTGATGTTTCTTTTATTTTTTCAATTTCTAACATGCATATAAGGATAAAACATAATCTCATTGAATGCAGGTAACATCTATAAAATGTAATTTTGTTCCATTTTCCTTTGAAATAAAATTATGATATTTTTCCTTTGAAAAAGAAAGGTAAATTTCATTCTATATGAAAAAGATTGTTTGAAAAGAGAAAAAATTTATTTATTATAATTTTAATCTTATGTTTTATTTTAAAATTTTATAATTCCTTTAATTTTTTATATTATATATTTTTATAATTACATTTAAAAAATTTATATTATTATTATATTAAAATTATTATGTCTCAAGTTCCAGCTCCAGGACTTTCCCAATTATAGAATTGAATTTGACAAGCTCAAGTTCCAGCTCCATAAACAAGATGGATATTACCTCCCATTCGTCCTCAAACCGACTGAGCTCTTCATAAATTCAGGACCCGATGCCTATAGAATCTACCTCGACTGAGGAAGTAGAGTTGTTTCATGTTGTTTACTACTGATAGTTTTTTGTATCTATTGTTTATATGCAGGTAGTATTTAGTTTTTTATGTTTTACCAGTCACGCCAATAGGAAAGAAAAAGAAAATATATGTATGAAAATTCAGTCAATGTTAACTTGGTATGACAGACTAAGTACCTATTGTTTTTGGATGGCATACCACACCATCAAGTGCCCAACCAAACTTGTCAAGAAAAGTTGAAGTCATCTAACAGTATCTATTTGGTTGTAACTTGCTGATGAAAATTAATGAAAATGTAGGTAATACTAAGCTTAATGTATGTGTGTGTGTGTGTGTGTGTGTGTGTGTGTGTGTGTGTGTGTGTGTGTGTGTGTGTGTGTGTGTGTGTGTGTGTGTGTGTGTGTGTGTGTGTGTGTGTGTGTGTGTGTGTGTGTGTGTGTGTGTGTGTGCGTGCGTGCGTGCGTGCGTGCGTGCGTGCGTGCGTGCGTGTGTGTGTGTGTCTCAAGGTGTAGCTTAGATAAATTAAATCAATTTTAAAAAAATATATATTATATTTTGACTTTATAATTTTAAAAAATAGGATACATACAACTCAAAGTTTGTTTAGATAGTATGTATTCAATATATTGTTTTTGAATAGATATGCATAGTTGAAATAAATTTGGTAATGTATGTATATGTTTGCAAGTTCAAAATATTATTGGGGTGTGTGTGTGTGTGTGTGTGTCAAGGTGTAGCTTAGATAAATTAAACCAATTTTAAAAAAATATATATTATATTTTGACTTTATAATTTTAAAAAATAGGATACATACAACTCAAAGTTTGTTTAGATAGTATGTATTCAATATATTGTTTTTGAATAGATATGCATAGTTGAAATAAATTTGGTAATGTATGTATATGTTTGCAAGTTCAAAATATTATTGGAAATAAAGGAAGATTGGTATTTTATAATTTTTTTTCTCCTTTATTATGTTAATAGATTTGTTTATTTTTAAGAATAAGATTTTCATGATTTTAATTTAATTATTACTAATTATTAGATGGATAGTAAGGATTTAATTTCCATAAAATATTTTAATTGTAAGTAAAAATTAAAGGTTGAGATTTAAGTCTTTTTACTTTTTAATTTAATTCAAAAAAATGATACATCTTCTTCTAATTATTAAAAATCAAAATAAATAAAGCCAATTTAAATTTGAAAAAATTATATATTATATTTTGACTTTATAATTTTAAAAATAAGATACATACAACTCAAAGTTACTTTGATGAGATAGTATGTATTCAATAAAAATACATATATTGATTTTGAATAAATATGCATAGTGGAAATAAATTTGGTAATGCAGGTATATGTTTGGAAGTTCAAAATATTATTTTAAATAATGGAAGATTGGTATTTCAAGTTTTTTTCTTTTTATTATGTTAATAGATTTGTTTATTTTTTAGAATAAGATATTCATGATTCTAATTTATTTAATAATAATTATCAGATGAATAATAGATATTTTAAATTACTTTTACTTTTTTGTTTTTTTAATAAAATCAATGCAATTAAATATTTGATTGATTAGTCATCAAAAAATAAAAGAGTTTGTTTTGGTTTACCATCATTTACAGCTAGGGAAATCATGCCAATGGCACAACCTTAAGTTTTTCAGATCTTATATGAGAGCTCAAAATTATATTAAAATGTGTTAAAATTTTGGTTGTAAGGCTTGCAATATCTAAACTAACACCTAAAATAGACAAATTAATAGAAAAGCTAGATATTAAACTAAAAAATATCATGTTGAAGGGGATGAGTGAGAGGGGATTATTTTAATCTTCTCTTTTCCTCTACTATAAGGGTTTCTATAATATAGAGTGAGGTTGATATTATATTCAATTATCTACATGTGGTGGTCTAGATATTTCGTGGAAAAAATGATCTCATCTAGCATTGGAAGAATATCTTGCTACACTTTGTTTTGATCTGATAGAGATTTACCCAACAACATCTTCATCTACCAATAGATATCTATATTTTTCATGTATTACTTATGTCTACCCTAAAGTATCCCATATTAGGGACCCAGGAAAGAACTTCCCTTGAAAAATTTGTATATAATAAATAACCATGTTTTGATTTGATATTTCTCTCCACCTCCAATATCTACACTTGAATTAAAGGACATTCCTAAGCATGAAACTCACTGGCTAAATATTCAAGCCATTAGAAATCCTATGAGCTTTCTCATGCTTCATAGCATGTTTCCCCCTTTTGAATGTATCCTACTTTCTTGGCATGGTCAGATCCCAACAGCATGAGCAAGACTATAGGAACAATTAGGTGTAGAAAATGTAGCGAGGTGAAGGCCATGTAGACTAATAGGAGTTCCACATAAGGAGAAGAGAAAGTAGAAAAATAGATATGTCTCTATTGATGACATAGAGAATACTCCAGAAATCTTGAAAGGGAGTAAGGGATGTAGGAGGAAAATAACTAGCTAACAAGAGAGGCCATAATGTGTTAGTATGAAATTTCTTGGAAGGTGTACCAAAAATATCTCACTTAAGTCACAAGTGACTAGTGACCCTAACAATAATTGTGGCTACTTATACTTCAAATATGCAAAAAATATGTGAGAAAATCTTGCAAAAATGTAGATTTATTCGATCTCAAAGAACAAAAAAGAAAAATGAATCTTATGTAATAACCCAATCTTGGAAAATATTTGAAAGAAAAATATTTTATTAATGACACTTGGCGAAGGAGATTTATAAAGGGTCATAATTCCCCCTCAATGGGATGGGTATTTTGGTGTCCTTGTCACTTTAGTATTCAGATCTTCCTCTCTCAAATGTGTGAAAACCCAAATAATGTAGAACTCAAAAATGGGACCTCGAATGGCATGTGCGATAATGGTGACGTTGACAACGATCATGGCTAGAAAAGAATGAAAAACCCTCCAGGGAAAATTTTAACGATGGAAGTTTATCTTAAAGTTTAGAAACCTTGGCAAATACTACTAGTCCCCAATATGTAAATTGTAAAGTTTTTGATGATATCTTTGTGAAAATATTTAGGTTTGTAAATATTTTATATTAGTATATACAAAATTTTGGCGATTTTTAATGTAAAATAAATTTATACTATAAAAATTGGGCGAATCAATTTTCAAAAAAATTGAAATTGGCGAATCTTTTTTTTGGAAAAAGCATTGGAAATTAGCCCACCTACGAATATTAGCCCCTAAAATTTACCCTGAAACCCTCTTATTTATAGCAAAGTATTGGGTTGATCTTGAAAATGGAGAATAATAAAATATTATTAACCAAAATATAGATCTAACCACTTGGAATACTTTATTATATTTTTGGAGAGTGAAAATATATTTAAAATGGTTAAATATATTTATTTAGAAATAATTAACAAATAAATGTTTTATTAATTATTTCGTGAATAATAAGAAAAGTGTGAAATGAAATAATTATTAAATTATGATTTAATAATCATTCCAAGGATGAAGTTAAGGAAAAATAAATAAATTCTGATTTATTTAATTATTCGTAAGTGATTTAGTCAAATGTGACAAAGAATAATTATCAAACAATTATTTAATAATTATTCCTAGAGAAAATTAAATAAATAATGGTTTATTTAGTTATTCTCATGGGTTTTAATCGAAAATGACTTAATAAAAGTGGTTTATTAAATTATTTTTTATAGTGAAAGTGATTTTATTATGGTAAAATTATACTCGCATGGTGTGTTTCGATCCACCTAGTTAGAAATTGATAGGTGATCACTTTTTGGTGATAGCATATTTCTCCCTAACATATGAGCATTAGGAGAAAATTATATGACCGAAAGACACCAAAGGGGAGTCAAAGAGAGAGAGAGGTGATTGAAGCAATGCAAGGAAGGACAAAAATTGATGGGGTGAGACCTACTAAACTGATATAAGTCTCATTTTATTTGTGAGTACATGATCTCCAATGAGGCTGGGGAGGCATACCCATACCCGCTGAGATAAATGAGTAAATAGAATAATGGTGAGCCCAAAAATGTGGGATTGAGCTACAAAGTATATAATACATCGTCTACTGGCACCAATGGGCTAGGACATAATTCAATGAATCCCATATACATAATGCACCTAGAAAAAAATAGGCTAAGACTAAATACAATAAAATATAAGTGCATGATACATAATCCCCTCAAGCTAACATGTGGAGGGGACAGAAACCAAAGAAGCTGTGTTGAACAGGAAAGTGATCTGAAAACCTAAACATATCATCTAAAGAAGACATGCATGTTATGGGCATAGCAAGCGGTTGGGACTGAACCCATCAAATCTGCGGAACTGCATCTAAGTCTGGATCATAATTTGAGGTCATCTGCACATGTGGGGGGCTACCTAAATGCCCACCCCCTCATGAGTTTTGGAACATCTCTCACACACTTGGGAATCACTGGTACAATTTTCTGGATCACCGTACCATCAAGGGTATGATTCTCAATCGTGCGATAATGAGGTGGGTTAAAGCACGTGAGAAACAACCAAGTCAAAGGTCAATGATGATTCCTTTCGCTTGATCTAAGGCACCGAACAATGACGAAAAATAGAACCAAGGTACTCTGCCCTCTAGACCATTCTTCTAGAATTAATGTGCTCAAGTCGACAGAAGAGGGCCCACCAAAGTTGAGGTAATGAGGAATCCTCAACTAAATCATGGGGGATCATAGTAAAGTGACTAATGGACTCACACCAGGGATAATAATGGAGGGATATAAACTAAGAGGAGGGAGACTCATCTCAGATGCTCTGAATAAGGGAGACTCGATGATGTTGCCACAAAGGATAGGCCCAAGGGGAGCATAAAAACATCAGTAAATAAGGTTTTTGCATGATGAAAATTGACATAGGAGATGACAAGTTCCAAGGAAAAGTGGTTCCGAAGTAGAGGCAGCTCATATGAAGAAATTCAGTTTGAATTTGCATCAAAGTGAAACTTCATGGAAAAAATGGCGAGAGCTTTCCAAAAAAAAATAACCATTATAGAACTTGGTGATATCTTTCCAATAGTGTTGATGGTTCTGCAAACTGAGCTACATATTGGCTGCAATGGGTGATGAAAAAACTAGGGTTTTTCCTATAAAAGGGCATTTTCCCTCCAAATAAAATTCATTTTCTAACTGATTTGTGGAGAATTTGGAGAGGAGGAGAAGGCCTTAAATCTAGTGGAGATCATAGTAGATAAATCGACCATCAAAATCAGGATCTGAGAGTTGGAGGTAGGTGGCCTAACCTTACTCATCATTTTCAATGGTTTAAGTTTTCAGATTAGGGGCTCAACTAGCTGTGTGAGACCCCTTCTATTCCTCATAATGGAAAAACATATTTTGGGGTCTGTTATGCATTTCAAAATGTAGAAACAGGGCCTAAAAATGTGTTCAATGCTATTTTGAGGGGCAAAACTGTGTTTTGGGCAAGGAAGAAGGGCATTATGTGGGGCTTGTGCCAAGCTGAAGCTAAGGAATTTTGATGTATGCCTTTAACTTTGAACTAAAAAAACATAATGGTATCTTGCAGGTATGGTAAATTTGAAGGTGTTGTTGCACAAATGAGACTTAGAGACTCCTCGTGTAGAGATTCAGGGGAACCCAGCAGTGAGAGGGGTTTTGGCTCGTTATGGTGTTCTTAAGTTCATGGAGAACCCATTGATGAGAGGTGGTGAGCCTTTGTTGTCGAGGATAGTGAGCTACTAGGACCTAGACCAGGAGGCATTCATGGTACATGGCTATATGATCGAGCTGTCAGTCCAGGGCATATATTTTCTGATAGGGCTGCCCCCCTTGGGGATGGTAGGGGAGATACATCCAATGTTTCCTCGTGGGAGAGAAATAAGTGAGTTAATGGATCGTCATTTTATTCTGGATGTTCGTGCAAAGGGAACGACCATTCAAATCAATGACATAGAGAGTTTGGTGACACAACCTATAGCTACAACAATGGTATGGATCTTGGGTAGTCAGGCCTTTCATCATGTCACTAGATGGAATATGCTGTTAGTAGAGAGTGTGTTATCAGGGACCTACTATGGGTGGGCCCAGATGATATTAGCTTTTTTGAAACGATAGTTGACCTTATGTAGGAGATGGACCAATGATAACTGTTTGTTTGGGACAGTTCTATGCTCATTCTTCTTTGAGAAGATCCCTACCATCCATCCACATGTATAGATATGTGATGGGGGCCCACAGGAGCACATGATGTGTCATTGGGGGTAGCGACTATGACGACGTGGAGGAGGAGGAGTCAGGCGAGTGTTCCTACTTCATTTTTTTTTACATTTGGACCAGATGCCATTGTACATATATGACTATCTATATAATGGCATGAACTATCAGGGTGATCTTGACTTTCCCCGACTGCCAGGACAAGCATGGGGTACATATGGTAAGTGCAAGATACTATATTTTTCGATGCATTTAAAGTTTAAAAATTATGTGTATGTGGGACTGATTTCAAAACTTGTGTAATGCACATATAGCATCGGTGAAACCAACAGGATATACAGGACAAGTCACATCACTTGGGGCTGCATATCAGGGTGGATCAACATCACGACAGAGACTAGATAGTTATGTTATACTAAAGAACCTTCATCGTAGATTCGATGTGCTACTTACCAAGGTGAATGGGCATGGATGGAATTAGTTAAAATATCAGTATATGGATGAGTGCACATGTCTTTCATCAGTGTGGCGAGGTATCATGCAGCGCATAACGATGTATGGTCATGCAATTCAAGATCTACAAGCTGGTGGTATGGATCCATTAGCTCGAAAGTCTCGAGATGATAGTGACTAGGGATAGGGACATATGGTTCCCATTTTTTTGTTATGTAACATGCTATGGGAATTTTGGATGTATTTAGAGTAGTGGACTCCAAACACTTATATGTTTTGACATGATGATATATAATATGGTTATGCATTTATGTGATGATTGTGATTCACCATTTGTTTATGTTTATGGCTTCCTTCTTGTATGTGATAAATGCCAATATAAAATGTTATTTGTGGTTGAATGTACATAGTGATTTTAGGCTCTAGGAACATGACTAAATGTAATGAATTCAAATTCACGTGCCAAAAGATTCACTCCTAGGTATTTTGTAAATAGGACATGATTATGCACATGATAAGTTTGATTCAATTGCATGAAAAGTAGCAGGGAATCTAGACGAGCATGAAGATGAAGGATGGGACGATCAAGGGCATCGGCTCAAAAACCTATAAAAACATCATATTCAGCCTGATTATTGGTGGAAGATCCAATGCATATGTCATTTGAATGAACTAACGAATGTAGAGGGGTGAAAATGGCCTAACTTGCCGAGGTAAGATTCCTGTAGAAGCAAATCGCACCATTGTCATAACCGATACAAGGTGTGGATGATGGATCCATATGAAAGACGAAAGAAGACAACGTATGGGTGAGACAACAAAAAAATAAAGTTTCAACACCGAGACGATGGAAATGGTCACCGGTGAGGAGGTAGCAACGGGCTTGATGTCGAGTACGTCATTGAGCATCATGGTTAAGATGGGGGGTAGATTTCTGAGTTCGCAAAGAGGTGGAATCCACAGAAAATGGGTGAAGGGTTTGTTGTGAAAGGAAATATACACAATGGTGCATATCATCCCAAGGATAATCAGGCGTGGTCATGGCTTCCATGACGTCTTCGTATAAATAAAATATGGGGAGATGGGACGAAGAGAGACCACTTGATGTGGAGGAAATACATGAAGCATCGTCATGAGAAACAAGGCTCACATGCGCATCTACAATAGGAGGGGACAAATGGATTGTAGTTAGAATATCTATCGATGTTGAGACCGGCGTACTCAACGAAGAAGGTTTGATCGAATCACAATATGGAACTCTAGAAGAGTCCCCTAACGATGATCCCATGGATGACGACAAGTATAGAATAGGTGCAATGTTATTCATCATCTCAAAATTTGGAGGAGTGATCATGATGTTTGGTTCCTATTTTGCTTTGATAATGGTACTAGAATCTGTTGGTAGAGAAATGATGCATTCGCTATGAGTGGCATCTATTTTGTAAAGTTCCTGACGGGTATTGTGAAAATATTTGAGATAAGGATAGTGATGAGAATAGTCGACAAAGTTATCACACTAATCACAATGGTGATTGATGTGTAACGATTTGTTTTTCTTGGATGACTTGGATAAGGTAACATAGACCTTTGGGATGTTAGAGTCAGGAAATGTATCCTCGACCACCTATTTGAGATGAGGGAGTTTAGGAAAATTATTGGTGGCATGCCCAACAACATCACACAAAGCACATGTAGGTGTCAGCTTTGGAGGCTTAGGAGGAGCTAGAGTTGTTTGGGGTGCTTTGTCTTTATTTCCCTTTTTTGGGGATTTTCCTCCTCGCTTGATGCTTTCACAACTAGAGTATGTGCATGCTGAGGTTGTTGTGGAACTGAATAAAAAGAAGGGGAAGGCACAACATGTTGCACTAGGGTCAAAGTTGTGTAAGGCTTAAGGTGATCAAATGGAGTTCTTGCGGGGGGATCGACGTACCATATTGGGATCCCCAGAGTAATTTTGGGTAAAATCAACGTATCCATGATAGGGACATAAAAATTCCTGGTGGGGGGAATAAGAAAAGTATATAAGCTGAAGTATAATGGCCTAGAAAAACTTCTCCTGGATGGTTAAGGCTTGGAGGAACTATTCCAAGTTGGAATGGATTAGGAGAGACACCAGCAGAAGGAGGTGTTTCTTGAGGAATTATACCTCTATGCTAGGTTAAGTTGGTGACATTAGGTTGCGAAAGCGGTAGCTATTGAATGGGCATACCAGACCACTTGTGAGCAGCCCATGACACTCGCAACATGCAAACATTGGACAAGTTGGTCTTATAAGGGGTAGGTGGTGGACCATATTAGGCACCAAGCAAAGAACAATCTTTATAGACTCCTGGTGATACATTGGTGAGGTATGAGAAAGTCGTATCATCAATAATGGATGAGATGTTGGATTGAGGAGAAGATTGGGGGAATAAGAAAGGTATCTCACCTAAAGTATAATGGCCTGTAAAAACTACTCTTGGATGGCTAAGGCTTGGAGGAACTATTCCTATTTGCAATGGATTAGGAAAGACACCAATAGAAAGAGGTATTCCTTGAGTAATTATACCTGTATGCTAGGTTAAGTTGGTGACAGTAGGTTGCGGAGGCGCTAGCTGTTGGATGGGCATTCCATACCTCTTGTGAGTAGCCCATCACACTTGCATCATGAAAACACTAGACGAGTTAGTCTCAGAAGGGGTAAGTGGTGGACCATAGTAGGCACCAAGAAAAGAATAATCTTTATAGATTCCTGGTGATACACTGGTGATGGACAAGAAATTCATATCATCAATCATGGATGAAATGTTGGATTGAGGATAATTTTGTGCCTTAGCATCACACTAAGTTAGTTTATCGAATGTAACAATCTTTCCTTTGTGGGGAAATCACATCTTACAGAAAATCGCAGATGTGATAGCTAACATGGCATAGGTGTAACTACCACTGGAAAGGATATTGTAATCCAATGGGGAATCAATGACTTCTATATCAATGGATTTTGTCTTGTCCTAAATAGTGATAGGACAGTGGCGAAGTAAGCCAAGGGGCTGAGGTGGATGACCGTCACATGCACGAAGAGTGATAGTGGATGGGAACAGGTTTGGTGATTTAAGTTGTTTCCAAACACTAGAAGCCATCACACATGTGGAGGCTCCTTCATTAATGATACATCGTTGTAGAATGAAGTTTCTTATTGACAATGGTATTTGAAAAGAAATAGATGAAGGAATTGGGGGATGTTCTAATTGGTCAATCTCAAAGGCGATCATGCAATCATGTGAAGGATCCACAAAACCTAGGGAATTAAGTAGATATTTTCATTGGGATGGGTAGGACTGGAGAACTTTCAGTGTTGACATGGAAATGGGAGATTGCGGCAAGTCATATTCTATGTTATAAGTATGTCTGGATAAGGAAGCATCATGGCATAATGGTCCTTTTGGTATCTTGGCAATAACCTCCGCCTTATGTGGAGGGTTCTGTAAGGTACCATTTGATGATAGAATGAACTGAGTAGAAACTTTTGGTTGGGACTCAGTTACATACATAACATGTTGCTTGTCATACTACCATGATTGTGTCTGAAGATTGACTTTCTCTGTGTTTACCTCATCAAAATTATTCATGAGAATATGATAATCGTTGGCACCAAATTGTGGAGGTTGAGGCATTTCCTGACCTTGTGTGGGTTGGGTATCTATGTATCCTTAGTGAGGAAATGGTTTAGTAATCACAACTAGCTGAGACGAGGCAGGGGCCAGAACAAGTTGAGCCATGGGTTTTTTTCCTCTAGAAGTACCTGCTTGGGCTTCTCATACTTGACACATATGAGGTAAAAGGGGACAATCAAGAGTATAATGGCCATATACACTACAACATGCATAAGGCTTATTCGTATGAAGGGCCATGTTCTGCTTGGGTTATCCACCCTATTGTTGGGTTGAGAGATTAGGTTGATTTCCTAGGTGGATTAGGTGGAGGACCCTGGTTACCCTCATTAGCTTGGGATTATTGATTCCTATTACCTTTCCCTTTATTATTCTCCTTGGTGTTGGGGGGACTGGTTGCACTCTATTGAGCATACACTTGACCTTGAGGAGGAGGTGGTTGTTGTGGCAAAGGTTGAGGAAGCATGAGAGGCTGAGGCACTTGTTTCAGAGGGGATGGAGTGTTAGGAAGTGCATAACAAACATATGGAGGAGGGAAAACATTTGAATAAATAGGTTGAGCAACAACTCGCCCTTGCATCTGCTGATGCCATTAGGGAAATGCATATGGTGTGCTTTGACCTGAATAAGTGTTTCTTGGTGGGAGGGGATAACTGGAGGAGGTACTAGTCCCCCTAAGGGTTGATCATAACTCATACGATGGAGATCATATGGTTGTTGATAAGGATGTGAAAGAGATCCAATGATACCATACGCAACATGAGATTGCCTCGGTGTATTAACAACACCGGGCCGAGGAAAGTTGTGGAGAACGGTATAGATATAACATGATTGAGCATAAATCAAGTCATATTTCAGGGCTATTTGGAGAGAATCTTCCTTTGTCTAATGGATGTGTGACATGACATCTTTACCTATGGGGGCCAAAAGTGATTTAAGGAACCAATCCATATAGATACAATCTTGAAAATCAGGAGCCCTACATGAGCTCCACCTTTTGCCACATCCTTGGACATGGTTAGAAAGGAGAGTAGCGGAATTTTGAAGATGTGAAGTTGGGATTTTGGTCCTAGTGTCTAAATTAAAAGGTAATTGTAAATTTGATAATAAATATTTAGTGAGAGTCACAAAATTTTAATGGGTGGCACGAGGTTGGTCGACATACCACTTATTTGTAGCTTGAGTAAGTGTGCATTGGAATAAATGAAGATGAATTCAGTCATCGATAATGGAATTCAAGGAACACCACATGTGAGATGAGAAAACATGATTAGTGCATTCCTCTTCAAAATTTTCCTCAAATTTGGGAATGTCTGAAGGAAGTTTAGCAGGCATAACTGGCCAATTTAGGTCATGGAGAATAGGATTGATGATAAGCTGATTAAAATATGGGAGATTCAAACTAGCTATAAAGGGTAGAAATGGAGTGTAAGTGACCGTACCAGTTGAAGTTCCACTAGTGGTATTACCCAGGAATGTACCACCTTGGTTTCCCACACCTGCATTGGTGCTTGACATGGTGGCGATATGAGGTTGAGAATACCTAGAATCAAAGGAATCAGTAGACTCAAAGTCAGAAGGACTTGATGTAGGACTAGTAGGATGAACTTGCACCCAGTGGGGAGGAGTAATACATCCTAATAGGAACTGAGGATGAAGACCTTGAACTCATCATGATGAACGCATAGGTGGTGCAATGATATCAATATAAAGATAAAAATAAATGACTAAAGGGTGATAGGAAAATCAGAGTAAAAAACAACAACTAAACACCTAGTGTAGTGGTTCCAAGTGCAAACAAACTATATAATGATGCTAATGTAATACAAGAAAAATCGTACTATCAAATAAAATTACCTCTAGACTAAAGTTCATCTAATTCCTAAAACAATCCTAAATCTACTATTTTAGATGGCCTTCCAAAAAAATTCTTACTTGATGGATACTCATCCTCGTATGCAGAGTTCTCTAGAGAAAGGTGACCCAGAGAACCAACTGCTTCCCACAACCAGTCCTATAAGGTGTTTTCCTTAGATTGGTCACTACAAATTATTCTACACACTTAAACTCCACCAAACTCTGTCACATGAGTTCTGGCTGAAGTCTTCATGCAATAGCTTCACTTAAACCCTAGGAAAAGCGTATTTCCTTCTGTCAGTTGCATGTGCCGCATCCAGGGATCAAACTGAAGTGCTTCAAGAGAATAAGATAATGTTTATAGTCCAAATATTATTAAGAGCTAATAATATTTCACATATCTATTTTTAGACTAGCAATCTAAAAATAGATTCCGCCCAATATGTCTAAAAATAGAAATCCATCTATTTTTCCAACTTGACCAACCATCCATAAATAGCATCCCGCAACTTATAGAATATGCTCCATATGTCTAAAAATAGACATAGTCTAAAAATAGACTTTGCGACAAAAAATCACATGTGTGGTCCTCACCTAGTTTAGGTGATCACTTTCCAACTAGGATCAGGAAAGATGTTTCAGGAGGCCTCCTTCACTGTTTCTTGTTGCCATTTTCAACACTCCCTCTCAACAAGAAAGGACTATCTTTGCATGCGACATGCAACTCCATGCATTCGCCCTGCAACCTTCACAAGCACCATGCAACTCCATGCATGCGACATGCAACTCCATGCATTCACCATGCACCCTTTGCATGCACCATGCAACTCCATGCATCTGCTCTGCAACTTATCTGAAACTGAATAGGCTCTAAACAACTCGATTAGTCTGATGCATCTAGCATCTATCATCAAAGTCTTCGACTTCTGCTTGGCCAACTACACATGTCATCAGGAACCACTGCGCTGTTGAACTCTTTGCACCCATGCACTCTTGCACTTGCTTTCAACTCTGATCCGTGCTCCAGTATCCGACACTGTCACTTTGATCTGCCTGCATCACTCCAACTGATCTGCTACTGTTGCGCTGTGGGCACCTAGTAGCCAGGTTCAACTCATGAGATCCACACCATCTCATGAATCCTGCCCAGAAATATCCTCTTGGGATTATTCATGCATGTCACCCCACCTCTCACCTGGTGGTATAGCTGCATGCACTCCCTCTTCCCGTCTAGCACGAAATTTCTCTGCATGAGTGGTTTCTTCCACTCCATGATCCTCATCTTGTAGCTGCTCCACATCCCGAGGTTCACTCTTACCTGCATGCAAATCTAGCTCCCTCTCAAGCTTCAATTGCATGGCTTTCTCACACTTCCCAATAGTAGGAAGCTTCGTAGAAATCCCATCTACATCAAATCTATAAAGATTCTTTTGCATCTCTAGTTGTGGCTGCTCCACAACCTTTTGAGACTGCTTCTCACGCTGCATGTTGAGAGGATCCCTCTCAACCACCAAGTCACTAACCTCTGCTTTGCACCTCAAAGCTTTGAATGCATCTTGTACCTCAGTGCATGTAGATTCTTGGCTTGCGCACATTGCAATTGTCCCGCCGTCGCAAAATTTTCTAACAAAAGAGCTAATTTTAAATCGATGATATCTCCCTCATCCGAGCTCCGATTCGACCGATTTTTTTTTTCAATTTGGGTATTTTTTCACAAGGAATCGAAATATACTATTTGTTTCTTAAAATATTTCACCAAAAAATTTCAGATATTCCCTACAAACTCGCGCACCCAAAAATTCTCGCTCTCATTCCATGTAGAAAATTATATAACACAACAATTCTTCTGTGGACAATTTGTGGAAATTACGGCTTTCTCCATCTTTATGTTTCTGATTTTATCCTAAAACTCAACCGCTTCAATGCTTTGCAATTGCTCCAATGATCAATATCGCTCCGATACCATGTAGAAAATATATAACACAGCTCCGATACCATGTAGAATCTCGGTGAATAATATATCAATTATTCAAATTTCTACATGGTGTTTTCCTTGGGAATGAAGCAAGATGATGGAGCTTAGTGAAATAAAGTCACCTTCACTAAGTGGGCCCGCAGGCGAATTCTGGCACAAAGTCTATTTTTAGACATATGGAGCATGGTTCGAGGATTCCAGTTTGAGATTCTTGGAGCATTGGTCATGTTGGTAAAAATAGATGAGACTCTATTTTTTAGGTCAAAGAGGTCGAAGGCTATTTTTAGTCTGCCTCTCCTGAAAATAGGGAAGTCAACTATTATTTACCCTTAATAATATTTGGACTATAAACTTCAGTTTACTCTCTTGGAGCACTTCAGTTCGAGCTACAGAAGTGGCTCATGCATCTGACAGAGGAATCATGTGATTCCCAAGGGTTTGATGGCATCATGCATGGTTGAATTCAGTTAGGACTTCAGTGGCAGAAGTTTGGTGGAGTTAATGAGACAGCTAGTGGAGTTGTGTTCTGTTTATTTTAGTTGAACTAGTTGAGATTAGTTTAAGTAGCTAATCAATTAGTTATGAGTGGAGTGAATTAAATATTATTTAATTCATTAATTAGTAAATCATTATTCAACTCAAGAACACATCAGTTCACTACAATGCATGATCAGTTCAGTGGAGACCAGTGAAAGAGGTAGATGAAAGGGTGGAGTTAGCTATCAGTTGTGACTATACTGCTGCTATTTGCAACACACAGATAGGTGGAGTAAGCCCATGAGGATTTTTTAGTTCAGGCTGGTGTTTTATCTATATAAAGAGGCCATCCCATAGCATTGAAACACGCAATAGAGGCAAGGCAATTGGCGGTGAGTTTTGAACCAGTAACCTGTTCAAAACCAAGCTAGATTGTGAGTAACTTTATGAGAAAGTACTGAGTACTTGTGAGGAGTATTGTACTGAGTTTGTTACTTGATTTCTCCATTATAATATACACAATAGCTGCGGGGTTTTCAGCTATAAGCTTTCCCCATACATACCGTGTTAATGTGTATGATGATTTGATGTGTTATCGCTTGATTTTATTTCCGCATGTTTGATGATCTGAGTTGATCTGAGTGGAAGAGATTATGTGTTGCATATAAATTCGAATTGTATGTGATCAGGATAGTCTCGGTGGATAATTAATCATTATTCAGCAAATTTCTACATGGTATCGGAGCTATTGAAGTTCAGATTGATCATCACAATGATTACAAACTTATTTCGGTAGACAGAGTCTGCATGCGGGCCAGGTAGCCTCCGGATTCATCTTTCTTCGGAAAGTGAAAGGTCTGGTAAACGCCCCTTGCAGTCAATCTCTGTGCTAGAAATAATTTGTTCTCATAGATCTAGAGCGGTTGAGCTTTGAGGTGGAATTCGAAATTTTGCAGCAGTTTTGTTTTCTTGGTGCCAGTGTTGAAAATGTCTTTCAACGGTTTGCGACTCGAATATGCTCTTGAAGGAAGTTTGAATTATGTTGCATGGAAGGATCACATGGAAGAAGTATTAGAAGATAATGGTCTGAAGGAGTTCATAGATACGGATGTCCAAAAGCCCACTGATCCTGCTGAAGTCGATGCATGGCAAAAGAGAATGGCGAAGTGTCGAAGGATCCTGTTGGAGGGCGTCAAGGATCATATTGTATCCAGCCTGCATGGAAAGGCTACTCCATATTTAATGTGGAAAGCTTTGACGGATCTATTCCAGAAGAAGAGCGACCAAAGGAAGCTGGTGCTCAAAGATAAGCTCAGGAACATCAAGATGGAGAAGGGCGACAGTATCGCCAAATACCTCACGAAGTTCACTCAATGCAGAGATGAACTGGGAAGTGTGGGGGTTACTGTCGATGAAGAGGACATGGTCGACCCGGCTCTCCTTGGTCTTCCGAAGGCTTGGCACTCATATCAAGACAGCGTCAATGGTCGGGAGAAGCTGCCGGGATGGGAGCGCCTTTGGGCGGATCTCATGCAGGAGGAGATAAGGAGGACTACTCGAGATGGATCTTCATCAAAGGGAGCCGATGAAGAAAACTGCGCTTTGGTTGCCAAAGCAAAGAAGGGGAAGGGTAAGAAAACCTCTCATTCTGGTGCAAAGGGCAAGAAGCAGGATATGGCGAAAGTGAAGTGTTTTCACTGCCATGATCATGGACATTATGCTACCAATTTTCCAAAGAAGAAGAAGAACAAGCAAGCGGGAAGATCTGCAGATGGAGAAGCTTTGGCTTCACAGTTCGAGCTTGACTTTTCACTGATTGCATGCTTGGTTTCAAGTGTGATGGGATCGGTGTGGTTCTTGGACAGCGGTGCGTCATTTCATATGACGTGAGATCGGGAGTTGTTCTCAGATCTGGAGGACAAGGATTTGGGTATGCACATCGAGATGGGCGATGACGGTAGATACAGTGCGACTGGTATCGGTACCGTATCCTTTCAGAGGGAGTCTGGTAAACCCTTTGTCTTAAAGGATGTCATGCATGTACCGGGATTGAAGAAGAACCTGATTTCAGTAGCGATGTTGGAGGATAAGGGTTATGATGTGGTCTTCAGCGAAGGAAAAGCTTTCCTGCGCAGTAAGACTACTGGAGAGACCCGGAAGATAGGGGTTCGAACTCAGAACCTTTATCAGTTGCAGGTAGATGACTGCGCAGCCATGGCATGCAAGGCTGGAGATGTGGTGAGCTGGGATGATGAGGGCAAACTATGGCACAGGAGATTGGGCCATCTTCACCATGGAGCTTTGAAGATTCTGCAGCAGATTTCTACTGGACTTCCTAAGGGCACCCTTGCGCAGTCAGATCAGTGCAAGGGGTGTACTTTAGGGAAGTATGTGAAAGCCACCTTTCACGAAAAGGATAGTCGCGCCACGACGATCCTTGAGAGAGTTCACACAGACGTGTGTGGTCCTTTCTCAGTTGCCTCGACAGCAAAGCACAAGTATTATGTGATCTTTGTTGATGATTTCTCTCAAAAGTGCCGGATCTTATTCATGCAGAAGAAGAGCGATACATTCGCGAAGTTCTGTGAGTTTAAAGCACTGGTCGAGAAGGAGTCGGGGAAGAAGGTGATTGCTCTAAGGAGTGATAACGGTGGTGAATTCATCTTGGATGAATTCAAGGAGTTCTGCAGCGCAGAAGGGATTCAGAGAGAGCTCATCGCACCCCATAACCCACAGCAGAACGGGGTGGCTGAGCGGAAGAACAGAACGATCGTGGGTGCTGCACGGGCGATGTTGCATGATCAGGGCCTACCCCTTCACTTGGGGGCTGAGGCATGCAATACAGCAGTGTATGTGCAGAACCGTTGTCCTCACAAGGTTCTTGGCATGAGTACACCAGAGGAGGCTTATTCTGGCAAGAGGCTTGATATTTCCCATTTGCGGATCTTTGGTTCTCCTGTCTACATACATGTGATGAAGGATGTGAGAAGGAAGTTGGATCCAACTGCTGAGGTTGGAATATTTGTGGGGTACAATGATACACCTCACAACTGCCAGGTGTATTTGTCAGACAGTCGCAAGACTGTTGTGCGACAGGATATAAAATTTCAGGAGGAGAAAGCCATGCAGTGTTCGCTTGAGAGGGAGCTACACTTGCATGCAGATGAGGAGCTGTTAGTTCCTAAGGAGGAGCTTTCGGATGTGAATCAGCCACAAGAGGAGGTTCAGGAGGTGGAAGAAACCACCCAGGCAGGGCCAACCATCAGAGGGCGCATGCACACTATAGAAGCTGAGCGACTGGCTCGGGATGCAGAGAAGGTTGTAGGACCACCTACAGCACAGCACAGACAGAGACAGTCACCGGATCGGTACACTGGATACATGGCTCTGGTGAGTCAATGTGTTGTGACGGAGCCATCCTCTTTTGAGGAAGCTATGGAGGAACCCGCATGGGTTGATGCCATGATCGAAGAATATGATTTGATCGTCAGGAACAGTGCATGGGAGATTGTCCCAAGACCGGTGGGGAAATCAGTGGTGGGTTCGCGATGGATCTACAAAGTGAAGCAAGCGGCTGATGGGAGTGTGGAGAAGTACAAGGCGAGATTTGTCGCTCGTGGCTTTTCACAGATCGAGGGGATTGACTATGAGGAGACCTTTGCACCTGTCGCAAGGTACTCTTCCATACGGACGATCCTTGCTCTCTCAGCGCAGATGGGGTGGCACATTCATCAGATGGATGTGAAGACTGCATTCCTCAATGGAGTTATCGAGGAGGAGGTGTACATAGAGCAGCCTGAAGGGTTTGAGATCTTCAGCAGTGAGTCACATGTGTGCCAACTCAAGAGAGCACTGTACGGGCTGAAGCAAGCACCTCGTGCTTGGTACACTCGGATAGACAGCTACTTCACCGGGCTTGGATTCTCCAAGAGTGAGGCGGATCCAAACCTGTACCAGATTTTGGTGGAGGGGAAGCTATTGATCATCGTACTGTATGTAGATGATCTGATTTTGACTGGCGATGAGTAGTTGATACTTTCATGCAAGGAGGATCTTGCACGAGAGTTTGAGATGAAGGACTTGGGCATCCTTCATTATTTCCTGGGATTGGAGATTTGGCAGCGCAGCGGAGGACTATTTGTTTCTCAGGGCAAGTATGCCCGGGAGATTTTGGAGAGGTTCAACATGCAAGGCTGCAAGCCTGTTGACACTCCTCTTCCTGGTGGTTGGAGGAAGGAGGATGCTACTTCAGCGGAGGTAGTGGATGCCACTGTCTATCGACAGTTGGTGGGGTCGCTTATGTATCCGGTCAATACACGACCCGATATATGCTATGCAGTTAACCAGCTTTCGCAAGCTATGGTTAAGCCTACCAAGCTCTTTTGGAAGGCAGGCAAGCATGTATTGCGCTATATTAGAGGCACATCGGGATATGGTCTATGGTACAGACAGGAGGATGGAGCAAAGCTTTCTGGCTTCACTGATGCAGATTGGGCAAGGAGTCCAACGGACCGGAAGAGCACTTCTGGAGGAGTTTTCAGCATTGGGTCGATATTAGTTTCCTGGTATAGCAGGAAGCAGAGATCCGTGGCACTCAGTTCAACATAGGCCGAGTACATGGCAGCTAGCTTGGCTGCATGCGAGGCTATTTGGATGAGGAAGATCCTCGCAGGATTGTTCAGGTTGCATTTGGAGCCTACAGTGATATACTGTGATAACCAGAGCTGCATCAAGCTCTCGGATAATCCAGTATTTCATGATAGGTGCAAACACATCGACATCAGGTACCATCATATCAGAGATTGTGTTCAGCGGAGAATCATGATGCCGACATCCTGACGAAGGCGCTCACCAGGAGCAAGTTTGAATTCCACAGAGGAAGGATAGGGATTGCAGATAATCCATATCTTGCTGAGAGGGAGTGTTGAGAATGCAGCAAGATGATGGAGCTTAGTGAAACGAAGTCGCCTTCACTAAGTGGGCCCGCAGGCGAATTCTGGCGCAAAGTCTATTTTTAGACTATCTCTATTTTTAGACATATGGAGCATGGTTCGGGGATTCCAGTTTGAGATTATTGGAGCATTGGTCATGTTGGTAAAAATAGATGAGACTCTATTTTTTAGGTCGAAGAGGTCGAAGGCTATTTTTAGACTGCCTCTCCTAAAAATAGGGAAGTCAAATATTATTTACCCTTAATAATATTTGAACTATAAACTTCAGTTTACTCTCTTGGAGCACTTCAGTTCGAGCTACAGAAGTGGCTCATGCATCTGACAGAGGAATTACGCTATTCCTAGGGTTTGATGGCATCATGCATGGTTGACTTCAGTTAGGACTTCAGTGGCAGAAGTTTGGTGGAGTTAATGGGACAGCTAGTGGAGTTGTGTTCTGTTTATTTTAGTTGAACTGGTTGAGATTAGTTTAATTAGCTAATCAATTAGTTATGAGTGGAGTGAATTAAATATTATTTAATTCATTAATTAGTAACTCATTATTCAACTCAAGAACACATCAGTTCGCTACAGTGTATGATCAGTTCAGTGGAGACCAGTGAAAGAGGTAGATGAAAGGGTGGAGTTAGCTATCAGTTGTGACTATACTGTTGCTATTTGCAACACACAGATAGGTGGAGTAAGCCTATGAGGATTGTGCAGTTCAGGCTGGTGGTTTATCTATATAAAGAGGCCATCCCAGAGCATTGAAACACGCAATAGAGGCAAGGAAATTGGCAGGGAGTTTTGAACCAGTAACTTGTTCAAAACTGAGCTAGATTGTGAGTAACTGTATGAGAAAGTACTGAGTACTTGTGAGGATTATTGTACTGAGTTTGTTTCTTGATTTCTCCATTATAATATACACAATAGCTGCGGGGTTTTCAGCTATAAGCTTTCCCCATACATACTGTGTTAATGTGTATGATTATTTGATGTGTTATCGCTTGATTTTATTTCTGCATGTTTGATGATCTGAGTGGAAGAGATTATGTGTTGCATATAAATTCTAATTGTATGTGATCAGGATAGTCTCGGTGGATAATTAATTATTATTCAGCAAATTTCTACACTTCTTGATGATTAATCAATGCACATAATTCCCTACCACGGGTTGCGTAGCCCTAAGGAGAACCTCTTGCATGATGACCTAGCCTAACCCCCTCTGAATCGAGTTTCTGATGCACTCCGACTTTGACCATGGGAGGGTGAATAATTTTAATATCCCTACAAATTCCACTTTTTATGTCTCGATGTAAATGATCGATGGGTGTTATCAAAAGCCTATACCATTGCTCCTACACCTAACTACAAATAATGTTTGGCCCCGATGCCCAAGTGGGCTTAATCTATGTTTTTTATATTATTAAGTGTGGTGTTTAAAGTCCTGAATTGGCGATATTAACCATGTTCACGTTTGTTAGGGTGTGTATGTGTGTGAATTTTTTTTTTTTATTGGATGAGTAAGTTGGGCATGTTTTTTGATGCCATATGTTGTTGAAATAATGATGAAATATTGTAAATAATGTTCAAATATGACTGAAAAATAAACAAAAAATCAAGCACAAAACCCACCCAAAGAAGGCTCTAAAATATATATACAAAAAGAGGCAAACAAGCTACTCAAAACACTTTAAAATTTCCTTCAATATCTAATGTTAATGGGACTAGGATCTAAGATATCACTGCGAAAATGGTGCAGACAAACAATAAAAATCAAAGGTTATATCTGCTGCAAAGGATAGGCAAGAAGCTCAACAAACCAAGGATACTCAAGGGGATCCTAAGGGGGAAGGAAAGAGAAAAATTGAAATGGAGTTATAATGGAAAAATACCCTATTCAAAATGGTTTAAATAAAGTGGATCAACCCTATAAAATAGTAGCCAAAAGTGTTGAAAACCCTAGATTCCTCACTCAGCTAATCTCTTCCTAAAAAGGTGGAGGATTACTACAAACCCTAGGCGGCTTTTTCTTCCAAAAAGAGACAAAATAAGAGTATCCATGCCTAAGGAAGACTGAAACAGAAGTAAAACAACCCTGACCCAAGACACAGGCAACACTCTTGGCAATGCTTGAAAAAACCTGAAACTTTTCAAAACATAGGTACTGGCATGAAAAGGGTTGAAAATGCAGTTTTTGGGCCAAATAGTGAATTCAGGAACTCATAGTGCAGTTTTGGGGTTGAAAAGTGTGTTTTTCTCCCTGGGACCTTCGGTTGTCAAATCTCGCCAGATGTTGTCATCTCAAGCTCGGTTAGTACATGTGACCTGCGAGAAACACTAGAAAACCACCAGTATCCAAAAATTTGATAGAATAATGAAGACGAAAATATAAATAGAAAAAAGAAGCTAAAAATAGTTGTAGAAAACCCTGAAATTGTTTAAGCAAAATCCACCTAGAAAACTAAGTTGTTACACAAGTGGAGTCGCCATTTTTTAGTATGAAATTTCTTGGAAGGTGTACCAAAAATATCTCACTTAAGTCACAAGTAACTAGTGATCCTAAAAACATTTATGCTTGCTTATACTTCAGATCTGCAAAAAATATGTGAGAAAAACCTGCAGAAAGATAGATGTATTCAATCTAAAAGAACAAACAACAAAAATAAATCTGATATAATAACCCAATCATGGAAAAGCTTTGAAAGAACAAATATTTTATTAATGACGCCTGGTGAAGGAGATTTACAAAGGGTCGTAAGTCCCCCTCAATGGGATGGATCCTTTGATGTCCTTGTCACTTCAGTATTCAGATCTTCCTCTCTCAAATGTGTGAAAAACCAAACAATATGTAGAACTCAAAATGGGAGCTCAAAAATCATGAGACAATAATGGTGACGATGATAATGATCATGGTTAGAAATGAATGAAAACCCTTGTTATTTACATCAAATTATTGGTTTTCTCTCGAAAATAGAGAATAATAAAATATTATTGACCGAAATCTAGATCTAACCGCTTGGAATACTTTATTATATTTTTTGAGAGGGACATTAGAGGAAAATTCAGCCCAAAAGTTCCCATGAAATTTTCATGTACTTTTCATGTAACAATAGTAAACCAATCAAAATCCTTTAAATTTAAAAAGAGGTACATGTAAATATTTTGGAGGGTAAAGAAGAAAAACTATTTTTTTAATTGTAATTTTTTCTTATCTTGCCTTTTAACTTTACTCAAATTTCAAGTTTAGACACTTGTTGGATGCATAATTAAATTCCACATCCAAAAATTATCCATTATGCATACTTTTGAGAAGACCCGCATTGATAAAAATTTAAGATACATTAAAGAAACATGTTGAACACATTTTTTTAATGTATATTCAATTTAAATCAATGTGTGTCATGACAACTTGTACGAAATTATATGCAAATGAATTCTTAAAAACAAAAAATAAACAATAGTGATAGCATAAAAAATGAAAAAGATATACACAGAGATTTTTCCCCTGGATTCCAAATCGGAACTGCCATCTTCATTTTTCATTATATTCCTTTTAGTGTTACAACACATATATACATGTCGAAACATTCATAAACCCAATCCATTAACCCTGGATTAGAACATAACCATATTTCCTTGACCAGATCTACAAAAAATACCATGAGCTGAAAACCATCATACCCAAAACCATGTGGAAACCCATGCACAAAACCATAGGCAGGTCCTCCCACCTAAAATAGGGTGGAAAGAATATAACACACACCCAAAATTCTCCCACTTGTTGTTTTATTTCCACATGGGGCCACATGAGAGCTTAGTCATTGGGCCAATTCTTCAACACCCATTGTTTCTCTACACCAAGAGAACTTCTGAGTGCTCACAGACTTCGTCAATGCATCTGCAACACTCTTCAAAGTGTCCACCTTTACCAGCAACACCCTTTTAGCCTCAACCATATCTCTAACAAAGTGATATTGAACATCAATGTGCTTTGTCTTTGAATGATAAGTAGGGTTCTTAGCCAAGAAAATTGCACTTTGGCTATCACATTCTATCCTTATAGTTTGTTGTACCAACCCCATACTTGAACACAATTTCTGCAACCAAATTGCTTCCTTGCTTGCATGAGTGGCTGCTATGTATTCTGCCTCTGTAGTTGAAAGAGCCACTACAGACTGTCTTTTACTCATCCAACTGACTGCGCCTCCAAATAGGCTAAACACATACCCACTTGTAGATATTATTTGGTCCAGATCTCCAGCCCAGTCTGCATCAACAAAACCACGAATGTCCAACATTCTTTCCAATCCTGGTCTTCCCTGGTAGCACAAGCCATAATCACTAGTGCCATGTAAATATCTGAAAACCCACTTTACTATTGTCCAATGCTCCTTCCCTGGTTTTGACATAAAACTACTCAAAACTCCCACTGCATGTGCTATGTCTGGCCTAATACATACCATTGCATATATCAGGCTACCCACTACACTTACATATTGTGAAACCAGCTCCAAAAGAGATGAAAACAGATATCAACGCCTTAGAAATAAGCCACTTCGAGGGGGCAACCTCCAATATATTACATGAATGAAAAATTCTTGGATGATTCAATTTACAAAACCTCCTTTCTATATATAGGAGTCCATGGGGCCATAATGTAATCCTAGTGGGCCACAATGTAATCCTAGCCAACCTAACAATAATAATCTAAGGGCACAATAATAACAAAATGGGGGTTACAAGGGTTCAATAATAACAATAAGGGGGTTACACTAACAATAATAAGGGACTATACTAGTGATATAGGAACCTAACATGCCCCTCTCCTTCAAAAAAGTGTTGTCCTCAACGCTTGAGTAGCTCCGGGTGCTTCTGTATAAAATTCTCATCCTCCCATGTAGAATCTTCAGTGGGTAAGTTCTTCCACTTGATGAGATACTCTGAAATTGATCGATTCTGTAGCTGTCGAGTTCTTGTTTCCATGACCGCTTCAGGTTCCAATATGATTTTTCCTTCCTCATCAAGTTCTGGCAATATTGTTTGAACTGGAAGATTTTCACCTATAACCTTCTTTAAGCATGAAACATGGAAAATTGGATGCACCCGTGAAGAAGCAAGAAGCTCCAATTTGTATGTCATAGTACCAATATTTTGCAATACCTTGTAAGGACCATAGTACTTTGGCAATAATTTATTATCCTTCTTAGCTTGCTTGAGGGACATTTGCTTGTATGGTTGTAGCCATAAAAATACCCTGTCTCCTACATTAAAACTTCTCTCACTGCGATGTTGATCTGCCTATTGTTTCATTCAATTTTGTACCAAATTCAGGTTGTCCTTTAAGAGTTGGAGAGCTTCTTGTTGATACTCGATGTGATCTTCCACTGCTTGAACCTTTGAATTTTCTCTTAAAGATGATGTGATGGATGGTGGATGATATCCATAAAGTGCCATAAATGGGGTCATTTTTGCTGTAGTATGGAAGGAAGTGTTATATCACCATTCAGCTATAGGTAACCACTTGACCCATTGTGTTTTTTTATCAAATACAAAACAACGAAGATATCCTTCCAAAAATTTATTTACTATCTCAATTTGACCATAAGATTGCGGATGATAAGATGAGCTATGAGCTAATTGAGTACCCAAACAAGAAAATAACTCCGTCCAAAATTTTCCGGTAAAAATGGGATCTCTATCACTCACAATAACCCTTGGGTTTCTATGTAGCTTTTCAATTGTTTCCATAAATGTAGTAGCAACTTACTTGCTTTAAATGGATGAGATAATGCACAAAAGTGTGCATACTTGGTAAGTCTATCAACTACCACCATGATGACACTCTTTCCTTCAGACTTAGGTAAAACAGTGATAAGATCCATTGAAATATCCTCCCAACGTTGACTTGGAATGGATAAAGGTTGTAGAAGACCCAGGGTTTTAATTGTCTCAACTTTATTCTGCTGGAAAACCAAACATTCTGCCACAAACTTTTGAATATCAGATTTAAGGCCATCCAAAAAAATTCTTTCTTCACCCTGTGGTAAGTTTTTAAAAATCCTGAGTGTCCTCCTAAAGGAGAAGTGTGCAATTCCAAAAGAATATTTTGTTTTATTTGGGAATTCTTACAAAGATATAAATGATATTTGTACCATAAGGAATCATTTTTCCAACTAAATGTATCAATTGTACTCAGATCTTGCTGCAACTTTTGAATGAGTGTCCACACTTCTTCATCCTTCTTCCATTCATCTCTTGCTTCGGTTATCTAATCTGGTTGGATAATAGAAATGGCACAAAGCAATGCTTCCACCTCTTTAGTATTTCTTGAGAGTGCATCTGCAACAACATTTAGCTTCCCTTTTTTGTATAGTATTTCAAAGTCATAACCCAACATCTTTGTGACCCATTTTTGCTGCTCTTCTGAAGATAGTCTTTGTTCCAAAAAGTGTTTAAGACTATCATGATCAGTTTTTATCTTAAAGTGTCTTCCCATTAGGTAAGTTCTCCATTTATTTAGTGCATGCGTATTTCTAACATTTCCTTCTCATAAATAGGTTTCTATGAATACTTTCTTTGATTGGATGACTTTCAAAAGCAACGGGTCTTCCTTCTTGCATTAAAACAACACCAATTCCATTTCCTGAGGCATCACATTCCACAATAAAGGTTTTTTTGAAGTCTGGCATAACTAAGACTGGTGCTAGGCGCATTGCCTCTTTAAGATGTTCAAAGGCCTTAGTTTATTTAGAAGTCCACGAAAATGAATATTTCTTCAATAATGCCATTAGAGGTGCTGCTATTCTCCCATAATTCTTAACAAACTTTCGATAATACCCAGTTAACCCAAGAAATTCTCGCAACTGCTTTATGGTTGTCGGGACTTTCCATTCCTTAATGGCTTTGATTTTGTTAGGGTCTACCTTAATACCCTCGTGAGATACAACATGACCCAGATATTCCACCTGTTGTACTCCAAAGAAACATTTGGATGTTTTTGCATATAATTGTTTCTCCTGCAATAGTTTGAGCACCCTGTCAACATGTTGAACATGATCCTTCCAAGACCTTTTGTAGATTAGTATATCATCAAAAAATACTAGCACAAATTTTCTAAGGAAGGGTTTGAAAATGGAATTCATCAACCCTTGAAATGTAGAAGGTGCATTGGTAAGGCCAAAAGGCATGACCAAAAATTCATAATGACCCTCATGAGTTTGAAATGATATTTTTGGAATATCTTCAGTCTTCATTCTAATTTGATGATACCCTGAATGAAGATCCAATTTGGTAAAATAAATTGCTCCATCTAATTCATCCAATAATTCATCAATCACAGGAATGGGAAATTTATCTTTAATGGTGAGCTTATTGAGCTCTCTATAAGCTGGACACATGCGCCATGATCCATCCTTCTTGTGTACCAATACTACAGGAGCAGAGAAAGAAATTTGACTAGGTTGAATATTATGGCCTAATGTTTAGAGGAACACTTCCTGGAATCCAATGAATGGCATGATCATGATCATGAATAGGTGGGAGTCCTTTTGGAGTTTCAAAAACCTTGGAATGATTTTCCAATACTTTTTTGGAGATCTATAGAAATAGATGATTATACTTTTGTGAGTATAATTGTGCAATTATGCCTCGTTGTTCTTTCTTTAGAAGCTTTTTCATGACATTAGAACTTATTATCTTTCCCGGCTTCCCTACAATACCCCGTAAGTTGACTTCCTTTCCTTCTGAAAACAATTTCAAGAAAAGTTCTTGAAAATTAAAAGATACCATCCCCAAAGATTGTAACCATTGTACTCCTAGTATAACATCAACACCTCCCATACGAATGGAAAGCATTGGACTATTCAATACATATTCCCCCATGGTTAGCTTGATATTATGGAATTTTCCAGAGCAATTTATAGTTCTCCATTTTCAACCATCACTTGACATTCTGGTGCTAGGTATAGGAAACAATTCAATTCCTTGGCTACCTTACAATGAATAAAATTATGGGTACTACCTGAAACAATCAACACTATTACCATTTTCTTCTTGATATGTCCTTCTATATTGAGAGTTTGAGGAGTGGTAATTCCTGCCAATTCATTACATGATATGGTCGGATTCATTTATTCCTCTTCTTCGGTTGGTTCCTGGTGTATATCCACTTCTTGTCCATTTTCTTCTTCCTCTTCACAATCTATGTAAAATAATTTCTTCTCAGCACACTTATTACCTTTAGTGTATTTGCTATCACAACTATAGCAAAGCCCTTTTGCTATTTTTACTTCCAATTGTTGTGGTGTCAACCTTGTAGGTTGTGGAAATCTAGGAGTAGCAACACTACCCTCGTTATAGAAGTGAGTGGTAGGCTTCCTTGTCGCCATAATCTTAAATTCAATTTTTTTTGCCAACCTGAATGCCTTCTCCAATGATTCAGGTTCCAAAACATGAACTTCATGTTGGATGTTATCCTTTAAAGTACCTATGAAGAGATCAATCCTATGTTCCTTTGGAATATCAGTTACCCTTATATTAAATTTTTGGAAGTCCTCAATGTTCTCCCCCATTAAACCCTTTTGTTTGAGAATTATCAATTGGCTAAAGAAGGTGTTGCTCTTTGTATCCTCTTAATGTGCTATCATTTCCTTCGTAAAAATTGACAAAGTGACAATTTTTTTATAGGAGCAAAGCCATTGATACCATACAAATGTATTTTGTTCTAAATGTAAAGTTGCAATGCATACCTTTTGTGTGTTTTGAACATTATGGAGATCAAAATATTGTTCCATCTGTAGTATCCATGTTACAGGATCCTTTCCATCAAACTTCCTCATGTCCATTTTTGGAATATGGTGGTTCTTCCCGCCAACATTAGATTTTATGAAATCATGATTAACATTTATTTTGTTCTCATCATGAGTTTCCTCTACTATCTTTTCATCATTAGGAAACATTTCTTGTATCAACTTTGTCAAACCTTCCATGTCTGCCTTTAGATCATTCTTCATGTTTTCCATTTTAGATTCCATGCCAGCTTCCATGCCATCTATCTTAGATTCCATGCCATTTTTCAAACCATCCATCCTAGATTCCACGCCTTTCTTTAAACCATCCATATTAGTTTCCATTCCTTTCTTAAAAACTGCCATGTCATTTTTTGTTGCTCTTTGTGAGAGAGAAATTTGTTGCACTTGCTCTTGTAGTTTTGATATGTCATGTTGCCATTCTTCGTCTTCATGAGTCATAGTAGAGCTTTCTAAAGGCTTAATGGGTGTTGAATTATTTTTAGGGGCCATTTTAGAATCCAATACTGATATCTATTCTACAATATGCCCTTAGAATCAATTCAAATTGATTCTTCAAACAAGACTTATGCAATTCGGAAAAAAAAATACACACCTTTTACTTGCTTTTGAGGAGATCGATATTGAAATTGAATTATCTCTATAATTGAAAATATTCAATATCTAAAATTCAGCCTTGCAGTAGCCCTCTAAAGCTTCTTTCAAATGCCATAGGTCTGATCTGATTTGGATTCTTCAAGGAAAATATATGTCCAATCTCCCACAATGACCCAATTTTGGACTGGTTTAGTAGAGCAAACTTGTATGACTTTCCATGTGTCACTTTTTCCTCCTTTGGCTCCAAAATGGATAGAAAAAAAACTACAGTCCGTGAACTTGCAGCCAATTTTTACAGCATTCCAATCCGATGCTCAGAGAGAGAGCTATGAAGATTTTCCCACGATCACCTCTTTGAGATGAAATTCAAAAGCCTCAAAAAGCCCTAACTTCTACAGATCATATCTCTGAAAATATTGCCAACAAATATCTGAAATTTTTTGACGATGTTCCTCGGGATTGTAGCTTTTCACTCTAAACATTTCAGCTTTTGAACCTTCATATAAACAAATTTATTATGAAAATACCATGATGACCTGTTTAGGTTAAATTCAGGAGCCTGCAAAATGACCTAACTTGCACAGATCATATCTCTAAAAATATTGTGAACAAATCTTTGAAATTTTTTTGACGATGTTCCTCGAGATTTTGGATTCATACTATAAAAATTTCATATTCTGAACCTTCGTAGAAAAAACGTTATAGCGAAAATTCCACGCTGACCTGTTTGGAGCAAGGAAAGCCTAGAATCTCAAAGCTATGATACCAAATGTTGTGAAACCGGCTCCGAAAGAGAAGAAAAGAGATATCAACGCCTTATAAATAAGCCACTTTGAGGGGGAAACCTCCAATACATTACATGAATGAAAAATTCTTCGATGATTCAAATTACAAAACCTCCTTTCTATATATAGGAGTTCATGGGGCCACAATGTAATCCTAGCCGACCTAACAATAATAATTTAAGGGCACAATAATAACAATATGTGGGTTACAAGGGTACAATGATAACAATAAATGGGCTACACTAACAACAATAAGGGACTATACTAGTAATATAAGGACTTAACATGTATGGAATACGAGACATATCCTCCTCTTCTTGTTGTGTCTTTGTTACACACTAATTTGTCACCGTCCCTGCGATCCCCGTCCTGCACATTGGAGGGCTCATTCCGTGACTTGTGAGCAGTGACATGGCTTGAAATTACTTTCATGACATCCCTCTGAACAAGAGCTTTCACTGCCGCTGAAACATCTTCTCTGGATAAACCTTCCAACCCTCCTCGAAAATTCAAGTTCCCTTGCATGCTATGCACGGGAGACCATCTTCTTCGAGACTACCCTGGTATTCCCAAGGTGTTTGAAGAATGGTCCAGTGGTCATCTGTCGTTGCCTTTGGCTTCTGGGAGTCAGGTTGGGGGCACATCTCCAGTTAGTGTTGGTAAGACTCCTAAGAAGAAGGGTAAGATCACCAATCCCTGTAAGTTGTGTGAAGGGCACCAAGCCATTCACCTTTGGCTACCTACCCCGTGCCTGTACTCAGTGATGATGTCGTCATGCATAGTGTGCTGGGGGCATTGGGTCCTGACTTCCAGGATGTTTTCCTTCCATCGAAAGTGGAACTCTTGGAAGCGATGACTTCTTGTTCATTATGATGAGGTTAGTTGGAGCATGGTTCCTTTTCTTGTGTCAATCTCATTAAAAAATAAAACAAGGTGTTTGGAGCACAGTTCGTTTTCTTGTGTCAAGCTCCTTAAAAAATGAAACAAGGTCGTTGGAGCAGAGTTCGTTTTCTTGTGTCAAGCTTCTTAAAAAATGAAACAAGCTGGTCGGAGCAGAGTTCCTTGTCTTGTGCCAAGCTCCTTAAACCATGAAACAAGGTGTCCCGAGGATAGTTCTTTTAATGTGTCAACCTCATTAAAATAATGAAACACGTTCTTGTTCAATTCGAGTCTTTGATCAAATCTCGTAAAATCCCAGTCGAGTCTTTCTTAGATCTCGTAACTTGAACCTTCACTCTGTCTGCCTTTCATATGGATTGAAGCTTTGGGGGCATGCACCTCGAATTGAGTCACCATGCTGGGGGCATGCTTACTTTTTCAAGCATAGTTTGTTTTCGTTTCAAGCTTGTGTAAAAATGAAACTAGTTTCAAGCATAGTTTATCATTGTTTCAAGCTTGTGTAAAAATGAAACCAACTTCAAGTAGAGTTTCCTGATTTCAAGCTTCTGTAAAAATGAAACCATCCCCATTTTACCCCTTGTGATTGCCATTTTATCAGCCTGTTATTGCTAGATGAGCCTTGGTTTTCTCACTCCACCGTCACCATCTGCTTGGTTGATCATATGCTTTCACTTGGTTGTTTTACCCGTTCCTGAGGAACCGTTTCGATGAGTGGTTTTGTTAGCCAACCTCTTGACCTTTATCTTTTTTTGAGCAGTTCCACCATTACCGAAACAAGTTGCTACCCTTAATACCACTCGTTCCTTCAGGTGGAGTCATCTTTCAGCTCTTTTCTGACTCTTTAAACATGAAAATATTTCCGAGGCCCTTGTTGTTTCGATCTCGTTAAAGTGGCCATGAAACGACATCTACCCAGTATACGTTTACCCCTTTTTCAAGCTGGGATATATTATTTATGAAAAAGGAATACCCTAGCCTATCGCGACTAGGAGGTTTTCTCAGATATTGTTTTCTACCTTTTCGGGTCTGAGGAACTATTTACGAAAAGGGACTGTTGGAGTTTACTTTTTTGCTGTCTTTTCAAACTCTTTAAACATGAAAAGACACCGAGTTCTTCCTTTGTCAAACTCCTTAAACCCTGATGACATCGGATCCAGTCGTAATGACGTTATTCGAGTTCCTCCTTCCTAGGGATCGTTAAATTTACTAGGATGGGCTTATACAACAAGCATATGGTATCCTCTTCAAGCTTGTGTAAAAATAAAGAGGTACTCACCAGAAATGGTGGTGAAAATGGAACCAGCATCATCGTCATGTCGGTAGTATGTCGTTCTTGAACATGGCACTTGTCTGCATTCGTGTCAGGTTGGGGACATCTCATCTCGTTTTTCACTTGCCTCCGTGGGTTTGGGTAATCCTTTTTTACCTCTCATCTGCTCTTTGCCTCGTCACTATGACCTCTGATCTTTTGATGTCAAATACTACCAAACTCACTCTCGTGCCGTTATATGTTCAAGAGAAGTTGACCTCTGCAAGATCCAACCTTCCTCTGATTCTCATCTGATTGTGATTCAAAAATACATTATTTTCCTCTGTCTCGCGTCGATGATGTGGGAAACATTATGGCCCACCTTCGATCAAGGTCACTTCCTGTCGACTTCAGCTCATTATCCAGGAAGCTGATCTAGAGACTCCCTTCTGGTACCTTGGAGACTGCATGCCTCAATGGCAGGTTCTTCACATTCGACGCGAGGTTTTCATCATTGACCTCCGATCGAGTGATTCTACGGGTGTTCGACGCCAGCTCATTGATTCACATGCCATAGATTGTACCTGTAGTACCTTGAGGGCCATCGTTATTATTGGTGGTACCTCTTGCATCTGTTAACAACTTTCATCATTGGATGGTAATCAAACGATGTTCTTGCATGTTCAACTTCAACTCATTTATTCACATGCTTGGACTTGTACTGTGTTCGGGTCAAGATGGAGCACAAGACCCTGGATTGTGTCTGTTGTAATCCAGGCTGCGATTTTGTGGATTATTATGATTGGTTACATGACTCACTTACTGGATGGCCGCGACCATACCTAAGTCTATTTATCGATCCTCACTGGATGGCTGCGTCCATGCCTTGGATCTGGATTATTGTATTCTCTATTATGGATGGTTGCACCCATACTGCATATATATCATGTATCTAAGGTATCAGTTGTATTTCTCCACGCAGGTTTTCCGACGCCGAATTTTTCAGTTGGACACGTTCTCATAAAGCATTTCACCCCTCTCTCTCTCTCTCTCTCTCGGGCCTCATGCTTTAGGGGGCATCTGTTACACAGTAATTTGTCACCGTCCCTGCGATTCTCGTCCCACACATTGGAGGGCTCATTCCGTGACTTGTGAGTAGTGACATGGCTTGAAATCACTTTCATGACATCCCTCTGAACAAGAGATTTCATTTCCCTGAAGACATCTCCTTGTGAAACACCCTAAAAATGACCCTTTTTTCATTTGCACGGGCAGACATTTTAGTACCCGCACCAATGGGGAAAATCCTTCAAAGAGGTCTCGCCAATTGGCACTCTATCCCAGAGTCGCACTCACGCCAGCCAATTTAAGGAGTGTTTTTTAAAAATAAATGGCGGAAGTTTCGTCCTAACCAATTCATGAACTGGTATCTATCTTGAGTTGGGAGGTTTGGCTTTGGATTTCCATGTAGAGGAAGTGGTTTGCCACCTCTCATGGAAGCTTCCTTGAGGATAGGGCCAATCCCATGATTATAGGGATCCCAACTCCCCTTCCTCCATCTATAAAAGCTTGCCCATCTCCATTGCAAGCTAGTCTTCAAGTTTCCAAATTCCCTTAAGGCCAATTCCAAGCAAGGAGACTATCGTGAAGATCCAAAGAGAGAGGTTTGTCCCATTCTTGATAGGCTTTTCGAGACGTGTTCTGCTGGCGACCCGTCAAAGGAGAATTCAGCGTCATAACTATGGTTGTATTATTCCTTTGATTGATTAGTAATAAACGACTATTGGTTATGGTTCCACTCTTGTTGTTGTTTATGATGATGAGTTATGTCCTTTCTGACTGACATATAGTTGCATCTACTGGATTTTACGCTTGTGTTTGTTTTGTTCCTCGCATGTGCAGGTGTCCTATCACAGAGATCGTGGGGATCGTGATCTACCAGAGCTAAGGAACGTGAGCGCTACTTTCTCTACGAGAGACAACGTTGGATTCCAGGTAAGCCTTCATCGCTAGTTGGTTTATTTGCAATTAGGAACCTACACTATAGCTTGAATAATTGTTGCTAGACCCGGTCTGGGCTAGTAGGGATCGTCTCTGTCCACAGAGGGGATTTACCTCCACAACAGTCTTGGTCACTGTTCAATAGATAGATTTACACCTACATGAATAGGAACCTTCACTGGTTTACTATTCTCCATATTGAACCTTTTCCAAATATTGTCTCAACATACTTCCTCTCATTTAGCCATAGCTTCATCTTTGCCCAATCTCTCTTAATTTATATTCCCAAAATATAGTTTGCAGCACCAATATCCTTCATGTCAAATTTGGAGAACAATTGGGTCTTCATATCCTAGATAATTTCTTTGTCATTTCCAATCAGCAACATATCATCCACATACAAGACCAAATAAATAAAATGGTCACCAATTAATTTAAAATACACACAGTGATCCTCTTTGCTTCTGGTGAAGCCAAGTCCCTATATATAGGTATCAAGTTTCTGATACCACATCCTTGGTGACCGTTTTAACCCATACAAAGACTTTTTTATCCTGCATACCAGTTATTTCTTACCCTTCACTGCAAAAGATTTAAGTTGCTTCTTGTAGATATCCTCTTATAGATCCCCACGAAGAAATGTTGTCTTCACATCCATCTGTTCTACCTCAAAATCAAATGCAACAGTAAAAGATAAAAGTAATCTAATAGAAATAACCTTGGCAACAAGAGAAAAATTATCACCAAAATCAATTCCTAACACCTGGGAATAACCTTTTGCTACCAACCGAGCTTTGTATTTCTCCACCTTGCCTTCTGCATTCTTCTTCTTTTTAAACACCCATTTGAATACAATGGGCTTCCTTCCAATCGACAACTCCACTAGATCTCATGCCTCATTTTTTTGCAAAGATGTCATTTCATCAACCATGGCCTCCTTCTAGAGTTTTCCATCCTTTGAATCCACTTCCTCCTTGACAGTTCTGTGATCATCATCAGTGATAATTAACACAAAATTTGAACAGAAAGCATATGGACTATACCTTTCTAGTTTCCTTCTTTCCTGAATTGATCTTCTCACGGCTGGATTTTGAGGCTATTCCTCTTCCGAATCTCGTTTTTTTGTAGACTTTGATTATTCCTCCTTTAGCTCAAACTCTATCTTCTCAGGTTCCTTTGGTAGGACTTCATGTTTAACAATGCCTTTGACCTCTCGAAACACCACCTCTTGGTTGTACACAACCTTCTTTTTTTCTAGGTTTCAAAGCTTGTAACCTTGTAAACCATCCTTATACCCAGTAAAGATGCACCTTTAAGATTTATTATCCAACTTGGTCATTTTCTCCTTTGGAACATGTACATATGAATCACATTGAAATACCCTCATATGTGAAAGAGAGGGTTTCTTACCAGTCCATACCTCATGTAGAATCTTATCCTCCAACGCTGATGAAGGTGATCTATTAACCAAATAACATGCAGTTTCCACTTCATATGCCCAAAATTCTTTTCCTAACCTGGTACCACTGAGGATGCTTCTTTCCTTTTCCATCAGTGTTTTATTCATTTTTTCTTCAACTTCGTTTTTTTGAGGTGTGTATGGAGTATTCTTTTGTCGTGCTATACCAGACATCTTACAAAACTCTTCAAATTCCTTCTTGAATAACTCTCTACCATAATCTATCCTCAACACCTTTATCTTCTTCTCTATTTGGTTTTCTTCCAGAGCCTTAAATTATTTAAATATATCAAACACTTTAGATTTCTTCCTCAAGAAATATATCCATGTATTCCTTGAGAAATCATAAATAAATGAAACATAGTACATAGACTTACCCAGAGATGGAACTAACACAAGTTCAAACACATCACGGTGCAGTTCTAATATCTTTTTTGCCCTCTTAGCATCAGAAGGAAAACTCACCCAACTATTCTTCCCATATACACAATGTTCACAGAAATCGAAATACTGAGAGAAAATAGACATACCTTCTACCATACCATTACCATGTTGTACCTGAAGGCCCTCCTCTCCAATATGTACAAGCCTTTAATGCCATAGCATGGTGTTTTCTCCAAATACCACTAGGCTTTCCACTCCACTTTCAGGAACCATAGAATTGTTGCACCCATCAATAAAAATGCTACCCAAAAGCTTGTACAGAGTTCCAATCCGAACTCCCCACATTAATACCAGTTCTCCCTGAACCAGATTGCGTTTACCTTTCTCAAACATTGTTTATACACCTGAATCTTCTATCTTTCTTATAGAAATTAGATTTCTAGACAATGCAGGAATATGCAGAACACCAGTAATTGTTCTAATCCTTCCACCTTGCATCTTCAGCTTGAATTTTCTACGTCCAATGATTCTGGCCTTCTTATCATCCCCTAAGAATACATCACCAGCATCATACTTCTCATACTTTCAAAACCACTCTCTATGGGGATTGAAGTGAAAGGATGCACCTCAGTCAATCAGCCTTGCCTCATAATCTACATGTGTATTGGAAGAAGAAGAAAAATACACATCCCCACCTTCATTGAGGTGTTTTTAGCCTCCGCAGAAGGAGCATCATCAGATCCATTTCCTTTCTTAGGAGCTTTAGATCTGCAGTCCTTTTTGAAGTTCCCTTCATTTCTACATTTCCATCACACCTTTACAGGCTTTCATGGAGATTTAGATCTCCATCTAGATTTAGGTCTCCCACTCGAAAACTTTTTTTTTTTATGTTCTAGGACCTTCCTCGTACAAATAAGACATATCCTTTCTGGCCCTCCATATTTTTCCATCTCATTTCCTCCGACACCAAGGCTGAGATAATTTCATAAAAATTCAAGGTAGACGTATTTCTACCTATTGCAATACCTAAACTATCGCACGAATTTGGTAGAGAACACAACAAACTGATGCACTTATCTTCATCTGATATTTTAATATGAGCAAATGAAAATTGACTTAACATAGTATTGAAGGTGTTCAAATGTTCTGTCACTGAATCTCTATCCTTCATCCTCATGATATATAACTTTTTCTGCAGGAACAATTTATTCACTAGAGAATAATATTGGTACAATGTCCCTAACTTGACCCACAGAGTCTTCATCGTAACTTCCCCAAGTACCGAATCTAGTATACACAACCATATTTTTCTCTTTTCCTTCCAATCCAACTTCACCCAGTTTTCATATGACATAGTTGTTGGTTTTGTACCCATATCTACCGCAATCCATTGGTATTTATCCACCAATAGATCCTCCATCTTGACCTTCCATGAATCAAAACTCTGACCATTAAATTTCTCGATCTCTATATTTCAACTGATCTCCATCTTCTTTCGCCCCAAAAATCAATCCTGCAGATCTCCCACCGACCAGGGTCTACCACAAGCCCCAGAAAAAAAACCCTTAGCAGTAAAGGCATCCCCTTGAAGCTGAAACAAGTAGATACCAAATGTACATTTTAACCTTATACATAAATTATATAAAAAATAATTATTAAAAATAGAAAATAAACAATAGCAAGATTATAAAACATAAAATAAATATACACAAATGTTTTCCCCTATATCCCAAACTAGGACTACCAGCTTGATTTTTCATTATATTACTTTTAGTGTTACAATACACACACACACACACAGATATATATATATATATATATATATCTTTTTGTGTGTATGTGTGTGTGTGCTAAAGCATTCATAAACCCCAATCCATTAACCCTGGATTAGAACATAACCATAGTTCCTTGACCGGATCTACAAAAAATACCATGAGCCGAAAACCATCATGCCCAAAACCATGTGAAAACCCATGCACAAAACCATATGCATGAATGCCCACCTAAAATGGGGTGGAAATAATATTACACACACCCAACAATGTGGGTCTTCTAAAAATTATGCATAATGGGTACTCATTGGATGTGGAATTTAATTCCACATCCAATGAATGTATACACTTGAAATTTGAATAAACCTTTAAGGTGATAAGCCAAAAATACAATTAAAAAAATGGTTTTCTTATTTTCCCTCCAAAATTCATAACTCTTATTTTATTATTATAACTATCATTTTATTATTTTACCTTAGGAGACCACTTTTAGGTTGAAATTTCCTCCAATGAAAGATATTTAAAATGGTTAAATATATTTATTTAGAAATAATTAACAAATAAAATTATTTATTAATTATTTGTGAATAATAAGAAATGTGTGAAATGAAATAATTATTAAATAATAATTCAATAATAATTCCAAGGATGGAGTTAAGAAAAATAAAAATTTGTGATTTATTTTATTATTCCTAGGTGATTTAGTCAAATGTGATAAGGAATAATTATCAAACAATAATTTAATAATTATTCCTAGAGACAATTAAATAAGTAATGATTTATTTAATTATTCTCATGGGTTTTAATCGAAAAAAATTTAATAAAAGTGGTTTATTACATTATATATTATAGTGAAAGTGATTTTACTATGGTAAAATGAAACTCGCATGGTGTATTTCGATCCATCTAGTTAGAAATGGCTAGGTGATCATTTTTTGGTAATCACATAATGCTTCTAATAGCTACAACCCAATTTCTAGCATAATTCAATAGGAAATATCCAAGCCAAAATGGAACACAATTAGTAGATCTTAGAGGTTTTACTATTGAGGTAGACCATTCAAGCAACATAACCATGGTAAATCTAGGAAATCAGAGTTTAGAAATGCCAAGGAGAATCATGAAAACAAATGGGAACATCCTCTCCCTTAGGTTTCTTTTATAATTATTAGTCGGATAAATCAATAAACCTTAAATTAATTGAGGGCTAAGATTACATCCTAGCTTTATTTGATCAATGGTGGAGATTAGATCTAACTCACTTAAATAATTAATTATTTATCCTTAGAATAAAATGAACCCAAAAGGCTAAAATAATCAATTAAATAATCAATATATTTTTCATAAGTTAAAACTTAGAAAGGAGACCATTTTAGTTGCTCCTCTCAAAAAACCACGTAAAGAGGAATTTTGCATGCAAGACACCATCATTTGTAGAAGCTCTTTCAAAGCTACAAAAATCAACATGAACAACATGGTGGGTGAAGTGCTTCCTTTAATGGGTGAAGATTAAATATGGATGCAAATTAAATATGGAATTAAGTGTGATTTTTGTTAGTGACATTTGTATGCTAAAATTAAATTTATATTAAACTTTAACTTTTATTCATTTGTGTGTAATTTTCACAAAATTCATATTTTATTCATTCATGGGATGTTAGTACAAATCATATATTTACACATAAAAAAATTGACTCTACAATTTCGTCATCGATAAATTTGTTCCTACACTTGAATGTGAATCAAGAATATTGTTGTATACGCTTATCTTCATATGTGTAACAACCCTAGTGAAAAATCCATGTAAAAGTTAATAAAGGAAAAATAATAACCACCATTACGGGAGAAGTTTTCCAAGCTGAATGTTGGGAAAAACATCCTAGTGTAGGTATTCATTTGGTTTATTATGAATAAGGAAATGGGAAAAGCCTTTGGAAAGGTAAAGTGGCATTAATTGGCATTTTATTTATGAAAATAATGGAAATTAGGAGAAAAGGAATGTGAAATATTACATGTTGCATGTGAGGAAGAAAATGAAGGAAAATAATGGAAAATGAGGAAAATATAGGTCACATTAATAAAAATTCTTTTGAGGATCAATTGGTACCTTTTTTTAGTTCAGTTTTGGAGCTCTCTCTCTATTCTCTCTCTCTCTCTCTCACTGTTGGACACTTAGATTTTTCTTGGATCACTTTAGCATTGAATCAAGAAAGGAAAAGAACGAAATGAGGAAACCAAAACATCAAGTAAGGAAGACAACGATCAAGCAGCTACAACGTGATTACTTGCATGTATTGATTTTCATGTATGATTTCCTTTCTAATTTTTGTATGCATGTTTATGCATGTGTGTTCTTGGTTCTCTTTTTGTCATTAGCATGGGTTTTTCAGGGTGTGACAATGTTCTTCAACCTTGCCTTCTCATTTCCATATAGCCATGGTGTGGTGGATTCTCTTATATTTTGTTGAGTTGGATTGACGGATGGACTCGAAGTTGAGTGGGGTGGTCACATGATTATTCACAAGGCCTATAAAACCCTTGACTAGTGAATGGAGGGATACATAGTAAATCCTGTATGTGAACACCTTGATTTAGCCTAGGAATCCCTTTTCCGGTGAATGACAAGATACACGATAAATATTAGTGGTGGATACCCTTGATTGGGCCTAGGAATCCTAGGTTGGGCTACATGGTAAATCCCATATGGTGGAGACATCGTAGGCCTAAGAATCCCTTGACCGATAATGGCAGGATACATGGTAAAGCCGATAGGTTGATACCGAAAAATTCCTCACGGTTTAGGTGGAGAGATCTGGAGGCATCCATTCTTGTTTAGGGCCTAGTGATCCGTTGAGGATTGCGATAAATCTTGGTTCTATTGATCAGGGTGAGGTGGTGTAGCCTCAGGAATCCATAGTTTTTTTTTTTTGTTTTAAATCCCACATTCATGCTTGGAATATGGCATGGGGGTGATTGGCTGGAGAGAGATTCGGTTCAGCCAATCTATAGTCAGGTTGAACATGGAAGTCCCAAACTTGGTTGACATAGCCATTCATTAATAGGAGTTTCTTTTCCTTGGTATATTATGTGCAAATGTACTATTTCATATTTGGTATTTATGGTTATCATATCCATTGTTTTTTTGTTGTTTATATGTTGGTTAAAGGTTTGTATTATGACATTGATGATGTATGCCTCTCATCATGCTTTGATTCATAAATGAATGAAAAATTAAATTATGACCTAATAGATGATAATGGAGCTAATGTGATAAGGCATCAATGCTTCTTAGAGATTCTTAGATAAGTGAGACCCCTATCCTTAGATCTATTATTATGACCTGTGAAATACATATTTGTGACATGTTTGGACAAATTCTTGTCATGGCTAGTAGGGGTCCAGTCAAGTCCTTGTTCAATTATTTTCATTTCCATCATTTTTTCTATGTTACTTTCATTTATGGAAGTTTCATGGAGTTATGGGAAATGGTCTAAGTCCTAGACCTGAAAAAGTGGCACAAAATATGGATTCGCTAGCACAGAACTGCCTGGAAAATTCCCCAGTCGCAGGAATGCTCTTGATATTGTAGAAACTAAGGGATATTAGTCACATGAATTCCCATGTCATGGGAGTGACTAAGGCTTTAATGTAGTAAAATTTAAGGTTGTCTTAGGGGTTCATCAACTGGAAGTGTTGGATGTCTCCTAAGGGTTTAGTAGCTTGTGTAGAAGGTCATATTGGTGTTGTGTCAGTTCCACTTCCTTAACTATAGATGGGGAGTTGAATGAGATCATAGTAGGCTCTCTTCATAGTTACCCTAATGGATCGGCTAACTTGGGTAAATGTGGGAGGAGTTTGTTACAGAGTGGTATGAGACCATGTTTTACCCCTTAGATAGGATGGGTGGTGTGTTGGTCATGCATTCATGTTAGTTACATATGTGTTCCTTATACTTATATTCCATGTCCTTGTTGCATATTCACGGTGGTGGTCATGGTCGTATATGTGTCGCTATGTGAAAGTTGATGGTGTCATTGTTGAATGTGTTAGTTATGTCATGTGTTGTCATGAGTGTATGATTGGTTATGCATTGTTTATACATGTTGGTGTTTACATGTTTCCAAACATGCATCGATATGGTTGTAATTCTCATGCCCGAGGTCATGATGTGTGGTTGATAGGGTCATGCATTAATGACTGGACTATGGTTAGGATGATATCTATATGTTTTTATGATTATATATATATATATATATATATATATATATATATATATATTGTGCTAATATATTTGGTCTTGTAGAAGATATATCTTCCCTGAATTATAATTAGGTACATTGGTTTGTTTATGATTTGGTTTAACTGAAATAGTATGCCTTTTAGGAAGAGATCAAAGATGAATAGAAATATGGTAGACTACAGTTCATGGAATTCCCCTTATGGATCAGATGAGCAACATGGTGTTGGGTATTCTTCTAAATTAGCAGGCACGTTGATAAGATTAGCAGACACGCCTTCGTTATCACCCTTAGAGGAGGATTTATAGGGGATACATTCTGGATGAGTTTAAGAAAGCTAATACACCTACATTTGATGGATATTTGAATAGATCAGAAGATGCATAGGCTTGGTTACTTGGCATGAATAAATTATTTGAGTTGGATAATTACACAGATAATATGAAGGCAAGAGCAGTTACCTTCAACCAGAAAGGTAAAGCAGAAACCTGGTGGGAATATGTGAAGTGGTTCAGAGACATGAGGACATAAGAGTTGAGTTGGCATGAATTTAAGAGACTTTTCAGGAAGAAGTACTTGTTAGAGAGGTACTACGACAAAAAATACAAGGAATTCTATGAGCTTAATATGGGATCAATGACAAATGAAGATTATATGACTAAGTCCCTATACCTATTGAGGTATGTACCGTATTGTAAGCATGAAAAGACTAAATTTCCTAGGTTTGTCAGTGGATTTCCATTAGCATTTAGAGATTGGATTGAGTATGATGAGCCTCGGTCACTTGAGGAATTTATTAGGAAATTGAAGCAATGTTATGAGCATTCAAAGTGTAAGAATGAATATCAGCAAGGAGGGAAATGGAAAGATAAGGGTAAAGGTAGGCAGCTGAAAAAGAACAAGGCCTTAGAATGAAAAATAGAAATAAAATTTCGAACCTTACAAGAAGCTCAATGTAGCTAGACAGGGACATGGGTAGCAACAACAGAATAGAGGTGATGGTACCAGGTGGTTGGAATGTTAGATATGTGGTAAGGATCATCTCAAGAGAGATAATCTATAGTATCATGGTGGTAGGCCTCATATTTATAGTGCACAGAGGTACACATTATTGGGGATATTGGGTAGAGCATTCCTCATATGTATGCAATGCTAGATAACATGTAGGAATATCACGAGGAATATATCATTGAGATGGATGGTAAGATTTTTGATCAATTTTTTCCTATTCTGATTTACCCTAGATCTAATTATAGTTATGTTAGCCCTGACTTTGTGGATAAGTGTGGTTAGAATAAATAAGTGCATGCAAAACCTTGGTTAGTGCAGTTGGATACATGTACAAAGAAGAGATTTCATCATTGGGTAAGTGCTTGCACATTTGAGTTGAATGGTACATCTACATCAACACATTTTAATGTATTGTTGTTGGGTTCATATAGTATGCTTTTGGATATGGAATGGTTGTACCTTCATAGGACTAAGGTGGACGAATATGACAAATACATTGAGTTCTTAGATGACAATGGGTAACAAATAATATTATAGGGTAAGAATAAAGAAACATCAGTTGGAATGGTGAAAGCTATGCAGGAAAAGCGTAGTCGCAAAAAAGAGTGTTGTTACTTGAAGTGCACATTTCTAGCAACAAAGGTAAGGAGGATGAGGATGAAAATATATTGAGCATGTACCCGATCTTACAACAGTTCTAGGATGTGTTTCCAGTATTGATCTCACAGTTTCCACCTCATAGAGAAGTGGACTTCTCCATTGAGTTAGTACCAGAGGTAGCACTAGCATCAAAGGCACTGTACAAAATTAGCATTATATAACTAGTATATTTGAATCTCCATTTAAAGGAAATTCTTGAAAAAGGATACATTAGGCCAAGTGTATCACCATGGGGTGCACCATTATTGTTTGTGAAGAAGAAGGATGGTACACTCAGGTTGTGCATTTATTACAAGCAGTTTAACAAGGTGACCATCAAGAACATATATCTGTTCTCAACGATTGATGACTTATTTGATCAGTTAAATGGAGTAGCGGTGTTCTCAAATATTGATTTGAGATCTGGATATCATCTGATATGCATCAAGGAAGAGGATATTTACAAGATAAATTTTCAGACTAGGTATGGGAATTATGAATTTATTGTATTTCCATTTGGTTTGACTAATGCTCCAGCTACCTTTATGTTCTTTATGAATAGTTTGTTGCATGTATATTTGGACAAGTTTGTTATTGTATTCATTGATGACATCCTTATATATTCCAAGATTTAGGAAGAACATGTCAAGCATCTAGCAAAAACGTTGATATTGCTAAGAGAACATCAGTTGTATGCCAAGCTTAGCAAATACAAATTCTTTCAGATAGAGGTACATTTCCTGGGGCATGTAGTCTCCAAGGAAGGTATAGCAATAAATCCAAAGAAGATAAGGGCTATCATGGAATGGAAAACTCCTAGAAACATGGATGAGGTAAGAAAATTTATGGGGCTAGTAGGTTAATATAGGAGATTCATCAATAACTTCTCCTGGATTTCATATCCTATTACGCCACTACAGAGGAAAGGTAAGAAATATGAATGGATAGATGAATGTGCAACAAGTTTTGGAGAGTTGAATCAATTGTTGACAAATGATCCAGTGTTAAAAATTGTAGATTCTGACAAAGAGTATATTGTATGTAAAGATGCTTGTAAGAGAGGACTTGGAAGAGTCCTTATTTAGGAAAGGACATGCAGTATCCTATGAATCAAAGAAACTAAATGAGCATGAGTAGAATTATATGACACATGATCTTGAGTTGGCAGCGATCATTCATGCATTTGAGATGTGGAGGCACTATCTTCCTTGCAGGAGATTTGTATTGATGAGTGATCATAGTGGGTTGAGATACTTGTTTGATCAACCAAATATAAATTTTAGGCAAGCTAGATGGTTAGCCATGATCAATGAATTTGACTTTGAGATCAGGTACATCAAGGGTAAAGGGAATAGGGTTGCAGATGCTCTTAGTAGGTGGATACAGGCGAATCATATAGTAGTTATGATTTCTTATGGGATATAATTACAGAATCAGATCTTACAAGAAATAAAACACAGGATGATAGGTATAGAGAGCTTAGGCCCAAGTTAAAAACATAGTACAGTTATAGGTACAAGTAGTGGTATAGGTATAGATACATGTAGTGTTACAGGTATAGGTACATGTAGTCGTAAAAGTACAGGTGCTTGATCAAATTTAGGTATTGGGGTTGTGTAGATGGCTTGATCAAATTTAGGTATTGGGGTTGTGTACTAGATAGTAGGGAGCTAATGAAGATTATCTTGAGGGATTTTCTTGTGAAACCATATTTAGGTCACCTAGGATATCAAAAGACATTGAGAATAGTGAAAAATTTCTACTACTGGCCGAATATGAAAAAGGACATAGAATAGTTTGTGGCTATATGTTTGGGCTGTAAGCAAGTAAAGGAAAAGTGTAAACATCTGAGTGGATTGCTACAACCGATTTCGATTCCATAGTGGAAATGGGAGGTCATTTCCATGGATTTCATTACAATTTTTCTGAGGGCATCTAGATATCATGATTCCATCATGATTGTGGTGGACAGGTTGACTAACGTAGCACACTTAATTTCAATGAAGACTATGCATTAAATTAGTGATGTGGCACAAGTATTCATCAGAGATGTGGTCAGATTTCATGTTGTTCCAAATAATATTGTGTGAGATAGTGATGCAAAGTTCACTTCCAAGTTTTGGAAGGGGTTGTTTTAAATTTTAGGTATAGAGTTGGCCCTCACTACAGCTTATCATCCGAGGATAGATGGATAAAAAAAGAGGGTCAATAGGATATGGGAGGACATGTTGAGGATCTATGTTATGCATTAGCAGAGGAGATGGGAGGAGTACCTTCCTTTCGTTGATTTTGCTTACAAGAATGGTTACTGGGAAGCACTGAGGATGAATCTATTTGAGGCATTGCACAGACAGAGTTGTAAAACTCCCATCAATTGGAGTGATCCAGGGAACAGGGTATTTATTGGACCAGACATGTTAGTAGAAATGGAACATGAAATGCAGGCGATAAAAAAGAATCTAAAGGGAGCATAGGTAATACATAAAATTTATGTAGATAGGAATAGGTTGTTTAAGGAGTTTTAGGTTGGGGAACAGGTGTACTTGCACATCAAGCCCAAGAAGACATTCTTTCATATTGGAGTGTGTGCCAAGCTAGCACCTCATTTTTGTAGACCTTTCAATATTATTGAAAGGATTGGACAAGTAGCCTATCAACTTGCACTTCCTTCGACAATGAAATTCCATGTGTAATTGCTTAAGAAGTATGTTAAATATGTTGATCATGTGATTGACTAGTATGTATTGCAGGTGGAGCCTGAAGGAGAATTATAGCTGAGACTACCATCTATATTGCATAGAAATATGTTCATGCTCTAGAACCGATCAATCGAGCAGGTTAAAGTGTAGTGGAAGAACTTTGGACCCGATGAAGCTACATGGGAGATGGTGGATCAAATGTAGCCTATCTATCCTTATCTATTCTTTGGTTGAACGAATGTCGTTGATAAATGTTTTTGGTATCCGCTTTGTTATGATGTTTTGGTATAGATAAAAATGTATATGGATGTAAATACAACCATGAGTTGTGTTGTAAATCTCCAATAAGCAGTATGCTGTCATTTAATTTTGGTCGTAATGTTGTTATGTTGTCATGTTGGATCGCTTCTCAGCAAGTTGATAACTGTAAACATTTAAAAGAGTTAAGTTATAAATCTCCATGGTAAGTATGTTTCTCTTTCAACAATCTTGTTGGTTGTAGTTGTCATTCAACACTAAGGATGGTGTTACCCCAAGGGGAATGGTTTTGTAACAACCCTAGTAAAAAATCCATGTAAAAGTTAATAAAGGAAAAATAATAACCACGGTTACGGGACATGTATTCCAAGATGAATGTTGGGAAAAACATCCTAGTGTGGGAGTTTATTTGGCTTATTATGGCTAAGTACATTTTCAAAGGAAATGGTAAAGGCTTTGGGTGTTAGGTGTGGAGCCTGATCATCTTGTTTATTTTGTATCACAAAGTTGGACCCCTATACCTTAATGGGGGCGGAAACGACGCCCGTAATTAAACGCTATCTAGGGGGTCTGGGGGGGGGTGGCTATGAATTTATGGAGCCCCCCCTTGGCGGAGGGTTTCGGGGGCAATGCCTCCAAAGCTAAAAATAGATGTAAAATTTTCTTATAAAAGTATAGTAATTTATAGTCAATCTGGGTTGTTCATTAGGCGGACGATCTGACGGTAGAAGTTATGTTTAGTTTAGGGTTTTTTTCCCTAGAAGGCAGCCCCTCACTTGTATGAGGGTATTTTATTATGGCTGGTTATTGTATGTGTATTCTCAGAGTGAGAAACAGATAGGGATACTGTGAAAGAGAACATAGGATATTACAGTGGATTTGTTGTAGGTTGTGTCTCTTCATTTTTCCGAATAATAGAAAGGAAAGACAGGCTATTTGGGGTGGACGTAGCCCAAATTGGGTGAACCACGTATATCTATGTCTCTCTGGTTTTATGTGTTTTATTTGCTTTTGTTTTCCGCATATTTTATGTTTTTCATTGCTCTGTAATATATAATTTTCTAACAACTGGTATAAGAGCCGAAGTTCTACTTGGCTGATAAACTCACAAGAAAGAAGGGTTCATGGTTCGAGTGGGAGCAATGGCGGAAGATGGTAAGTTTAGGGTCGAGAAATTTAATAGCCAAAAATTCCCAATTTGGATGATGCAGATGGAAGATTATCTGTATCAGAAAGAGCTGTACCTACCATAGAGTGGAAAAACAAAGAAACCGATGGATATGACAGATGCAGAATGGAAGATTCTCGATAGAAAGGCACTCGAAACAGTATGGTTGTGCCTCACGACGTCGGTAGCCTTCAATATTTTGAAGGAAAAAACAACAGAGGGTTTGACTAAGGCGTTGGCAAAACTATATGAAAAACCCTCGACCTCAAACAAGCTATTTCTTATGAAACGTTTATTTAATATGAATATTTCAGAAGGTGGATCTGTTGCAGACCATTTAAATGATTTTAATACAGTTACCAGTTAGTTAAGTTATGTAGGGGTAAACTTTGATGATGAAGTTAGAGCTCTATTATTTTTGTGCTCATTGCCAGAAAGATGGAATGGTTTAGTTATGGCCATTAGTAACTCTATCTCTGGATCTAGTACTTTAAAGTTTTATGATGTTGTCAGTGCTATCATTAGTGAGGAAATGCGACGGAAAAGCTCCGGTGAGATATCGGGTAATGCTTTGAGTGCAGAGTCATGGGGAAGAAAAATGGAAAGAGGAAAGACCTCGGGATATGGTAGTAAATCAAGGAAAGGAAAATCCAAGTCCATATTGGGGATAGTGTGCTAGAAATGTAGAAATAAACGACACCTAAATAAATACTGTAGATCTCGGAAGGGAAAATAAGGAGACACACAACAAAAAAACAATCATGAAGCAAATTTTACAAGTGATATGTTACAAGATGCTTTGATTATTTCTTTCAAAAATGTTACTGATTCTTGGGTTGTAGATTCAAGGGCCTCATTCCATGCCACACCTGATAAGAAATATTTTCATGACTATGTTCAAGGAGATTTTGGACAAGTTTATTTGGGTGATCATAAACCCTGTAAAATTGGTAGAATGGGTAAGGTTCTTGTAAAACAACCTAATGGAAACCAATGGCTATTAAAGGAGGTAAGGCATGTTCCAGATCTGAAGAAAAATCTGATTTCAACAGGGTAGTTAGGAAGTAAAGGTTGCATGAAAAATTTCATAGATAAAACGTGGAAGGTCACCAAAGGATCCCTGGTAATAGAAAAAGGTGAAAAAGTTGGTACATTGTATATATGCAATGGTATTTCTAACTTTGTCAATGCTTTAACTTCCAAAGGAGTAGATGCAACATTATGGCATCATAGGCTCGGACACATGAGTGAGAAGGGGATGAAGATTCTTCACTCAAGAAATTTTTTGTCGGGTTTGAAGAATGTTGATTTGGATTTATGTGAGTATTTCATTTATGGAAAACAGAAGAGATTCATATTTGTTAGAGTTGGGAAAGAAAAGAAGAGCAAAAAATTAGAGCTTATGCATACAGATGTATGGGGACCTTCTCATGTATCATATCTTGGTGGCTCTCATTATTATGTTACTTTTATTGATGATGCAACTAGAAAAACTTGGATTTATTATATTCATAATCAATCTGACGTATTTGATACTTTCAAGAAATGGAAAGCTTTGGTTGAGATTAAGATAGTAAAGAAGTTGAAGTGTCTCAGATCAGACAATGGAGGTGAATATTGCAGCAAAGAGATTGATAGGTACTATTCCGAGCATGGAATTCGCAGAGAGAAGACAGTTCCAAGAACACCAAAGGAAAATGGTGTGTCAAAAGGGATGAACAAAACAATCATGGAGCATGCAAGGTGCATGAGATTGCATTCAGGACTGCCTTTACAATTTTGGGCAGATGTTGTAGATACTGTTGTTTATCTAATAAACAGAGAGCCTTCAAGTTCCTTGGATGGTGGTATTCCAGAGGAAGCATGGACAGGTAAAAAGGTAAAATACTCTTTTTTAAAGCCTTTTGGCTATGACGCCTTTGTCCATATTAATAAAGAAAATAGAACAAAGCTTGAGGAAAAATCAAAGAAATGTACCTTTATTGGATATGGTGTTAATGATTTTGGTTATCTCTTATATGATTATGAAAATCAAAAAGTCATTAGGAGTAGAGATGTAATATTCAATGAAAATGTATTGTATAAGAATCAGTTGTAGGAAAAGAAATAGGAAAAAGAAAGAAAAGAATACACAATTCTTGATGAGATCACAGAAAAGGTAAAGGTGCCTAAAAATAAAAATAATCAAGAGCCACAACAACATCAACCACCACAACAGCAATAGGCACCTCAAACACTTGAAAGTGGTGTTATAAGATCTACCAGGATAAGTAGACCAGGGTAAATTTTAGGGGCTAATATTCGTAGGTGGGCTAATTTCCAATGTTTTTTCCAAAAAAAATATTTGCCAATTTCAATTCTTTTGAAAATTGATTTGCCCAATTTTTATAGTATAAATTTATTTTACACCAAAAATCGCCAAAATTTTATATATACTAATATAAAATATTTACAAACCTAAATATTTTCACAAAGATATCATCAAAAATTTTACAATTTACATATTGGGGACTAGTAGTATTCGCCAAGGTTTCTAAACTTTAAGATAAACTTCCATCGTTAAAATTTTCCCTGAAGTAGACCCCCTGAACGATACTCTCATTCATTATATTATTTATTTTTGACTGATTCTGGTGAACCTGAATGTTATGAAGAAGAAATGTAGGTTGAAAGTAGGAAGAAGTGGGAGCTAGCAAAGGAAGAAGAGATGGAATCCTTAATGCATAACCAGACTTGGGACTTAGTCAAGTTGCCTGCAGGTAAAACTACATTGCAGAATAAATGGGTTTACAGGCTAAAGGAAGAAGATGGAGAAAAATAGAGGTACAAAGCTAGACTTGTGGTGAAGGGGTTTGCACAAAAGAAAGGTATTTATTTTGATAAAATATTTTCTCCTATTGTTAAGATGACTTCAATAAGAACTATTTTAAGTCTTGTAGTATCGGAAGATTTACATCTTGAACAATTAGATGTAAAGACAACATTTCTCCATGGAGATTTGGAGGAAGAGATCTATATGGAGCAGCCAGAAGGTTATGAGGTCAAAGGGAAAGAAAAGTTAGTGTGCAGGTTAAAGAAGAGTTTGTATGGCTTAAAACAGGCTCCAAGGTAGTGGTATCTAAAATTTGACAAGTTTATGTCTGAACAAGGTTATACTAGATGTCAGTCTGATCATTGTGTTTATTTGAAAAGGAAAAATTATGGGAGCTATATTATATTGTTATTGTATGTAGATGAAATGCTTGTTGCAGGGTCTAACATGCAAGAAATAAATGTGCTCAAAAGAAAATTGGCAAATTCATTTGAAATGAAGGATTTGGGAGCTGCAAAACAAATCCTTGGTATGAGAATAACTAGAGATAGGAAAATTCACAAATTATGTAATATTCCTACTTAGCCTGAGCTAAGAGGAATACATTTTTGTTTTATTTTCTATTTCATGAATAAATTAATAAAGGAGGACATTTAAAACTCCTGAAAATAATGAATAAATCAATTCCCATATGAAAAAGGATAAATCTAGGCCATGTCAACAAATCACTTGCAGGTGTGAAAGGGGTCCTTGTTATGAGACTGGGTCAACCTTGACCAAATCTACTGCGTTGTCTAGATAAAATGTACCTCATGAAGGGACAACACAGTTCTACAAGGAGGGCCCTCATGTGAAAGGAGCTAATTCATCAAGGTGGTTTAGGGTTTGCAAAGGCTTTCATCTTATAAAAGGAAAGGGGAGGCAGCAAGAGAGGGTTTTTTATTATGCATATTTTCTGAGTATCTTGTCTATTTAGAAAAATACCATCCTCTGTTGTTTAGCTTAGGATAGTGCTGCTTAGCACTTGGGGATTCCTATGCAGGCATTCCATCTCTTCCCTTGAGGATTTCTTGGAGGAGTCTTGCTGATTTTATCCACTATTAGGCATTTGTGCAAGCTCTACTTCCAACTGCAATGTAGATCCAGTGAGGTTTTGGTTGCTTTTGTAAGTTGCAGCAAGTGGAAACACTAGATCTGCTCAGATCTAGATTGTATTAGTGCCTCTTCTCAGTGAGTGCGTATTTTAACCCCCTGGAAGAGTGCATTAGCTATGGAGCTTCAGATTTGTATCTTGGCATCAGGCCAACTCAGTTATTCAAGCTACAACGCAGTTTCCCTTCAAGGACTGCGTTATTTTCAGTGGAGGTTTTGCAGGGTGTTTTGACCCCATTTTTTATGAGAGATATCTGGTGTTGGGCTTTGCATTTCACTTTGGTGATCCATGGCTTAGCTTGATGATCCATGTTCTGTATAGATATGATATGTTTCTAATGTAAAATCATCTTCAGAAATTTCTAAATAATATTGCAGATTTGCTACTTAAAAATCAGATCTACTCTTTGTATTGCATGATTTGGTCAAAACCCCAAGGGGATCTTGTAATAGAGCCTTTCTAGTGTACCGATATGATCTTTTGTACACAAATCTGCTCTAGCTCTGAAGTGTAAAATTCAGGTGCTGCAACTCCATTAAATAATGCTGTTAAGCATTTTGCATTATATACATGTGTTGCAGCCCTCTTTTCTGAAGATTTCCTTCTGTCTTGTCTTCTTTATTCCATTGTATAATGTAAGAGCATCAATGTAAATATGATTTGCTGTTGTATATTCAAAATTTGATCTAATTTAATGGCCTCCTACTCATTCTCTCCACAACTTCATTATTTCTGAAGCAGTTTGTTGTACATAGTTGTAGCCCCTCTCATTGGGTGCTTTTCAGCTAGACTAGTTCGCGGGAGATCTGTTTAACCCACCTAGTTTGATTTTTTTTTTTCTCTCCTTTTGGATTTAGACCTTAGATGAGATGATATAAGGAATCTAGGAGCTGCAAACCCATTTCTATGCACATATTACCCAGAAGTCTGTTATTTCAGCAGTCACTATTGTGCATTTCAATTTTGGGATATTACAAATTAACACTCTCTCAGAATGAGTACATACAAAAGGTGTTGAAAATATTTAATATGAAGAATTAAAAACCAGTTACTACACCTTTTTCTAGCCATTTAAAACTTAGTAAGGAGATGTGCCCCAAGACCTAGGAAGAAATCGACTATATGTCTAAAGTTCCATATGCATCAGCAGTTGGAAGCTTAATGTATGCAATGGTCTACACAAGGTCTGATATTTCACATGCAGTGGGAGTTTTAAGAAAGTACATGAACAATCCAAGAAAAGAAAATTGTATGGAAATAAAATGGATTCTCAAATATTTGAGAGGTACCACAAATCAAGCATTATGCTTTGGTGGTTCAAACATTGCTCTACATGGATATGTTGATGCAGATATGGAAGGTGACAGAGATAACAGAAGGAGCACTACATGATATGTATTTACTGTAGGTGGAACAACTGTCGGTTGGATTTAAAAAATCCAAAGTGTTGTTGCACTTTCAACAATAGAAGCAGAGTATGTTGCTGCTACAGAGGCTAGTAAAGAAATGATTTGGTTACAAAGGTTTATGGATGAATTGGGTAAGAAGCATGATATGGGCACGTTATACAGTGATAGCCAAAGTGCCATTCATCTTGAAAATAACTCAGCATTTCATTCCGTGACTAAACACATACAGCTCAAGTACCATTTAATATGGTCAGTACTGGAAGATGGACAGTTGAAGCTGGAAAAGGTACACACTAGCCAGAATCCTATAGATATGCTAACAAAAGTTGTAACCAGGGAGAAACTGAGAACATGCTTAGTTTCAATCGGTCTTTAAAGATGAAGATGAAGATGAGAAATAGCCAGGTCCAAAGAGGATTCATTGTCCAACAAATGAAGCAGCGGTGGAGTTGCTACAATTAGTCTCCAAGTGGGAGATTGTTGGGTGTGGAACCTGATTATATTATTTATTTTGTATCACAGCATTGTACCCATGTACCTTAATGGGGGCAACAATGCCACCCGTAATTAAACACTACCTGGGGGGTCCAAGGGGAGCGGCTGCGACTTTATGGAGCCCCCCCTGGCAGGGGGTTTCAAGGGCAGCACCCTGAAGCTAAAAATAGATGTAAAATTGCCTTGTAAAAGTATAGTAATTTCTAGTCAATCTAGGCCGTTCATTAGGCGGATGATCTCACAGTAGAATTTATGTCTAGTTTAGGGTTTTTTTCCCTAGAAGGCAACCCCTTGCTTGTATGAGGGTATTGTATTGCAGCTGGTTATCGTATGTGTATTATCAGAGTGAGAAACAGATAGGGAGACTATGAGAGATGTTGGCCACCTGTAAATTTTGGTCTATCAAAAGGTGGCCAAAACATGTTTTCAGCCTTCAAGAAACACTTTCTTGGCCAAAATGTTATCTCTTGAAGCCTGTAGACGACCTCATGCTCATGTCTCAAGGTTTTCACTGTTATTTCTCAGAAACTCAAAATTCTGCTAAAAATTCCATGAGAAGACTACTGCAATATCCTCCTCCTTTTCCCCTTTTTCCTCTCAGAGACTAACCTTCATATTTTCATCATTTTCCTTTGTTCTCCATTTTCCTCACCCTCTTTTCATATAAATTTGCCTTTGCAGAGTTCCAAACTTCTTTCGAACTCTGTTGAAACCCTCAGAAACCTTTGAAAATCATTGAAAATCTGTGTAAAAAACCCCATTTCTCTATTAAGGGTTTAAGCCCCTTGGCATGAGTTTCCAAACCACTTCCCCAATACGCCCTCATCATAAAAACCAAGCGCTAATCGCATCGGAAAGATTCAAAGTGTGCATGTTTGTGAGCCATTTCAAAATGCCGATTGCGATCAGCCCCTTTGTCCTAAACCGCAGATCGTATTATCATTTCATCTACCCCATAAGCCCGCAATCGGGTGCTAAACCATTGAAAAATCCCTTTCTGATCAATATTTTTCTGTGTAAAACTTGAAAACCCATTTTTCCAAAGTTTGTTTTAAAATGCCAAAATCACGTGTTTAAATAAAATGGGTTGATCAAAAAGACCGATCGCGCAATCGCAATCGGAGAATTCACAATGGGTAGATCAAAAAGACCGATGCGCAATCACATCGGAGAAGTTACAAATGGGTTGATTGAAAGACCGGGACCGAATGTTCCGATTGCGATTGGCCCTAGTTATATAAAGCCCCGGGCCCATGGTACTCCATACACCCAGTGGCCCCGCAATCGGGCGCCAGCCTATCATATATATATTCCGCCTGATCCACTCAAAACCTTGGTTTTTATTTGAAATTTATGGGTTTCTCACAAAGTATAAGGGTCCCGCCGGTGCAAAAAATTAAAGGATCTGGACCGTTGATCTAGACCAGATCCAACAACCCGCGCACAATCGCAAGTTTCTAATCGCAAAGTTTCAATCGCATCCCCTCTTCCGCGCACCCCGATTGAAATTGCTCCAATCAAATCTGGGCCGTCCATATCCCTATTGATCGGACGGACAGCGCTCAATCGCATCGCAATGTTTCAATCACATGCTTTTGTATGACCTGCCGATTGCGACCCTCCGATTAAATCTGGGCCATCCACGTGTCGAGATCGGACGGTCCCAGATCACCCCCCACCGTTGCTCATTGCGCGATCGACGGTTCTATTTAATTCTTCCTCCCGCGTCATTTAAATCTCCTCTCGGTTAATCTCCACCGTTGGATGCAGCCATCCAACGGTCATGCTCTCTTCCTACACCTCTGAAGCAGTAAAACCAAATACGCAGGATTTTATAACAAATTGTTTGTATTTTGCAGGTTTTGATTCGAATTTTTATCAATGTTTCATAAACATTGATAGCACATAAAGGCCTGTGCGGCCCCTACACATCAACAAGACATTGTTCTAATTCAAAAATGGTTAAAGAGTATCATCGCCGAAGACAAAACATATCAGAACCGGAGATTGAAGACCCAAACACAGATCTCAAGCAAAGTAAAGTGTTTGGGGAAGGAGCGAAGACATCTGTCGAGCTGAGAAATCTTCCACCGCCATAAGAAGAAGCTAATTGAACCCTCTACGGCTCCAAAAGACACCTGCAGTCTCGTTGAGATCAAAGACCGCCGAACAATTAATACTAATTGAGCTATCTTATCTCTAATTGTCGGCAGAACCATTCGAGAAGATTAAAGAACAGTTCAGAAGCAGATATTTAGATCATTTCGTCTCGGGAAGTAGAAATAAAGTCACTCCAGCATGACACTGAGCTTCAAAGGACGGCAAAAAGCTCCCACTGAGCTTAATTATAAGTGTACCTCAATTAATGCTGATGAACACCTGTAGATTTCTTGATCAAGGCCCTCAAAAGTACCGAAGAGTCATCTTCTGTATTAATTTATCCAAACAGATCTTTTCATAGTTTACCACCGCCCCATTCTTCTATAAATACCTCTGTAGAAGATGATCAAAAGGTTGGTCTCGGGACATCTGAACGCATGTAATAGTCATTCTGAAGCCACTGATGCCCTGTTCTGTAATTGAAAGATACATAAGCTGATATGAGAAGTTCAAAGTTGTAGAGACCCATTGGGCTTGCTGATTGTAACTGGTTTGAACATCAATACAAGCTGTTGATTCATGGAATTCTGAAACTATGTCAATGGTGATGTGTTCCTTACTGTCAATTGTCGTTTTACTTAATGTTTTCACTCTGTTCACTTTCTCTGATAAAGAGCAGCAAACATAGAGTTAGGATATACTCTCCACGGTACCCTACTCTTACTGAAAGCTTTATCTTCTATGTTTTCTTCATTTGAATGTCCTCTTTGAAGAGTTTATTAATGCGGGTTAGTTTAAAAGTACTTCCGTGATCTAGATAGCTCTTTGAGATGAATTTTTTCTATGTTATCCTTGGAGTTTATCAATGCAGCGTAGTTTAAAAGTACTTAGCTGATCTAGATTTCTCTTTGTGATTATCATATGTGTTCCCTTATCGAATATGCTAAAGCAGGCTGGTTTAAAAGCACTTACCTGATCTTAAGCTGTTTGAACTGTTTTTAAATGTTTCTGATGGAAAGTACTTCAATGCAGGCTAGTTTAAAAGAACTTACCTGATCAATAGAAATACTTTTATGTTTCTCCTTAAGTACATGTTGAAAGCAAGCTAGTTTAAAAGTACTTACTTGATCTTAGACTGTGCTTTGTTTTTTCATTTGTTTAAGTCTTTCACTCCTATTTGTTTCACTCCATTAATCACCTTAAGAGATCCTTTGATGTAAATGACTTGCTCCATGGATCCTTATTGAAGTTGCTATCCAATTAAATCCTCCTATGACTCCATAGCCCAATGGGTTAAAGTTGTCTTTGTCTTTTGCTATTAGCTAAAACATTCCTTCATTTGCAGGCTCTTCACCCTTTATTTTGAACTGCTTTCACCTTCACCATGTCTTCGCCCAACCAAAAACAAACAAAACAAACCCATGCTCTTCATAACTAGCCTAATATCACAATTCCAGTCTTTAAAGATCACATCTTTGAACTCATTTATAGAGAGATCCCTCTTTGGATTCAGGAGTGCTAGATCCTTGAATCCCAAAGCGGTTTGATGTTACCTCTGCAGTTGGACTTTGCCAATCTTTCTAATTACAGAGTGATAACATAATGGCGACTCCACTGGGGAACTTTCTGAATTTATAGCAGCTTAGCAAGCTTTTGTAGACTCATTAGTCTCCCAAACCACTATAAAAACTCAGAAAAAACCCAAAATATTTTAGATTGGTATCCAATAAACATGGTGGTGGACCATAAAACATTTTACTCCTTACGAGCTAAAAATTTTCCACCTGGCGACTCCACACTCTGAAACTCCCAGAAGACCAAATGACTCCACTGGTAGAAGACCCTCAACTGATTGACCAGACGCAATGACCTCCTTTTTGATTTACAAACATGAATCCAAGGATACAACGAAGATATGCCCCAATGAGTAGAGATCATATCCCTGGGTTTCCACATAAGATGCCCCAGGTGAATTGGGATGACAACCTGCCTGCTTTTCAAGGTGAAAAGTTCGATGACCCTCTATTTCATCTCATCAAATTTCATATACATGTATGGAGGTTGAAAGTTGAATGGCATGAAGACTGCCTAATGAAAATGTTCATGTTAACATTAGAAGGAAAAGCTAGGGATTGGTATGAATGCTTAAGATCTTGTAGTTTTTTTTCTTTAAGAGATCTTGAATATACGTTCTATGAGAACTATAAAGAAAACGCTACATCATTATCATTGGGTGCAATATATTATGATCCATCACAAAACATCACCCAACACATTATAGATAATGAGGAAGCTTGGGAAGAGATTCATCCTGAAGATCTTTTAACAGCCATTCATGAGTTCAATCTCCTACTGAAAAATTTTAAGAACATAGATGAATCACTTGAGGAAGAAAACAAACAAGAAATAAAGAACATTCCTCAAGATTTTCCTGAAAACTTAGATAATGATTCATCATCCCTTATAGCCAAGGCTCAAAAAGACATCCAGCCTCAAAATCAGTCTTCACAAGAAACAGAGAACTTCTGTACTCCTGTTCAAAGGGACATGGAAACATCTTCTCCTTTGATAGAAAAAGAGATAGATTCGACCATTTATAAGCAGTCAGTCTCTGAAATTTTCTGCAAAACAAACGCTCTTGCCCATTCACATAGAGAACTTTGTTGTACAGATTTAGAAAGTTCTTTTGTAAATCGGAATGAAGAAGGACCTAGTGATAACCCAGTATGTTTGATTGGTAGTATTACTTATATTCATGATTCTCCTAACTTTGATCTATCTAGTGATGATGCTTCCCAAACAGAAGTTAATTTTGCAGGATCATCATTAGCATATTTAGGGGAGGAAGATCAGTTTCCTCAAAGAAGTTATGAGCCAGTGCAGACTCTTTATGATACTGATGATGAAAGTTTTCAAAGTCTAGAAGCAAGTGAAGATTCATTGGATCTTTTCTCTGTTTCATTTCAGATCATCAGTAATAGTTTCCATATGATTGGGAATCAGCAGACTTTCAGCTCAAAGGATAAGGAGGAAAGAACCGAAGAAATTTTTGAGAAGGTTGAAATCAAGGAGCCTTCTCTTGAAAAAGAGGAAACCTTTAAGTACTCCCCTACTCAAGAATATAATAACCTCTTCACAGAATTTAGTCCACTGAATACGAGCATACAAGGGCCACAAGAGGAAAAAACTGTCAAATATGATGAGTCCTCCAGTTCAGAAGATGATGAAGATGAAGGAGAAAAACAAATAGAACACTGTCCTACTGAGGATATACCATCTTCTCAAGAGGAATATTCTTCCTTTTCTGTTAAGAATGATGAAGCTTCCAAGCAAATTTCTGAAGTTACACTCCTCAAAGTTGAAGTCTTGGAAGCAGACAATCTACCAGATACGGAGGACCAAAAAGAAGAGAACCTTCACCTTTTCTTTGTTGATCCTATGGAAGAGTGTGTGGAAATACCAAATGTCTCAAATTATCAAGCAGTGATCCTTTGCAAGAGCCAGAGACATGAAAAGTTGTCACCTTCTGTGATAGTGTTTATTTTGAAGACTAATCTTCAAAATATTCTATGGATACCACTGATAAGCAACCAGAGTTACTACTTCTTCTTGACATTACTCAGCTGGTTGCATTGGCACTTTTGTATCATATGAATATGTAAATACTCCATGTTTAGAATAGGCTAGATAGGGATGTCAATAAAGCTCACTTCTGAGCATGTAGTTAGTTGTTGTTTTCTGCTTTGAAGAGAAAAGAAAAAATACAAAAACAATAAAAGATAGAAAAGAGAGTAGAAATGAAAACAAGAAAGGAAAAGCCCCATGCCAAAAGAGAAATAAATTTAAAAAAAAAAAAAAAAATCTGAAAGTGTGCAAGCTCAAATGCCACTCCTCAAAAAACACACTTCTAGTTAGTCAAACTGTTTAATCTTGACTAATTAGCTTTAAATTTTTCTGCTGATAGGATAGTGAATTGGATTTGCCAAACTATTTAAACTTGGCTTATCAGTAGATAGATTAGGCTAGAAAAGAAAGGTTCAAACAAGCCCAAAACCTGAACCTAAAGTTTCCAAGCAAGAGATGACTCAAATCTGTTTTATTTTTCTGAGTCATAAAGTTGTAAATCTGGTTCTAATCAACTCAAAATCTGAACTAGAAAGAAAGAAGTAACAGCTCAAACAAATTCGAACCAGAGCTGAAATCAAGGAAAGAAAGTGGCTCTAACAAGCTTAAAACTTGAGCCACAAATAAGAAGAAGGATGCTTCAAAAAATTTCATATTTCAAACCTTCAATTTTTGACTTTTAATAGTCTATGTGCAACTTGTTTTTATGCCATAGATCACAGCAAGTCAAACAGCTCAATATTGACTTGACTGTTTTTGAATTTCTATCTTAGAATCTAGAGAATCAAATCTGTTGGACAGTTTAATCCCAACAGATAGTAGATTAGGTAGAGAAACATCTGAGCTCAACTGTTTAATCTGAGTTCAGGGAGAAATAAGAGGTAGAATTAGATTAGATTTCCTGTTTTCAAAAGAATAAAATGTTGAAAAAAGAGTTTTCCAGTCCAAGTGCACTCTAAATGAAGAAAAAATGTTAGATCAGTAGGATTGGGTAGGTAGAAAGCCTGTGTTGATGAAGATTCATTGTTTTTCAATGCTGCTAACCTTTTTTCAGCCAGAATAAGATCATTTCAGTAAAGACAACAACCCAAAGAACGAGGCATTGGTCAGCCTCCCAGAGAATGCATTTCTGAAGTTCTTGATGCCTTCAACAAGGCACCATCCCCAAGTGGAGCCACTGTTGGCTACCTATAAATTTTGGTCTATCAAAAGGTGGCCAAAACATGTTTTCAGCCTTCAAGAAACACTTTCCTTGCCAAAATGTTATCTCTTGAAGCCTGTAGATGATCTCATGCTCATGTCTCAAGGTTTTCACTGTTATTTCTCAGAAACTCAAAATTCTGCTAAAAATTCCATGAGAAGACTGTTGCAATATCCTCCTTCTTTTCCCCTTTTTCCTCTCAGAGACTAACCTTCATATTTTTCATCATTTTCCTTTGTTGTCCATTTTCCTCACCTTTCTTTCATGAAAATTGCCTTGCAGAGTTCCAAACTTCTTTCAAACTCTGTCGAAACCCTCAGAAAACCTTTGAAAATCACTGAAAATCTGTGTAAAAAACCCATTTCTCTCTTAAGGGTTTAAGCCCCTTCTATTAAGTGTTTAAGCCCCTTGGCCTGAGTTTCCAAACCACTTCCCCAATATGCCCTCATCATAAAAAACCAAGTGCCAAACCCATGAAGCGCTAATCGCATCGAAAAGGTTCAAAGTGTGCATGTTTGCGAGCCATTTCAAAATGTCGATTGCGATCAGCCCCTTGTCCTAAACCGCAGATCGTATTATCATTTCATCTGCCCCATAAGCCCGCAATCGGGCGCTAAACCATTGAAAAATCCCTTTCTGATCAATATTTTTCTGTGTAAAACTTGAAAACCCATTATTCCAAAGTTTGTTTTAAAATGCCAAAATCACGTGTTTAAATAAAATGGGTTGATCAAAAAGACCGATCGCGCAATCGTGATCAGAGAATTCACAATGGGTTGATCAAAAAGACCGATCGTGCAATCGCGATCGAAGAATTCAAATGGGTTGATTGAAAGACCGGGCCCGAATGTTCCGATTGCAATTGGCCCTAGTTATATAAAGCCCGGGCCCATGGTACTCCATACACCCAGTGGCCCCGCAATCGGGCGCCAGCCTATCATATATATATTCCGCCCATTTCACTCAAAACCTTGGTTTTTATTGAAATTTTTGGGTTTCTTACGAAGTATAAGGGTCCCGCCGGTGCAAGAAAACAAAGGATCTAGACCGTCGATCTAGACCCAATCGAACGGTTATCGCCCAATCGAAATGTTCCAATCGAAATGTTTCAATCGCAAGTTTCAAATCGCATACTTTATATCTGTTCCCCCGATCGGCCCACCCCTCCAATTTACTCCCCACCGTTGATCTAGACCCAATCGAACGGTTATCGCCCAATCGCAATGTTTTCAATCGCAAGTTTCAAATCGCATACTTTATATCTGTTCCCCCGATAGGCCCACCCCTCCGATTTACTCCCCGACATCGATCTGATCTGCAGATCGAACGGTTATCGCCCAATCGCAATGTTTCAATCGCAATGTTTTCAATCGCATACTGTTGTTTTGTGACCTGTCGATTGCAATCCTCTGATTAAATCTGGGCCATCCACGTGTCCAGATCGGACGGTCCCAGATCACCCCCACTGTTGCTCACCGCGCGATCGACGGTTCTGTTTTATTCTTCCTCCCGCGTCATTTAAAATTCCTCTCAGTTAATCACCACCGTTGGATGATGCCATCCAACGGTCCTCCTCTCTTCCTACGCCTCTGAAGCAGTAAAACCAAATACGCAGGATTTTATAACAAATTGTTTGTATTTTGCAGGTTTTGATTCGAAGTTTTATCAATGTTTCATAAGCATTGATAAAACATAAAGGCCTGCGCGGCCCCTGCACATCAACAAGACACTGTTTTAATTCAAAAACGGTTAAAGAGTATTAGCGCTGAAGACAAAACATATCAGAACCGGAGATTGAAGACCCAAACACAGATCTCAAGCAAAGTAAAGTGTTTGGGGAAGGAGCGAAGACATCTGTCGAGCTGAGAAATCTTCCACCGCCATAAGAAGAGGCTAATTGAACCCTCTACAGCTCCAAAAGACATATGCAGTCTCGTTGAGATCAAAGACCGTCGAACAATTAATACTAATTGAGCTATCTTATCTCTAATTGTCGGCAGAACCATTCGAGAAGATTAAAGAACAGTTCAGAAGCAGATATTTAGATCATTTCATCTCGGGAAGCAGAAATAAAGTCACTCCAGCATAACTCCGAGCTTCAAAGGACGGCAAAAAGCTCCCACTGAGCTTAATTGCAAGTGTACCTCAATTAATGCTGATGAACACCTGTAGATTTCTTGATCGAGGCCCTCAAAATTACCGAAGAGTCATCTTCTGTATTAATTGATCCAAACAGATCTTTTCATAGTTTACCACCACCCCATTCTTCTATAAATACCTCTGTAGAAGATGAGCAAAAGGTTGGTCTCGGGACATCTGAACGCATGTAATAGTCATTCTGAAGCCACTGATGCCCTGTTCTGTAATTGAAAGATACATAAGCTGATATGAGAAGTTAAAAGCTGTAGAGACCCACCGGGCTTGCTGATTGTAACTGGTTTGAATATCAATACAAGCTGCTGATTCATGGAATTCTGAAACTATGTCAATGGTGATGTGTTCCTTACTGTCAATTGTCGTTTTACTTAATGTTTTCACTCTGTTCACTTTCTCTGATAAAGAGCAGCAAACATAGAGTTAGGATATACTCTCCACGGTACCCTACTCTTACTGAAAGCTTTATCTTCTATGTTGTCTTCAATTGAATGTCCTCTTTGAAGAGTTTATTAATGCAGGTTAGTTTAAAAGTACTTCCCTGATCTAGATAGCTCTTTGAGATGAATGTTCTCTTTGTTATCTTTGGATTTTATCAATGCAGCGTAGTTTAAAAGTACTTAGCTGATCTAGATTTCTCTTTGTGATTATCATCTGTGTTTCCTTATCGAATATGCTGAAGCAGGCTGGTTTAAAAGCACTTACCTAATCTTAAGCTGTTTGAACTATTTTTTAAATGTTTCTGATGGAAAGTACTTCAATGTAGGCTAGTTTAAAAGCACTTACCTGATCAACAGAAATACTTTTATGTTTCTCCTTAAGTACAGGTTGAAAGAAAGCTAGTTTAAAAGTACTTACTTGATCTTAGACTGAGCTTTGTTTTTTCATTTGTTTACGTCTTTCACTGCCTATTTGTTTCACCCCATTAATCACCTTAAGAGATCCTTTGATGTAAATGACTTTCTCCATGGATCCTTCTTGAATTTGCTATCCAATTAAATCCTCTTATGACTCCATCGCCCAATGGGTTAAAGTTGTCTCTGTCTTTTGCTATCAGCTGAAACATTCCTTTATTCGTAGGCTCTTCACCCTTTTGAACTGCTTTCACCTTCACCATGTCTTCACCCAACCAAAAACAAACAAAACAAACCCATGCTCTTCATAACTAGCCTAATATCATAATTCCAGTCTTTAAAGATCACATCTTTGAACTCATTTATAGAGAGATCCCTCTCTGGATTCAGGAGGGCTAGATCCTTGAATCCCAAAGCGGTTTGATGTTACCTCTGCAGTTGGACTTTTCCAATCTTGCTAATTACAGAGTGGTAACACCAAGCATCCATTAATACCAATGCATCTAGTATGGAGAAATGTTCCAATCAGCCATGTAAAGCTAGATTCCCTTGCAAGTTATGTAAAGGTGACCACTTTCTTATAGAATTGTCTGGTATTCTCAAGGTATTAGAAGTGTGGTCTATAGGCTCACATTAGCCTTTATCATTAGTCTCTAGAGATCGTGATGGTGATAAACTATCACCCAGTGATAGTAACGTCTATGGGAAAAAGGGTAAAGCCAAATTTCCCTATATGTTATGTGAATGGAATCATCCTATTCACCTTTTTCCTTATCTGGATGAAGCCACAAAAGTGTTGTACTATCTTACAGCTTCTCGGCCTCATCTTCCAGTTGGTTATCGAAATCTTTCCCCTTATCCTCCACTAGTTGATGAAGTGATTGATCTGAATTCATCTCTAGTCAATCCCACTCTCTATGAATTTGAATCCCATGACTCTATTATATACCAAAAACTATTTGAGAAAATGGTTGACTTGATTCTACTTTCAGTTAATCGTACCTTTCCTGTAGAGAGTGAAGTTCATATCGCTCATGTTCTTCTTGTTTCTTCAGATTCCAATGAACTGGGTGGAATCCTCTCATTCCCACGATACAGGGGGACAAGAATCATGTTCCTATGACATAGGGGAATAATTCTCCCATTCCCATTGCAGAAGGGGGCAGTTCTCCTTTTCCTACGGTACCCCCTCCAAGTAGTTTGGTCACTTCCTTTGACTAAAGTCAACTGGTAGGATATCGTCTGCCTCCTTGCGTTTCCTTCCAGATCATAGTACAAGCTTAGAATGTCTCCATACCTAGCACAATCATAGATGAAGGTGCATATGTTGTTATTTTATCCTCAACTTATTGGAAATATTTCGGCTCTCTGCAACATGTTCCCATTACCCAAAATATGTTTCCTTTTAACATAGGAACCAGTCAACCATTAGGGATCCTTCCTAAGTTTCCTATTATTTTGGGAGGAAATATTGTCTATATCGATGTGATTTTAGTCCAAGGCCCTTTTGATTTTAATTTACTCCTTTTCCGTGATTATGTTTATGTCATGGGAGCTCTTGTCTCTTCACTCTTTCCTGTGATGTGTCTTCCACATGAAGGAAGAATCATGACCATTGATCAAATTTAATTCATTGGTCCTAATTTGACTCCCATTCAACCAACATCCCTAAATGGTCCTTATATGCAAGTGGTATCTCCCCCAACATAGATTAATTATGTGGCAACCTATCCCATTCGCACATCTACTGATGATCTATTAGGTGATGTAGTGCATAATGTGTTGGGGGAATTGGAGCCCGATATTTCGATTAGATCCCTTTATATGAATCCCTTTAAGAGAATTTTTCTCCCATATGATGAGAACCTCTTGGAAGCCTCGATATTCTACATGTCATAATCAAGGTCATAGATAATAGTTTCTTGTCTTCTCTCAAGCTTGTTAAAAAATGAAACAAGGTGTCAGAGCAACAATTCTTTTTCTTGTGTTAAGCTCCTTAAAATTGAAACAAGATCATAGAGAAAAGTTACTTTTATTGTGTCAAGCTCGTTAAAAAATGAAACAAGATGTCATGAGGATAGTTCTTTTACTATTTCAACCTAATTAAAAAATGAAACAAGGTCCCATGGGTATAGTTCTTTTCATGCGTCAATCTCATTAAAAAATGAAACAAATCCCCTTCTAATTCGAGTCTTTGATTAGATCTCATAAATTCCAAGTCAAGTGTTTCACTTGATCTCGTAAACTATAGCTTGAGTGTTTCACTTGATCTCGTAAATGAATTTTCATTCCATCCACCTATTAGAAACCATTTGATGGATGAAATGAAGCTTGGGTGCATGTACTTGAAATTGAGTCATTATGATGGGGGAATGCAAGCTTATTCGAAGCATATTTTTTCTCCACTGCAATATTCTGTAAAAATTTAACCAATTTCAAGCATAATTTCCCATGTTTCAAGATTCTGTAAAAATGAAACCATTCCCATTTTATCCCTCATGATTGTCATTTTTATCAGCCTACTTCTTCCAAATGAGCCTTGGTTTTCTCTTTCCATCATCACCATCTGCTTGACCAATCATACACTTTCACTTGGTTTTTACCCTTTCCTAACCGCTGCGATGAGGGGTCTTATTAGCCAAATTATTTACCTTTGCATGTTTTTACAAGTTCCATCATGATTAGAACTAGTTGCTGCCATTTATACTACTCACTCCCCTAGGGGGAGCCCTCTTTCAGATCTTTTCAAACTCCAAAAATATGAAAATATTGTCGAGCACTAGTCTTTTCGAACTCGTTAAAGTAGATAAAAAGACATATACTAAGTATAAGTTTAACCCTTTTTCAAACTGAGATAGACTATTTACAAAAAAATAATACCTCAGTCGAACATGGCTAAGAGGTTCTCTTGACTATTATTTTCTCCCTTTTTGGACTTGAGATACTATCTATGAAAAGGAACATCTGGAGTTTTATTTTTTGCCCCTTTTTCAAACTCTCTAAAAAATAAAAAAATGTCAATTTTTACCTTCGCTGGACTCGTTAAAACATCAACTAAGATGGACTTTTTGAACATGGCAAGGTAGAACAAATCGTTCTCAGCGTTCGTTAAAAAAATCATAGGGATTCACCTCAAGGGTGAAATTACAGATCAAACATATGTTATCCTCCTCAATCTTGTTAAAATATAAATAGGTATTGACCAATATGGTTGGGGAAATTGGGTATTCCATTTGCTAATGGCAGCGAGTCACTCTTGAACACGACACTCTTCCACTTCATCCCCATGGATGTTGGGTTTGGTAATATTCTTGTCTTTCGGTTCATCATACCTTTTCAAGAGCCTTCATTTCAGTTTTGGATCAATGTTCTCAACTCCATTCAGTGTCATTATGTGTGCAAGAGAATTAATTTTAGTTTATATCTATTGCAATACTCTTAAGCCTTCATACCATGTTTTCCTTTTCCTTATCCAATCCTGTATCATCATCATTTTTTCTCAATCATGATACCCTTTTCGTGTCAGTGATTGGGGATAAATCAAGGCCCTACTGTGACGGGTTGCTTCTTGTCAACATCATCACATCATGCAGGAAGTTGACTTAGAGACATCCCTTTGGTACCTTGGTGCTTGCATACATCAATGGAAAGTTCCTAGCTCTCGGCAATAGGTTTACATCATTGGCCTTCGACTAAAATACTCTATGTGGTGTTCAACATCAACTCATAAAATCACACCATACATATTGTATTATAGTATATTGAGAGCCATTAATATTAATGCTGGTTTCTCTCGCATTTTTTAACGTCTTACATCATCGGCCAAAAATCATATGGTGTCTACCATGTTCGACCTCACCTCATTGATTTACATGGTTAGATTTGTATGTAGGTTGGTCGTGTGAATGAGATGGAAGACCCTAGATCTAGTTTCATCCATTTCAGCTGCAATTTCAAGAGTTATACAGAGATCACAATCTATAGTGGTTATGATCATATAGATAGACATCCAATCATCATGTGTCCACCAGTTGCATATATGAACATGTCGCTTGATCATTATACATGTTATGTTTTATTATGTGTTGAGTATGGGTATGCCTCCCTGAGAAAAAATATATCATGATATAAATGTATTGTAACAGATGAATCTCATTGATTGTTCTTGATCTCGACTTATCACAAGGTAAATCACTTCAGCCATCATTCATCATCTCTAACTTTTCACTTTAGGGGGGAATTTTTTATAGGCCATTTTTCCACATCCAGTCATTAGGACTCCTAATGGGATCAATAAAAATCCTATTCCCCCTTGTAAGAATCATTTCACAAAGCCCTAAGTGAACCTCCTTCATTTACTAAAATTTCTACCTGAAACCACCTCATCTTAGCAAGTTTTAGTACCAACGCTATTTGGCCTTCCTCTAGATAGCGTTCACCTACATTTTTCTCCATTATGTCCGGTGTTGATCATGTGCAGGTTTCTCACCTTTTCACCTATGTTGGTTCTATAAATTTAGGAAAAATAGAGAATTTACGGAATCTTCCTCTTCCAGAAGCTTCCAGAATTTTTTACAACCATTTACCTTCGATAAAAATTTCGGATCCTATCTCATCCTTATTTTGAGTTTCCATCCCTTATCCTTTGATCCCATCCTCCCATAAAAGGTGGATCTAAAACCTTATATTAGTAATTGGATAAGAATTCCCAACGTACCCCACTCTTATATATTTTTACTACCTTGCATATGCAAGGGGTTGGCTTTTGGAAAGTGATTCTACCTTTATGCTTATGACGTGAGAAGTTAACATCCCATACATTTAGGGTGATTAGAGGTGCATATTGTGACAAGGAAAGGACAATTTAACAGCCTGGAGGGGATCTTCTACAATATGAAAACCTATTTATGGTTTTAATCTCCTTCCATTTATAATAATACAAAGAGTTGTTTTTTTTCCTATATGTGATGTCAGTATTTCATATATTTCCAATACAATGTGGATCTATTGAATAGAGTACTTGAATTATACTACATAGATCTCATAGTCTCTTGGCTTGTGTTATCTGACTATGGAGTTTCTAATTTTGGTAATCAGAGCTGTAATAGGAGCACTCATGCTGAAGAAGGAGCAAAGCATGTGACGAATTCTAGGTAGGCTTCATTCCATCATCTATTTACTTTAAAGAAAGCATTGGGCTCCTTGTATATCTGTTATTCTAGGTTGTCCATCGAACCTAGGGGATATCCTTTTGTCTACAATAGTAAATCTTGCATAACAGGGAAACTATCACAACATATTTCCTTATGCAAGAAACAACAAATCATAAAATTCAATGCCAATTTTTATTGGATCAATGGAGATTTCTTTTTTATGAGATCCCATCTAATCATTAGAAGATGTGTATGTGAAGATGACATGTATGATACCATGAAGTCTTGTCATGATGAGCCATGTGGAGGCCATCTAACTGATAAAATAACTTCCTATAAAGTGATCCATCAAGGGTATTATTGGCATACAATGTTCAAAGACATAAAGAAGTAGTTTAACAATTATGATAGTTGTCAATGGATGGGTAAGCTTAATAGAATAGATAATATGCCCCTCCAACTCTAGGTGCTTGTCAAGCCATTTGAACAATGGGCCTTGAATATTTTTAGGGCCTATCTGACCCACGTCATGTAAGAAAAGGTATATTTCAGTCTATATCAATTATTTCACTAAATGGGTAGAATTTAAATTATTATATAGGCAAGTGAGAAATATGTAATTCATTTTCTTTTCAAGGATATTTTCACTACCTTAGGTGTGCCCAGAGAAATAGTAACAGATCATGGATCATATTTCACCTAAAATATGGTGCAATCCCTCTTTCAACGATATCAAATTAAGCATTTAAAATCCACCCTTATCATCCACAGGAAGATGACGAGGTCGAATAAACGAATAAGGTATTAGAGGATATACTAACTAAAACTATGGAGATCCATCACATGGATTGGGCAGATAAACTTCCAAAGGCACTATATGCATATAGAAAAACTTAAAAAACAACCATAGGTTTCATACCATATGATTTGGTCTACAAAAATTAGGTCCTCCTGTCAATCAAGTTCCAATTTAAAACCTTCAAGATGGTGATGCAACTGGGCCTAGATTTTTTAGAAGCGCAAAACTTGACTTGGGTGTTACAACTCAACCAACTAGTTGAGATCCGTCGGGATGAAATCTAGCATACCATTTTTTTTCAAGAGAAGAGAGCACAATGGAATGATACGTTCATCGGGAAAATGAACTTTAAACCTGGTGATTAGGCCCTTATTTTTTATTCCAAATTTAAGAATTTAAAGAGAAAATGAACTACACGCTAGTTGGGGCTCTATGAGATAATATATTTTTTGATAATGGCTCAGTGAGGATAAAGATAATTGATGAGGAATAACTACCTTTTGTGTTGAATGGACATAGGAATATATCATAAACCTTTTTCCAAAAAAAAAATTGTCGAAGATCATCTTCAACAGGGAAAAATGGAGGTGGTTAGTAGGTGGTTTCCCTCGCCCTCTCCAACTCCCACTTGAATTTTCTTCTTGTTTAATGTACATGAAAATAAAATAAATAAAAATTAAAAAGAGATAGAATAAAAATTTAAAAAAAAAAAAAATAGTATAGTTATGAAAACAAACTCCCTAGCATAGCTAGATGTGAGCTAGCATGAAAACGATCTTGTTGGATAACTAGTCCATAATAAAATTGATGATTTATTTAATTGTTCCACTATATCTTTTTCTTTCAAATAATTTTTTTGTTCTCGTGTGAGATGATGTAGGATTTGTTAAGGCCTTCCTTATGACAAATATTCCTCCATCAACATCAACACATTATCTAGAGGTACAAATATAAAGACTCTTTTTGGTACCTGGGAACCTACATACATCACTGGTAGGGATTCATATTGGTAGCATTAGGTATAACTCAATGCCTTATGCTTACCGAATATTGCTGGAAATTAAACATCAACACATTTATTCATGACTAGTGAGATGTAACAATGACACCTTGGCTCTCATTTACATCAATGGTGAGTAGCCTCGCATTAGTTAACAACAATATATGTTGACTAGTAATCCAGTGATTCCTTTTTGTTTTCAACTTCAACACAATCATTCACACAGTTAGGATTGTGTCATGTGGCAGGTTAACCAAAAAAAATTTGTTCATGATTCCATCATTTGGTTTGCATCCCCATGTGTGAATAAAAGGGGTGAAGGCTATAAGGTAGTTAGAACATTTTTTGTCTCAAAAGAGAAAGATTCATTTTCTTCTTCAATATGAAACCTTTCCCTCATTACAGAGCTTGAGGTACAAGCTACTTTGGATATCCATCCCCTATTTCATCATCCCCACTGCAACTATTTTTCACCATTAACTATTTAGTTTCTCATGACAGCATGCTTCCTTTTACACTGTATATTTATTATAAGTACCACTTTTTCTTAAATTTTTTTGATTTCTTTAACTCCAAAACAACATAACAGGTCAACGTTAGCAGGCTTATACAACCACAATCTTCAGTCTTAGTGCAACAAAGTCCAATATTCTTTTTTTCTAGTCAAACAGTCCTGAACATCAATTGGAACACTTCAACACATAATTATAAAGGTGAAAATCTATTGAGGTAATATTTTAGAGGTAAAATTTCTCAATTTTATATTAGTATACCCAAAAAAATGGCATTATTTAAAAGACTTTTCCTAAGCATTTGGTCTTTTCTCTTCCCTAAACTCCATAAAAACCCTCTTTCATGTTATTACCTTAACTAACCTTGTCTTGTATCATGTGATCCTTACACCCTAGATTCTTACATTCTACATATTTTGTAACCCATACCCCTAAATATTCCTTAGCCCTTAACCCAACTATCACATCCTATACACATTTCATGTCTTTGCCTTTACTCTTGATTTTGTTTGGCTTGTTGGGTTGATCTTGAAATTTTAATTGATACAGAGGAGGTAGATTATTATTCATTGGTGATAGGGTTCTGGATAAGCATGAACCAAGCCATAAATTTGACCTTGAGGCCATCTATAAACACCAATTTTGTTTGAAACTTCTTGAAGGGACATAATGGCCTGCATGTTTTGTTTAATTTATAGGGTATGATAACCAAGTGGAACTTCAATTTTCCCATAATTTTTATGGACACAGAGTTAAGGTTGGATCATTGGAATTTGAATTCATAGAGGAGAAAATAAATAATGTTGTTGGCATTCTTCAAATAGGGTAGAGATGGTGGAAGAATCCATCACTCAATCCTCAAATTTGTAATTAATTTTTAAAATGCAGACATAGGAATATTAATTGGGAAAAAAGTGTTCCTATAGTCCAGCTCAAGGATGAGTGGAGGATATTGCTAGCCATTTTTCAAAGATTCATCACTTTTGAGGGAAATTGTATTTGTACCTTTCAATATCATATTAGGATACTCGGGCATTTTAATCTGGAGATCTAATCAATTTCCCTTACTATTTGTGGATAAACCTATGTAGAATGGCTATGTTGGTTCAAAGGAATGTTAGAAACCCCAATGGAAACCTCTATCACCATGGGCTTATCAAATTACTAATTATGGAGGAATTACATAAGAAGAATAGTACATGGGGTACATTTCTAGAGGGAAATCTAGCTATGCCTAACATAGAAGAAGCATACAAATTCATGGTGTGCGAGGGAGGGATTAACCCTTAAAAAGAACAAATAGGCTTTCCAAAAGTTTAAATATCTCCTAATAGAGAAAAAAAATCTTCAAAAACTAAAGTAGAAAAATAATCTCTAGTAAAACCTCCTCTAATCATACCATTTCTTGGTAGGAAAATTAATCAACTTTAGTCTACGAGGGGTAGTTTTCAGGACAGGGATATTTTCATGGAGAATACCAATCCCCTCAATGAATATTTCAATTCTCCAAGATAGAAGGAAGTTTAATTCAATCACTTGATGAACCCATTAGAGTACACAGTTTTGCTAACCCAAAAATTCCACCAGAAAATTCTAGGGAGCCTTCTTCCCCCCAAAAATAAGATTCAAAGATTCATAGATCAATAGTTCCTAATATCCCTTAATAGGAACCTAAAGGTTCAAATTTCATTGTTAATACTGAAATGGATTTGAAGATAAGAAGAAAAACTTGGAAAATTAAAAGGCTTAGGCAATAATTGCTAGATCCAATGATTCTCAATAAATCCATAAAAAGTGAGAACAAGGAGTTAAATAAGCACAACAAAAAATTTCAAGAAGAGATATGGAAATTGAAGGGAGATAATAAGAAGATAGATAGGAAGATGAAGAAAATGTTTACTTCTGGGTGAATAAAAGGGAAAAAGGCCAGCGCTACAAATCCAGGGGTAGTCAAACTTTCTTAGTCTTCTGGCGGTTCCTAATTTCAATTACCTATTTTGCGTGAGGGAATGCAAAACGCTCGGTTTGGGGGGATGTTGAACCTCTATTTTGAAGGCACTTGTGACCCTAAAATCATTATTTTTATCCTCAAAATTATTCATAACATCACCCCTTCCACCTTAATTTGCCCAAATGCTTAGTATTTGATCTCATGCTTATGGTCAATATAGTATTTTGAGCATTCATTTCCTAATTTTTTGGTTTGATTAATTAGAATTTGAGAATATTATTTTTACCTATGAAGAAATATTATCTCTATGTCATTGTATCCTTTTGATTAATTACATGAAGTGGTCAATCTATTCAATCATTCAAGAAGTATGAAACAATTTTCCATGGATGCTGCTACTCAACGTCCATCGATAATTACAAGAATATTTCGCCAAGAAAAGACACTAAAATTTCAAATCTTGGTTTGCAGAGATACATATTGGAAATATTGTCTAAAAATACATGTTTATATAACAATTTTTGAGAAATCAAGGTTATGGATCACCCTATGATGCTAAATATCGGAGGGATAATCTTATCCATTAACCAAAAAATTTATTATATATTTTTTATGGAAACCCTAAAGAAAAATATTATGAAGTGATATTGTGTTATTCTAAATTCATGCAATGGTAAAATTATTTGTATATGACTGTATTTTGAAGGTGGGATCATGCAATTTTTCTCTTAAGTCAATGAAATATTCAAGCTAAATTGTCGATACCTCCTAGTGTGATTGTGACCTTGTGGCTTCTCCCTCTGGATTGGAAAGGGCCCACCACTCCAATGAAGAAGCTATGCATCCTTTTTGTAGTTCTCTTCTTTGGTTTGACGAGGTCTCACTAAATAGGATATACTAGGTAAATCATGTAGCCAATAATTGATTTACTATTAATATTTTTTTGGAATTTTTGATGAATGGTAGATCATTCTATGGTGATTTATTTTAGATAAAAAACATTTTCACTCATTACTTGTTGATCTATGCATATGGAATGGTAGATTATTCATCATGGTGACCTATTTTAAAACAACACAAGCTTCATCCAGCTTTAAACAAACCTAAGCAACACTGAGACTTTTATTTTCCTCTGAACCAATTGCATGGTTGTTTTTTCATTGGTTGAATTATTATTGAATTATGAGATTTCCATTGCAAGAAATTTATTGAAATAATTTTACATCGAGTCCAACATTGTTAGAAAGTTAATGAAATTTTATACCTTTGCCCTAGACTTAATGCAAACATAGAATTTTAACTATTGAATTGGCTACTCAATGAAGTAAAATATAATAGAGGTTATTGAGTCGAATTTTCAAATTTAAGGTTATTGCTAGAATTTTGAACCTCGAATAAAATGCATAGATCATTATGTACATGAGCCATGCTGAATTTTTGAGGTTGTAATTTAGTGTTAATGTTCTAAATTTATGCATCTTAACATTGAATGCAGTGGAATTAATGTTGGAAATAAAACTTTTATGTGTATCTTTGTTTTGGGAAAGGGTATAATTTTTTTTTTCTTTTTGCACTTTTTACACGGTTAACATAAACTATGTCTCCTTTGGAATCCCAAGAACGGAGCAAACATATTAGCCCATGAATATGGAAAACCACAATTGATACAACCTTTATTTGCATAATTGCACTCTCACATCATTGTGGAATTTCTGTTACGAATTTAAAGAGTTGTATAAAGTCTATGACCTAAGTTTATCCTACTCATAAGTATTAATTTTTCACACAAATAATTGGAGGTGTTGTGTGATCAATGTTCTCTAAGACCATTGTGTTATCACTCAGAGAAAATGAAGCATCATTTGACAAAGTCCTAGAGGTTCATATGTCAAAGATAGGGTCATAGAATTCATTTTTCATTACTTGGTCAATGAAAATTTTTAATTTTTCTTATTTAACCTATCCTAAGGTCTAAACACACCCTCATTCAAATCCTCTCATGTCACATCAGTCATTATTTTCTGATATTTTTCATTTTCCAAGGTTATAGCACCGAAAGAGTCATTTTAGCCAAGAAAACACACTTTCATAGCGAAATACACAGAGAAAATGCACTTTTTGCTACGAAACTGCTAATACTTTCGTAGCGAAAATGCCCATAAATACACTAGGAACGCTACGAAAGTAAGGATCCTTATCTGTCTTGTCAAAATAGTTGTTACGTGTCAGAAAATGATTGAAAAGGATAAGTTAGATTCCATTGGAGTCAGTGAGGGTAAAGATCAAGGTACATGGTCAAGGCTGAAGTCATCATTACCATTTTAAGCATGTATGAGTCATCATTATGCAATCTGTTGTCATCAAACTGCAAAATCTTTCCAAATTGAGTAATTTTTCATTCTCCATTCCCTCATTGTGTGTTTTTGAGCTCTGAAGAGTTATTCCACTGAGTCCAAGTTGTGGGTGGTATTTTCAAAGGTTTGCAGGTATAAATAATCAAGCGATGCAGAGAAGACATTAAAGAACTATGGCTGCAAAGAGGAAGACCAACAAAGGTGGTCACTGTCTTAGATATGAAGCATCAGATATGAACCTAATAAATGAAGACCTAATAGCTGTAGAAGTTTTCAGAAGAACAAGATGTTTACAGTTTTGTAAAATATTACAAGGATGAAATGTATAGGTTTCTAAAGAATTTTCCCTAAACTTCAATGGAACAGCTACAAAAGTGGGAATGTTGAATCTCACTATAACACCATAGATCATTGCAGCAACATCAGAGATTCCAAGAGGATAAGAAAAATGGTTCAAAGGGTTCAAATTCAACATGGAGGAATGTAAAGAGTTTATCAAATGAGAAAATAGTGAATTTTACCTTACAAATGCCATTCCAAGGAGCTGCATGAAGGATAATTTCTCAAAGCTACTACTTATCATCCAGAAATATTTCACTTGTGAAGGGAGATATCATAAAGTCTATTCTTACCACTTCAAGCTTCTCCTACACTTTTTTGGTAAGATATCTCTTGATCTACCTTTCTATTTACACAAAATCTTAGCAAAAATCGCAAATAAAGTTAAAGCTAAATCTGAGGGAAGTGAAACCTCACCTTTTCATGATGGCTTAATAAAATTGTTGGTTTTAGATGAGTTACAAAGACTAGGAAGAGACTGGTCTTCTTTTCAGTTTTTTAGTGGTTTTTAAATGGATACCATTACCCCTAAAATAATTCCTAAACCTAGAGGTATACCATCACCTTTAGTAGCAGAACAAAGTGAACTAGTAGGAGCAGAGCAAAGTGAACCAGTAATGATGGAAATAGAGTAGTTGCAGAGATTTGATACACCCACTGTTCCACCTGCAAAAAAAAATTCAATAATGAGAAAACCTGCAAAACAAGAGCCAATTGTGAGTAAACAAGGTGACAAAAGGATTAAAAGGAGCCAAAAAGTGGATAAAGGAAATTTAGAAGACATACTACATGACATTGATATTGAAGAGACTCCTATGGTCCAGGTTGAGGACATAGATGAAGGTGAACAGAAACTCAATAAAGTTAAATCAGCAAAGAAATTAGAATTTGAAGGTGATTGTGCAGGTTTTATATTTCAAGCTAGGAAGCCTGTTAAGCAGGTAAACCCTCTCTGTGGACAGAGATGATCCCTCTAGCCCTAGGGTGGTTCTAGAAACAAGGGGACACGCTAAAGTGTTGCTTCCCAATTATTGAATGAACAAGGGAAATGGTAGATCGTCCTACCTAGAATCCAACGCTGTCGTTGTTGCCGCAGTAATGGTGGTCTCTCGCTCCTGCTTCGGCAAGTCACAATATGTTCACCATTAGGCTTGGATACCTGCAAAAAGAACATGGAAACAAGAACGGCATACAAGATGATAAAATTCCATTCATAACTATTAACCAGTCAAAGAGGGTTAAACATATTGCGTTAAACAAACATTATAACACAACGGTGGAACCAAACAGTAGTCATGTATATAAATGAATAGAAAGAAGAGTTACAACCGATGCTTTGATGTCGCAGTCTCCTCCAGCAAGGTTCAGGCGAAGCGCGTCTCAGATTCTCGTTAGGGAATTTGGACGGGGTGAAGGCATGGACTCAAGCTCTCTCAGAAATCATGGACTCAAGCTTCCTCAATGTAATTCCTTCTTATTCTATCTTCTCTATTCATTCAGCTATAGTATGTCTAATTCTCCAAGTTTAGCTATTCAGTCGTTCAGCTAGCTTGTACTAAGAGAGATAGCTTCTTTTATAGAGGAAAAAGAGGAGGTTAGGATCCCTACAAAGGTGGGAGGGAGGCCTATCCTTTAGGGAGTTCCCATAAGAGGTGGAAACCATAAACATAAAGGAGGCAATCCTTGGTTTATCAGTTCAACCACTCCCAATGACTCATCCTCGAGGTGGTTGGAGTGGAATCTCCGCCTCTATTTTTTTTTTTAAATCCATAAACAGCTTGGTGTAGGTGACAAACTAGGACAGAGTGCCAGCTGGCATGAACCCAATGTTAATTTTCCTCTTCGACGCAAGGGCATAACTGATTACCCGCGCCAAGTCAAAAACAAGGGTTTTTGAGTCTCTTATCAGGGAACTGTCAACAAGAGGAATGTTATTCTCATGTAAAGAGACACAATGATGGTTTTTTCAAGGCATGACACTGCTTATTGATCACAAAAATGACCCTCGAATGGGTGAGATGGGGATTGCAGGGACAGTGAAAAAATGTTGTGTAACAGATGCCCCCTAAAGCATGAGGTCCAAGGGAGAGGGAGGGGCGAAATTCTTTATGAGAACGCGTTCGAACCAAACACCACTGTCAGAAAACCTAAAATTACAAATTCAAATGATATCTCTGATACATGAACATGTGGGATGGGCGCAGCCATCCCTAATAGAGTATATATAAAAACTAAGATCTGAGGTATGGACGCAGCCATCCAACAGTAAGGATCAATCAAATATACTTAGGTATGGTCGCAGCCATCCAATAAAAAGATTCATGTAATAAGTCATAATAATCCACCAAAATCCGCAGCCTGGATTTTATCAGACAAAATCCATGGTCTTGTGCTCCATCTCGACCCGAACAAGTACGAATTCAAGCATGCAAATATATGAGCTGAAATCGAACATGCAAGAAAATTACCTGATTATCAACCAATGATGAAAGCTATTAATAGGCACGAGAGAAACCACCAATGATTACAATGGATCTCAAGGTACAACTGGTACAATCCACAGAATGTGAACAGTGATTTGGCGTCGAACATCCACAGAATCACTCGATCGAAGGCCAATGATGTGGACCTTGCGTCGAATGCGAAAAAAACTGCCATTAAGGCATGCAGGCTCCAAGGTACCAGAATAGAGTCTCTCGATCAAATTCCTGGATAATGAGCTAAATTTGATAGGAAGTGACCTAATCGAAGGTGGGCCATAATTTTTCCCACATCATCGATACGAGATAGAGGAACATGATAATAGTGAAACAGGACCAACAAAGAATCAGAGGGAGGTTGAAAACTCCAGAGGAAAACTTCTCTTGAATATATCAACAGCACGACACTGGATTTGGTAGTATTTGACATCAAAGGATCTGAGGTCATGGTGACATGGCAAAGAGAAGATGAGAGGTCAAAAGAGATTACCCAAACCCATGGATACAAAAATAATGAAATGAGATGTCCCCAACCTGACACAAATGCAGACTGTTAGGTCCCTATATCAATAGTATAGTCCCTTATTATTGTTAGTGTAACCCCCTTATTGTTATTATTGTACCCTTGTAACCCCCATTTTGTTATTATTGTGCCCTTAAATTATTATTGTTAGGTCTGCTAGGATTACATTGTGGCCCACTAGGATTACATTATGGCCACATGGACTCCTATATATAGAAAGGAGGTTTTGTAAATTGTATCATCCAAGAATTGTTCATTTATGTAATGTATTGGAGGTTTCCCCCTCAAAGTGGCTCATTTATAAGGCGTTTATATCTCTTTTCTTCTCTTTTTGGAGCTGGTTACACAACATTTGGTATCAGAGCTTGGGATTCTAGGGTTTCGCTGCTCCAAACAGGTCATCGTGGAATTTTCACTATAAATTTTGTTCTACGAAGTTTCAGAAGCTGAAAATTTTAGGGTGCGAAGCTGAAATCCTGAGGAAGATTTTCTAAAAATTTCAGATCTTGATTCACAATATTTTCGGAGATATCATCTGTGGAAGTTAGGTCTTTTTTCAAGCTCCTAAACAAGTCATCATGGAATTTTCGCTATAAGGTTTTTTCTACGAAGGTTCAGAATCTGAAATTTGTATGGTGCGAAGCTGACATCTTGAGGAAATTCGTAAAAAAAATTCAAAGCTTGGTTCGCAATATTTTTGGAGATATGATCTGTGGAAGGTAGTGCTTTTTCAGGCTCCTGAATTTCATCTCAAAGAGGTGATCGTGGGAAAAGTTCAATAACTCTCTCTCTGGGCATTGTATTTGAGTGCCGTAAAAATTGGTTGCAATTACACGGACTTTAGTTTCTTGGCTATCAATTTCAGAGACAAAATATGAAACAGTGACACGTGGCAAGTCCTACAAGTTCGCTCTACTGAACCAGTCCAAACTTAGGTCATTGTGGGAGATTGGACACAACTTTGTCTTGGAGAATCAAAATTAGATCAGACCTATGGCATTTGAAAGAAGCTTCAGAGGGCTACTACAGGGCTGAATTTTAGATATTGAAGATTTTCAATTACAGAGATAATTCAATTTCAATATCGAGCTCCTCAAAGCAAGTAAAAGGTGTGTATTTTTTTCTGAATTGCATAAGTCTTGTTTGAAGAATCAAGTTGAATTGATTCCAAGGGCATATTGTAGAATAGGTATCAATATTTGATTCTAAAATGGCCCCTAAAAATAATTCAACACCCATTAAGCCTTCAGAAGGCTCTACCATGACTCATGAAGATGAATAATTGCAACATGATCTATCAAAATTACAAGAGCAAGTGCAACAAATTTCACTCTCGCAAAGAGCAACAAAAAATGAAATGGAAGTTTTGAAGAAAGTAGTGTTAGCCTCGTATATCAATAGGTTTCATCTTTCATGATTGTCTTGATGGAAGTGTGGAATATGTTCAAACCTTCTTACTTGAGCAAAGGTGTTCCATATTCTTGAAAACCAAAAAATCAAAAAATTTAAAAAATGTAAAGAGGGTATACCCTAAAAGAAAGATCAAAGGGTAAAAAGAATAAAAATGGTCAAAAAGAGAAAGAAATGAACCCCAAGCAAAAAATAGACCAAGAAAAGTGTGCAAATCCAAATGCCACTACTTTTTACTCTGTTGTAATAAATCAATACTTTAATTGTTGTTCAGATTCAAAGAGAGAGAAAGACTAACTTAGTCTTTTGATTGTCCTCTCATGTACTAATCCAAACTAAACTAAGATCCATTCATAAGCATAAGAAATGAAATGAATTGAAACATAAAAGCAAAATAATGAATTTCAATTATCATAGAAATCAAATAGAGAGAGAGCCTAACTTAGACCCTTGGATATCATCTCACATGTTGATAAGATTCTAATTTAAAACTCATTCATCAATCACACACAAATCCTTAAACATCTAAGCAATGAAATGAAACAAAATCTAATATGAAATAAAATGTTTCTCTCATCCTTTTAGAGTGAGCTCAATTCTCTTAAGAACAAGACAAATTATTCCATATTCTACATTAAGGAAACTTATATCTAAAACTACATAAATTCCATAAATTCATATTCTACATTAACACAATTTACATCTAAAACTACATAATGGAAATATATGAAAAATGAAGCTTTATTCTATTCCATCATTAATTGGATACAATGCTCTAAGAGTCCTCCCCTTGGAATGGAGGAGGTACTCCTATTTATACAATGAGAGGAGTAACAAACTCATAATGATCATCCACTAATATCTCTAACCATCTAGACACATAACCATATCCTCCATGATCTCCTCCATAATCTTTTCCATGAGGTTTATCTTCTTAAATTCGAATTTGATCATCCAAGGCCACATAAAGGTGTCTTGGAAGCTTCCTTTGTGCCCACACATGTCAACAAACTCATGCTAATTGTTAGGTATAAGTATAAGCATATTATTTTCTAAGTTTTAGCCATAAATTCACTTTAAAATGTTAAGAATTAATAAACTTTGGAAAAACATAGTTATGACCCAATAATGAGGTGAATGTAATGATATGGAGGTGGAATGGAGGTAAAATGTGAAGATATTGATGAATAATGGAGTGAAAATAGAGACTATTTTGAGGCCCAACATACCCCCAAACTGAAGGTATTGCATGTCCTCATGCAATCTATTACATTACTTTTTGGTACTTGAGCTTTGGCTTAAACTCTGCATGAGATCATTTACTTAACTTTTGCAAAGCGTTATTTTGATGAACTACAACTTGGTTGGTTCTTGTGTTTCAACCATATTTTGTTTATTGCGTTCATTGTATGATCTTTGCATAATGATAATGTGCTTTTTATGGCAGAGTATTTTTGTTGGAATGCATCATGGTTGGTTCTTGTGTAACAACCATGATTCTATTGGCATTCAATTAACTTTTAAATACTTTAGACAAAGCCATTTGTATGCTCATGTAATAGTAAATATATTTTGAAGGTAAGTGGGTTTAGAATGTGATATATAACTGTGGATATGAATGTGACAAAGCATGTATGTAAATGTATCCTTCCCATTAAACGGATGGCTTTGGCAATGAAAGGAAAGGAAGTGAAGTTTTTTCCAAAAATTATTATTCTAACATTTCAAGGAATTTAATGGTTAAAAATTAGAAAATAGCATACCTTAACTTACCCTTCCAAAAATAGGTGAGAGTCGTGCATGTGTGACTGCAAACTGTTGTGAAAATGGTGGATGAAAGATGGATCTGTATTGTCGTATCAGCTGCTGGATCTGCTGCTACTAGATGAAAAATATGAGGAGTCTGCTGAACATGGCTGAAAGTTGTATCTGTTGTTGGATGATGAATCCGATGAGTTTGCTGACTATGGCTGAAAATCTATAAGGCTTGGAAGGTATACAAAATATAGAAGTTACATTTTCCTCCCAGCCTTATTTATTGACTTATCCTCAAGTGAAATACAATGAATACCATGAATGGAAATACAATGAATGGAAATTGGCTTCATCTGCTGCAAAATATGGGTCTTCAAGTCTTCAATGCTCGATGGCACAAATCTTGCTATGTGATTAAATGTGTCGATGTCGAACATAGCAAGAAGTTGTTGACTTAGTGGCCGTTAATGAATGCCCCTAGCCAACACAAGAGCTCCCACCATTGATTCCAATGGGAGTCGGGATGCCTAACACATCTTTGTAGGTACGAATAAATTTGTCGTGGTCGAGTCACCTACAAGATCCAACGAACAAGGGATATTAATGTACTCCCATTGTTCATTGGCAAGAGTACTTGCCATTAAGGCATGCAAGCCTCTAGGTGTTTTTCAATGATACTTAGACTCTAGGACTTTTACTCAAGCAGGGTTTTATTGGCGGAAATGAAGGGGAATCGTGATGAGAAGAAAAATGGCAATATGCTTGTAAAGATGTAAGGAAATGCATGATGTATGAACAAGAACTCTTGCTGTGAAAAATGGATATGGAAATGTCATGCGTTATGGATGTACAATTGATGGAATTCAAAATCTTTTCAGAAAGGGAGGTGGAAGGTAATGGTTGTGGAGATGGATTTGTCTTGAGAATTTTTCATGAATTTAGTCTTTGGAAGACTAATTGTCGTCACAATGTAGTCTCCGTAATGATCGCTTTGTCGTCCTGTAACCTGTAAAAAAAACTTGGTAGAAAGAAACATAAGTGTGTTCAAGAAGGAATGCGCATTTCCTTCATGATTCTTACGCAAAAATTTCATACCAAATAAAACAGATTTAAGAAAAATCAAAGCGTTGAAAGTAACTCAATTCATGAGATCATTTTCAATCCATTCTTAAAAATAACCATGTAAAATAATACTCCCTGTCAGATAACTCATGAAATGTGCTTCGCAAAAAGATTGGCATTGGAAAGCTCTATTGTGTCCTGCAGATTAGTATGTCACATAAAAGCATTCAACATAAAATATTATGAGTTTAATGCCAACTTGAAGTTATCGAAACAAGATAATCATTATCTATAGAATCCTCCAAATGTTTGATAAATTGATCTTCGAAATTTGTTTCCAAGTGTTCCATTATTTATTTTCAAACCTGCGTGAATTTTGTGAAAAGTGTGTTTATTTTTTATTTTTTATTTTTCCCTTGTACCAACTGTTGCGGTTTCATCCAGTTCCATTATTCTCTCAATATGCATATCACCAAAGTTTTTTTTTTTATATATGCCAATGTCCTTCACTTTATAAAATGCCAATATTCGCCCCTCAAATCCTTCAAAACAATCACAAAACACATAACAATTTTTATTTATTTTTTATTTATTTTTTAATGATAAAAAACATAATATCATATCTAGTATAAAACAACATAAGAAATATAAAATACATAGCAATCATAACAATTATATACAACAATATAACAAATAATATGAAATTATAACTATTAATTAATGGAATTATAATAACATATTAATATATTAATACAATTAATATATTAATATATTAATATATTAATATATTAATACAATTAATATATTAATATATTAATACAATTTTTATAACAAACATTAATTAATAATTAAATAACATAACAAACAAACATATATAACAAATCATAATTACAATTATATACAACAAAACAAATAATAACAAACTATAACTATAAAAATTAATACGATTATATCAACATATAATATATTAATATAATTAATATATTAATACATTAATATATTAATACAAATATAACAAATATTAAATAACAATTACAAACATTAAATAACAAACATAACAAATTATATACAAGAAATTAATTAATGCAATTATAATAATATATTAATTAATATAATTAATATATTACTACAATTTTTATAACAAACATTAATTAATAACATAACAAACATATACAAGAAATTACAATTAAAATTATAACAGTAACAAATTACAATTACATAACAAACATTAACAAATTATAACTAAAAATATATAACTAAATCCTAACAAATTAATACTAAATATATAACAAAAATAAATACAAAACAAATTTAAACTAAAAAAAAATGCAAAACAAACAAACATAACGCACAAAAAGGCAAAATATATGAAGTAACGAGATTTGGCATATGGAGGGTGCTAGACTTGGCAACCATTTTCGCTGGAGAACCTAACCACCCCCATCATCTCTTCCTGGCGGGACATTCACCCTTACGTTTTCTTCCTTGGGCGGCATATTCTCAGTTTCATTTTTAATAGTCCTCTTGGGATGCTACAGCCTCTCAGAAAAACGCTGCTGCCCCACAGAAATTCTCCTCAGCGGCCAAGAGAAAAAACCCGAACTTCAAAGAAAACTGGAAATGCCCGCACTGGAATTCGATGCTCCAATCTCTGGAACTGAAGAGAAGGGAAAGAGCAGTTTTCTTCTACAACCAGAAGTGGAGCACGATGGCATTTTGGATCTTATTCGGCGCACGTTTGGTTCAATATTTGTTCAATTTCCTTTGTAAAATTCACGCCCTTCTTCACTCTAAGTCTGGGTTGACGTCCATACATTTAAATGGTGCCAAATGCATTGCTGAGACATGGTGAAACACGTTTGACTTGAAGACTTGGACAGCAGGAATCAGGTACCAAGCTGATCGATTGAATTGTTGCTCGAATCGCGTGTGAGGAGGGCTTTGTTCTCATTATCACTGATCTGGTTCAGCTTCGTGACCTCGGCTTTAAGCTAGAGATCCGATCGGTTTCGACTGCGGGTGAAGAAAATGCGGCAGCCATTTTCGGTCGTATCCAAAGATCCCCTTGGCGGACAGATCAGAATGTGCGTTTCGCTGTTTTGTTTTTTTTTTTAAATTGAATGCGTTTTGTTGTGTTTTGTTTTTTTTTTTTTATTGTTTTTATTTATTGTGAAAAGAAAAATTATTAAAAAAATGAAATGTAACCTATATATAAAAAAAATGCTATTTTTAAAAAAAATAAAATAAAAAAAAATTTAATAATAATAATATATATGATATATATTATTATTATGTGGAATTTTTTTATTTTTTATTTTTTTATTTTTTTTTTAAACAAAAATTTAAAAAAACTAAGTTTTATTTAAAATGTTTTTTTTTTAATAATAATAATATAATATATATGATATATATATATTATTATTATGTGGGAAATTTTTTATTTTTATTTTTTTAAACTAAAATTAAAAGAAAACTAAATTTTTTATCACAAAATTCTTTATTGTCATATCGCAGGTTAATTTTCCAGCAAGAGTAATTTTATTTGAACAAAATCAACAGATTTTCTGATCTTCCTGATCGCACGAAGCGCAGGAAGAGAGCATACTCATCGCTTGATTTGTTTTTATTTATGCAGGGGGGTGTTTTTGAAATGACGAAATTTAAAACTAGCTAAACATTAAAACATCAGACAATTCAAACTTAAACTCCTTTGCGAAGATCCTGCTGTCACCAGGGTTCACAAATTATTTTGTCTAAAGAAAAATGCTAGTACTAAATTAAATTTCTAAAGCCTAATCCCTTAGCACCATCCCCGGCAACGGCGCCAAAATGTTGGGCAATTT